>VYXF01004964.1:227472-593633 GCA_013397295.1 Polioptila caerulea | reverse complement strand
AAAAAAAAAAAAAAAAGAAAAAAGTGACAGCTTAAAAATTAATGACCAGTAATAACATCCCCACAAATAGGATGCTAAGATAAGAACTGGATTATTGTAAAATGGGATGACTCAGGAGTTGACAAAGGGGTCCAACCTACTTTTTTGGACTGTCTTGCTACTTGCAATGCCATAAAATGCAACTTAACATTTTTTCCCTATAGTAAGGGAGTAAAGATTGGACTGAATTTTTGACAAGTAAAAATCAGTGATGTCACTTCAGTCTTCCTAATAATTTAACCTATCATCTTCATCTCCACTAAACTTTTTCCACCTATTTTCTGCATTAAGAAGGGAATCACCTTCAGAGAAATAATTATTCGATAATAATCTCCCATCCACTTTTCACAAGTTTATCAAAGTATCTTGTAATAAAACCAGAACTGAATGTTTTAGCCACAAACCCAAAGTGATATAATCAGCAAATCTGAACTGTGAAAAAAGTTGTAGAGCTACATTAAGAAACAGATGGAGTGAGCCTAAAACAATCACAGATAAGCCAGCATAAAGGAACTTAACTTTAGATTAATCAAGGTTGAGATGCTCAAGGCAACCATGGGGAGTCAAGCACATTAAAATCAACAGGAGATGCATGTAAATCACAGGCTGCTTCTTATATCTCACTCCAGTTCTGTACAGAACAACACATGGAATTGTAGGTGTCCCTTTTAACCATATTCCCTTGCTTTACAAGTGATTCTGCAGTGTGGTCAAGGAAAATATCTATCTCAAAAAAAATGGCTCTTCTAGGCTTGTTAACTTCAAGGAGAATTGGAAAAAGCTTATGAGGGTTTTAAACTCCCACATTAAATTGCAAAAAAATGTCAGAACAAGCCTCAAATGCACCCTCTCATAACAATTGAAACTAAGCATGATGAGAACAAACAAATAGCCAGCAAATACTCAGTCAGACAACCAACCATGTTTCACACAGCCAAAAGCTCTCCCTTGGCCTCAGAAGCACTTTTTCTAAATTCAGATTTTCTGCAGGGTATCCTAGTTCCTTGATGTAAGATTCCAAAGATACGAAGTGGCAACTCACAAATAAAAATTAATTCAGAACCTTAATATAGTGCAAAATTCAATGGCAATATTTAATGCTAAGCCCACAAGTCCAGCAGTGTCTCATACCTTTTAATCTCAAAATCAGATAAGCAAGTAGATCCAAAGCAGATTACTGATTCAACAATTTGAGAGCATAAAAGTGAAGATGCACATTTATATCTCCACATGGTGACTTTTTAATTTTTTAAAATTTCCTGCTGAGTGATCCACAAAAAGGAAAAAATCCCATTGTTTGAATCTATTTCCTCACCTGAGAAACATGTCTTACTTTCCAATACAGACAGTACCAGGACTTGTGATCAGGGCTAAACTGTAGAAGTGAATTGAAAGTCCCTATTTCAAAAGAAAGCAATGCAAATGGTTATAACCAAGGAAATTATTACAGGCAGAAACAGTTTAATGCATGCATTGCATGTAGTTTCTGTTAATTACTTTTTAAGTACTTATGCACAGTAGTGACTAAAGAGGAATTACATAAAAGGGAGATTACATAAAAACATTTCCAAGTGGGTGTTTCAAGCTGAGCCACAGCCTGTAATAGCAGTGCTGATTAACCAGGACAGCCTTGGCTTCACTTCCAAGGCCTTTAATGGCCCACCATAATCTCCTTCACAGAATGGCTTGGGTTGGAAGGGAACTGAAAGGTCATCTCATTCCATCTCATTCCACCTCCTCTGCCGTGGGCAGGGACACCTTCCACTGTCCCAGCTTGCTCCAAGCCCCACCCAACCTGGCCTTGGGCACTTCCAGGGATGGGGCAGCCCCAGCTTCCCTGGGCACCCTGTGCCAGGGCTTCACCACCCTCTCTGGGAACAAGTTATTTCTTATATCTGATCTAAAAGTACCATTTCTCAGTGTAAAGCCATTCCCCTTTGTCCTGTCACTCCACGCCCTTGTAGAAAGTCCCTCTCCAGCTCTCTTGGAGCCCTTTGGGCACTGGAAGGTGCTCTAAGATCTCCCTGGAGCCTCTTCCTCTCCAGGCTGAACCAATCCCACCTCTCATTCTGCCTTCACAGCAGGGATGCTCCAGCACTCAGATCTTCTTTGTGGCCCTCCTCTGGACTTTCCCACCTTTTCTTTTTTCAAGCATCAACAGCACAGATTTCTGCCTAGATTCTCTCTGGCCAGGTGATGACTGAACTGCTTTGCTGCAAGTCCCTGTTCCAGATGTCCTTTTTTGCACAGAAAACATCACAAATGCATTTGTGTGAGCCATCAGCCCAAAGAGTTCGACCGCACTTTGGGGAACCAACACACAGTCAAGGAACTTGAACTGAAAAAGGGTTTCCTGAGTTTGTTATTTGATTTGATAAAGCCATCTCCCAATGAAGTGTGGACACACTACAAACCTCAAGCTGAGCCCTCTTCAAAGCCAAGATACCCTGCAGCACTCTCGACAGCTCTCACCTCAGTGACACCTTCGAGTGTTTACAAAGAGCAAACAAAAGGACTCTGGTTTACTTCTGCCTAATTAAAATGTTTTAAAAGAATTTAATTATAAAATGCCAAACTACACAAATGCAAAGATCTTTCCTACAGAGAATTAGTGATGAATTGAATGATATTTTTTTAATCAAACCATTGGCAAGCGGTGTGGGTTTCCTGTTTGTAAACAACCATATGAATACTAAACATATTTATTCACAACTTGACATGAAATACAGCTCTGTAATTAATCATTTCCCTATCTAAATCAGAAAAAATAAACCCCCAAACTCGTAGCCCCTCTTATTATGAAATAGTCAGCTACACATAAATGAATAATTATCTGAATTATCAACTATCTACAGATGTGCAGCTCTTTTCAGCCCAGACAATGGCATTCCCCTGATGCAAACTGTTAATCCCACACACATTCTCTTATTCTTTGTTTAAAGTGAGAAAATCTCCTTACTTCCTGAATACACTCAGTCATGGGCTATTAAAACTATTGTTTCAGGTTATCTATTAATTGCAGGCCTCCCTGTCTATATTCACTGCTAAGATGCCACTCCTCTTATAAATTGAAAAATGCCTGCCTGAGTGGGTAAAATGTTAAAGGCCATGGGTCAAGACTAATTCTGAAAAATAAGGTAACCCTTAAGCTGTGAAAAGTTGTCACTGGAATTAACAGTGACAAAAATCCTGTCTTATTTTGAAAGGCTGAGTTTCAGATCTAAAAAAATACTTGCTAGAACTAATTTAATTTCGGGCTTAAATAAGTTGCAAGGATATTTTATTTTCTATATCAACAAGATGTTTAGATCTGAAAGACTATGTGTATGATTGCACTCCCTGTAAGACCTCACTTTAATCTTCTGAAATGCCAACAATTAGCAGTCAATATGAAGATAGAGGAAACCATATTGCTCATGGGAAAAGACTAAATTCTTTGTGGGAATATTATACTAATCCAAAATAGATCAGAAATGTAATCCACTGCTTGAATATGGTTCTAAATGTAATGGCAGCATTTGTATGCTTTTTTCTCCACTTCAATAGGAAAAATAAACATGCAAGATCTTTACAAGCTCAGTACATTCAAATAGAATAAAAGTAATATGCAGTCATAGTGACTAAGTGACATCTTTGAAAGACAAAAAACTGCTGTTAAAATAAACAAAGAGCTACAACTCACAATGCAGGACATGGAAGATGTGCCAAGACCTAGACTAGAACAGCATGTTGCCACCTACTTCTAAAAGATCTTTTTCATTATAATGAACCTTGAGCTAACAAATCACCAAATTTCTTACAGACTTAACGTGAGATTGCTCCAGAAATTTAATACAGTAACTTAAGAATCAATGACTTTGTTTAGATACCTGTAACTCATGTACAGTATTGCCTTGGTGTTATGGGAAGAGAAGTGGGAAAGGTGGAGAAACAATTTAACTTTATAATCCATGAAGTCAACACGAATGATTCTTGAATAACAACAGATAATAAAACATTCATTCTCAAAGTTTCACTTTGTTGTTTGTCTTCAGTGTCTGCAGCTGACAGATACATTCATTTATAATCCCTGGCAAACCCTTTGGAATTAGTGCCTCAACTGGAGCCTACAAATTTAATTGTTTCCACGAACAACTGGGCATTGTTTCAAGACTTTGCTTCAGGACACCCAAAAACTCCTATATTGTACCTAACAGAAAAACCAATGGGCTGTTCTCTGGCATTTCCTGGAATGCTGCTCCTGTTCACAATTAAACACAACCTGGATGAAAAATGTAAGTATCAAAAGTAAAGTATCAAGAAAATCTCTTTGCCCTAAAAACGTCTTACTAGTTCCAATTTTGACCCAAATTAGAAGCACATCTTAACCTCCAAGGATTTTCATTAAGTAGTCCAAAAGAAAAAATTTGTGTGTGCTTAAATCTGCTCTACTTTAATTCACCAGAAACACTTTAAACAGAGTGAAAGCTGCTGTTCTTATCAATGAAGAAAAATGCTCTCCTCAGTTTAGTTACAAAACTAAGAGTAAAACACTACTTAAACTGCATAAAGAAGAATTTATACTCAAACAGAAAAAAAAAAATCAACAAATTAAAGCCAAGGTAAATGGTACAGTGGTTACTGCATTGCTCCTTTCATTTGGGACTATTCTGACCATATGGAATTAAACAGATTGTTCACAAAATCCTCTATGAGCACACGATCAAAGCTATCTCACAAACATGATGATTACCAGTCACAACTCCAGGCAGACAAAATTGATGTAAATCAGGAATGAGAAGCACTGGAAAAATGTGAAAGGTCCTTGTTGAAACAGTCAGAACATGTCTCATAAATACTCTAATACTTTATTGCCATTATTTCTTGATTTTTCAACCAGATGACAAACTCCAAATATTTGATCAACAATATATCAAGAGGCCTTGGAATTCAGAATTGAAGATTGAACTGTGTCAGCAAATGATGGCCACTCATGCATTATGATTGAACTGCACAAGCTTTTGTAAAGGTCCCTTCACAAGAGGTTGCCAAAGGAGTAACTGAATGTGGCAGAAATAGCTTTGCCAGAGACTAAGGCTGGATTTGGAAAGCAAAGTGCAAAATGAAAAGGGTCAGTCTTCACTTTGGTAGATATTTACCAGTGAATGTCTCAATGTTTAATTTAAAATACGTAAAAGTTTTCTAGAAAAGTGAGGGGTGAGTCTGAAGAAAGCAAATTAACTGATTATGGTTGATGGGAAACAGAAGGAGCAACAATACAGCAATTTTGAAGTGATCTGATTTACAGTTCCTGCACACTTTCACCTGTGAATTAATTCCTCTGCTCAAGTGAGATTAATGCTCATGGGAGTGGTTTACTCATCCAGTCAAAAAACCAAAACCTGCTCAAAACTCAGATAATCAAGTTTGGATAACAAAGCACCAAAAGAAACATGCAAAATTCTGAATTTTTCAATAGGTTTACAAATATTCAATTCAGCAGAGATTAAAAAAAAATCTCATGCAGAACTTCATTGCAATGGATTCAAATGTAAACAAGTGTGGTACCTGACAGAGCTAACAACATAAATAGATTTGTATTTCATTAATCTTTATCCAATGAATATATTCACTCATTCACATAAAGAGAATATTTTTTATAGTCACCAGTATCAAAAGTTCAGAGATATATGAAACAATTTGAAATGAGCCATTGCTATTAAATTATAATCTTACATCTATCTTTACAAATATATTTAACCACTCCAGACATATGGATTTTATAACTGAAAAATCAACATAATATTTTAGTAAAAAAATATTTCAGGAAATCTGAATAAGATATTTTAATTTTGGTTCATAATTGCCTCTTCAGGGGTTTCTTTAACCCTTCTCTTTTAATTAGCCATCTGTTAAAGGTTATCATCAGATATATAATAACTAACAGAGATGACAATTCTGATCCAAACTGGCAATATTTTTGCTTATGTCCTGTGTTTATTGATTCTGTATTCTTTTCCTTCAAGGACAAGCACTTGGAGAACAGCAAACTCACAGAACTGGTGTTTCAAAGGAGGCTTGGCCAACATCACCCTTTAATGCAAACTGCCAAGGCAAGCCCAAGGACACGATTGTCACCAGGGTGTTTGGATTCTTGGTCTAAATACTTACACCTTAAACTGGCTGTTGTTTTTTGCACTGACTTACAAAGAGCCCTCATTCAATGTCATGACTTCAATTCTTTTCTGGCCTGGACTTCAAGTTTCCACAAAATCTCCCTTCCTACAAAACAACCATGGTTCAGTTAATCACCATCATAGCCAGCCTCTATTATTACCTGCTAGGCTTTGATTTTCAGGACTTCAGCAAATCCAATAGCCCTGATTTTCTTTTAGGGCTGCAGCTGTGAAAATGACTTCTGGAGAACACTGGAACTGGCAGAAAATGCCACAGCTGTTCTACACTGAGAGCTTGCTGCTCTCCCTCTGGTACAAAATTCACACACAAGTTACAAAGCTACTTCTGAAATAATTGTCCACTCTTCAGGCTTGGAAATCATGACCCAGCAAGTCCTCCTTGTGTCTGCCCACAGCCTTACACCCCACCCAGCACTGAGGAATTACAACTCTACTTTATGCCTCACATTTTTTGTTTGACAAATGAACTTCACAAACCCAAGTAATGGCAGAGCTGTGAATGCTCACTGTTAATAATGCTTCACTTGAGGAACCAACTGGAATTCTTCCAAACATTTTACAGCCAAACAAACAAAAATTTACTTATTGTTAAATCACAAACCATACAACTCCTAGGCTGGGATCTACATTTAGCTACAGCCATTGGTTGCAGTGTAGGCAGGACAAACTGTTTCAAAGTCCAGAATAATGCAATAATTCAGCCTGTATATTGCTGAATGTGGATGTCACCAGGATGTTTGGGTTTTTATTTCACTCACTGGTTATTTTCAGGCCTTCCCATGTATGGCAAGCATTTGCAAGCATTCTTCTAAAAGCGTGTTGGTCCATTGAAAAAAAAATGCATGGACACTGTTCAACACTGCACACAACTGCAAATGGTAAAGACTTAAATGTGTACAAACCCTCAAAGGAACAAAATCCATTGTATTGATTTCTGGATAGCTATTTTGGTTTCCCAATTATGAAAAAGCTACAGGTAGCAGTTTTGAGTATAACATGATGCTGCATTTGTCGCCTGTTTCTCATTAATTTTTCATTCCTACAAGAAAAAGTCTTTCCTGGGAGCACTAAGTGTCAGTGCAAGTCTGTTTCATTCACTTTTCGACACCAGACACGTATTTATTCCTAAGTTTTCAATTCCATTGCATAGCTTGCTATGCAACTTGCACACATCAACCCCAGCAGCAGACAGCTTTTCACCAAAAACTTGTAACTTGACATATACCTTGTCTTGCCTTAGGCTTAAATTGATTAATTCATCTTTCACTTGAGGTAAAGTCTCTCATTTAAAATGTTTTAGTAGGAAAAGGCAGATTTTACAAACTGAACCAGAAAAAGGACTTTCAGCATCTTTGTCACACTTTCAAATTTGATATTATGCACAGCTGTTAAGGAAGTCTTTACCTTAATTTTGCTGTTGCTATCTATGTGAAGTTTCTGCTTTCTGGACACTCCTACCTGTGCAAAATATGAGGACTACAAAGTAATGATTGTCTCAGTCTTTCCTCCTCTTAGAATTCAATTTAAGTCTCATATTCTCAGATTTTTGGCAAGAAAATGGAGTCAGAGGTGTTACTCAGAATATCAAAAACTCACTTAAGAAACTCATTCTATTACACCACTGAGTGGAACACCACAGAGTGACTTTTGACAGGAGACAGCTAATACTTCAGAAAATAACAACATACTACAGTAGGAGAACTGTGGAAAAGCTTCCAGGAATAGATGTGGGATCTGCCTAAACTAATGATGAAGACTGAGAATTTCTTCTAAAAAAGACGTATGCTGATTCAATCACAGAACTCTGACCTCAAGGCAGCGATTTTTGGTCAAATGTTTGTGGGAATTCAGACTAGATGATCTTAAAGGTCTTTCCTAATCTTCAATCAGTCTTAAAGAGCACAAACAGATTTGGGGTTGTACAACCTCCATGTACCTCAACATTTTTGGCATATTACTGACATGATTTTTTTTAAACTCTAGAGTAACAGGGTAGCTGATCAGAATATCAGAATAAATATCCATCAGCTGCTCCCTTGACAGCTCATTTTGATGGCAGGACACAAGATAAGAGCAGGAGAGTTCAACCTGGAAAAGAAATTAGGATATATGAAAAGCTGTGCTGAAGGGAGCAAAGAGAAGAATCCCCTGCCCCAAATGTTTTGCTCATAAATTTGCTCAGTTTTGTAACCCTAACAAAGATAAAGATGAGCTGATTTTCATCTGACATTTCTCCTTTAATAGCACAAACACTCCTCATGTGCTGCATTTGGGACAAATTGCTCATAAAAGCATTTGGGAGGCTGCTGGAAAGAACCATTCCCAGGTTAGACTGCAAATGTGCATCCACTCTTCCAGGCACCACTGCTCTCTGTCCTGCAGCTGAAGGCAAGGAATTGTGAACAGCACCAGGATTGCCAGCCTGATTTTCACTTGTGTTTGAGGCACACAGGCCTCTTTGAGCCCTTTTCATCCACACAGCAAAGCTGACTTGGAGCAAATGAAATGCTACATCACATCATTCTGTGAAGAACTGCTGAGAATAACACTGCTGAGCACTTAAATCAAGGAAAGTACATCCTTTGGCAGGGAAATAGGACACAGGCATGTACCTACCATGTGCCTCAACAGGGGAAGGGGCTGCAGAGCAAGGGGTTTTAATGGAAGCCATGACATCTTCTTTAAACAGGAAAACAGTCATAGAATCTTCATTACACGGCCAGTTCTCTGACCATGCAGCTGTACACACCCTACAGTCACATTTCTACAACTCTATTTATCCTGGTGTTATGAATTTTACAGTTGAATTAGTGAATAAAATAAAAGCAACCTCAGCAGTGAAAATTCGAAACTATTAATAATCCTGTAGACTAATAATATTAGTGACTGTCCACCCACAATGGCCTATGATAGGAGGAGAGCTACTAAACCAGCCAAATCATATATTTTAGAAGTCTGTATAATCCTTCCTCTCTCCCCCTCCTCAAATATTTATTTTCCATGGCAATAATGACCTCAGTATTCAAGGCAGCCTTTGAAGATTAATGACCAGTGGAGGTTAATGGTCCTCAGCTATTCTTCAAACCATCAACTCCTCCCAGCCAGTCATTAATCCACAAGAAATGCCTTAATGCTTCACTTATTACTGCTTAAGCATCAAGCCTGTAAATTTTCAGGGCATTAAATCTCAAAAAGTAACCTTTTTCTCTTCACAGACCTCTATTTCAACAAAGCAGACAGATGGGATGAAAGTGACTTCATTTTACAGGGATTCTCCTCAACTTCACCAAAGAATAGCATTTATGTGTGTTTATTTGCATCTATTTGTTTTGGGCACTAATAAATAACATCTACCCTATCAAAATATGGATACCAACCCCTTTTGAGCCAGCATGTCTTTGACACCTCTATAAATACTCATTCTCCCCCAGCTCAGCCCAGCAGGAGACCACAGCAGAGGAGGAGGCATTGCACAACTCAGGTCACACAACCTGGTTTCTAACACAGCTCTGCCTCTGGCTGTTGGGTAACTTGGGAGAGTATTGCCACCTCCAGAGAACTTCCCCTTTTGTTATTTACCAGTTTAGGTTAAACTGTTTAAGGAAAGGAAGAGTTCTAATGTGGGATGAGGATGGAGAGACCTCAATCCCAGCACAGGTTTCTATTCCATACTTCAACATAAGCAATTACAACAAAGCTCTCCCAAGGGCTTGTTAAACTCAGTATTCCCCTGTACATAATTTTGTTCACTGAAGTTGTACAGCATGTAAAAATAATTGAATCACAGAATGCTTTGGGTCAGAGGACTTGAAAAGCTCACCTAGTGCCACCCCCTGCCATGGGCAGGGACACCTTCCACCATCCCAGATTGCTCCAAGCCCCATCCAACCTGGCCTTGGACATTCCAGGGATCCAGGGGCAGCCTGGATTCTCTGGGAAACCTGTGTCAGGGCCTCACCACCCTCACAACATTCACAAGTCATCACCTTTCCTCCACACCATTTATTAGCCTTTTAAAATGTCATGACAAATGATTTGCTTTATTGTTCCTGGATGCCAGCAGAATAAGCCATCAAAAATGGCAAAAAATATCAAGTCTTTCTTTAAATAGTGACATCACCAATCACACAATCTATAGCCATTCAGTAGGTCAATTATACAAAAGTACCTCATTTAGACACATTTGATCCAGGCAGCCCATCAATCATCTAAAGGGTAGCCTTTCCTCACCCTTTTCTTTCCCTTTCTCTTATTCTTTTAAATGGACATCAAGTTTTACATTCTTTCCTTTAGTAATGCTTTAGCTAATGAGATGTGTTTCACAAAGTGTTCACAACTCTGATGTTCACTTCTGAGAAAATGAAAAATTCTTTGTAGGGTTCAGTGTCATATGACAAACACAGCAAGAATTTCATTATTCCTCAATCATTTTCTTTGAGGAAAACACCACACCACAACACAGTCAGAAAAATGTTGACATTAACTTTAGAAAAAGACTAGACATAATATCAGACTATTATCATGCTCATTTATATTGGCACTCAACGAGCATTAGTTGTGAAGGCAGCAAGGCTGCCTGTCAAAATGTGAGCAAATTGACAAGCTATTAGAGTGCCAACTGGAGGGATTCAATTAGAATATTTACTCCAGCACCAGCAAAGCCTTGCTTTTAAGATAAGGCAGAAATGTGGTGTGTGTTGACCGGGAAATGAAGATTAATAGGCATAGACAGAAACATAGCACTTCCTTTCTGCTATAAAAGCTACAAACAAAGAGATTAACTTGAAAATATTAACTCTAAAAAAGGTAATATCCAACACAAATCAAAGGAAAACAGTGTGGGCAAGTCTGTGGCATGGCTCTGTCCCAGAGACTGGCAAGCTCTGATCTCCACAAAGCTACTTTGGGATCCCAGTCTTGGGACCCTTCAGCCTTGGACACTGACTTTTCCCCCAAGTATTGAATAAATTTCAAGAAGAGCTGGGGAGTTTTTACTATCTTTTAAGACAAAACAACATAAAAATCACAACCCAAACCTGACAAAACCCCACCCTGACAAATCTTTCCAGAATATTCTGAGTTGTGAGGGACCCACATGGATCGAGTCCAACTCAAGTGAACGGATTGAACCCCTGATATTGGCACTAAATGACAATTTTTCCCATTCCCATTTCCTTCCTAATCTTTTCAGAGGCCCTGCTTCCTCCACCAGCAAGGTGTTGAACAGAGATGAACTTGGTTGCCACTTCCTACCAGGGCTGTGGATTTGGCTCCCTGTTCAGAAGAGCCACTGTAAACCAGGGCACAGAGGCTGAAAGGACAACCCAGAAATGAGGAATGGGAAGATGTCAGGAACACAAATCCCCACATGGGAAAGGATGAAGACTCAGAAGAAGAGGGAGGGACCGTAAGAGTAACTCCTGCTAAAGTTTGGGCACACTGAGAGAACACATTTGAAGCCAGATCCTGTTTCCAGATGCACATCTGGAATTTCACCACAGCCTGTGGAAACACCATTTACCACCTGCCATCTTCTGTGCATGCAACCAGATCACTAATTCAACCCCAAAAAATACCTGCAAGGACTTCCAGTTACTTGACAGACCATGAAATATCTTTTTCAGCCTACTTAAAGTTTTCCAGATAGACTTTATTTCAAATACGAAGAGACTTTTGGCAAGACTCTGCAAACAGAAATGCAGACTGAGTAAGGGAAGAACCTACTCAGCAGACTCCTTGCCTCATCAGGAAGGGCACACACCGAGCTAATTTCAGGATCAAAGTCTCACACTACAGCTCCTGCTGACAGATTTATTTTTTTTTATGATATTCACTTCTCTTTGTTTTTAAAAATGATTAGTTCCAGTTTTACTAAGATTAAATAAATGTACTCTCTCCTTCATGTTTACACCTTTTATACACTTCAAAACGCTCAGCAAGTCCCTTCTCCCAGGGAGTATAATTTTTTACTACTTCCCTATAACCCTTTCACCCCCTGCCTCCATTATTTTTTGATGTTTTCTTTGATTTATTCCAACACAGAAGTTTGGCAGAGGAACAAAATGAAGGCATTTATGCCAGGTCCAATTTATCAAAACCTACACAAGAATGATTTCAAAACACAGGAAAGAAAAGTTTTCCTGTTTCATATATTTACAAAATGCAATCAAAATTCACAAAATCCTTTAAAAAATACTAAAAAGGAAAAAACAGAGGACACTTTTACTGTAGCTCAGGACAGGAAAGGTATACTAGAGCTTTAAAAACTCTGGACTGGATAACAGCAGCAAGATAAGGGAAGTTTGCTTGAAACTGTTATGATAAAAATGTGTATGAAGCACGTATGGAAAACTGGTATGTGTGATAGGAAAAAAAATAGGGAATAAAAATTAATAGGAGATGGTGTGGGAGCCTCTAAAGGTTTCACTGCTGTGAGCTTCAAGTGACAACATCTCCAATGGGTGCCAGAGATAGGAATGTCCTACATGGATTTTCCCCCCATGAGTGACAATAATCATAAAGATAGAGCATCTGCACCATCACATTCTATTTCATGCCATTTATTTGATTTTGGCTTTTTGATGCTGGTCTTTGGAAGAAATCAGTTTCTGTGGAAACAATTTTGTCACTGACGCAGCAGGTGAAAAGCGGCGTCAGTGAAAAGTTAGTTTATGCAGCATTTTGAAATCTGAAGGGTGGTTGGGTAAAAAAAACCAAAAAAACCCAACACAAACTGTACTGAAAAGTGAGTTCTATCTGGGGCTGCACCAACTGCCCTGACCCAGTGGATAATCAGTGCTTCACTGGCTTGCATCCAATATGTGGAGAAAGCTGCTCCCTCCACTCTGCAGGCAGCCAGCACCTGAGCAAGAACAGTAACTCAAAAATTCCAACTGCAGCAGAATTTGGACTTTTCACACAAAGTCCCAAGGGAAGGACTCTGTCTTAGCATCCCACCTTATGCCAGAGAGGAATCCTGCCTTCAACAAGTTCTTTGCCTTGATCCCAAGTCTCAAAAACCAGATCATCCCTGCCTCACCTATTCCTGATGGATTTTCTAAGCTGAATGAAATTACTCCAGTTTTTCTTGAAAGCTGAGACAGCTCCTCCTGTCTTTGTAGAATGACTTTCCAAGAAGTGCTGCTAAAGAGCTGTTGTGACCATAGGAACTGTGTTGTGTTAGAATGAATCACAGAATGGGCTGGAAGGAACCTTAAAACTCATCTCATTCCACCTCCTGACATGGGCAGAGGCACCTTCCACTATCCCAGATTGCCCCAGGACCCATCCAACGTGGCCTTGCACACCTGGCTTCAGTGTGCACACAGTGAACACTGCTTCAGGCTCTGTGCATGTGCATAACTGCATAGGTGCATTACCAAGGGGAAAAAAAAAAATCATTCAATTCACACTGCACAGAAAAGAACTAAATAGGTATTAAGGATCCAATATGATTTTAGTAGATTAATGCAAAGCAGCACTAACACTTTGGTACCAGGAGATTTATAAATAATAGAAATATCTCACTGAGGAGAGAATCAGACCTTGACTGCTCGTAGAAGTAAAACTTTTTCTCTCCCTATGGCAGTACTGAAATTTCATCACCAACTCTGAAAATAGAAATTTCGAAATTATTCTCAGTTAAATCCATAGAAATACTGACCTTCAGTATCTGTAATGTTCAAAGAAAAAGACTCTTGCACTTCTGATTGACAGATCCATTGCAAACACAGTCTCAGCAGCACCAGTGTGAGTGTTGAGAAATGCAACCTGAGCATCTACAGCTCACTCATTCTAATTTATTGAAGCAGTTTTTCCTTGTCAGGAGAATTGCACAATTCAAGATTCAGCCCTACAGATAACAGCAATCAGGAAACCAGTCTCACACGTGAAGTGATCTTAAGCACTGGAGTGACAAAATAAAGCAAATCCTCCTATGAAATTCCAAATCAATAGGAAAGTGTTTGCCTTCAATTAAAATCTTGAATTATCCTTTGTATTTACTACTTGGAGAATTCATAAGCAATTTAGGTAAAATACTGAAAATGCCCCTTGCACCTTAAAATAAACCCTAAGCTGCAAATGAGGCAAACCTCAACTCAGTGGCTATGCAAGTGTGGTTGCAAAAGATAAATTTAGTTTGTTCATTCTGGAGAACAGTTTTCTACTATAGAAACTCTTCCAGGGAGAGACCTTCCTTGGGTCTTTCCAGCTTGAGATTCCACAACTGGTTCCTGGAAGCCTTGACATCCCAGCCCCCACACAGACCATGCAGCACCAACACAAGTGAAAAACCAAAGCACACAAACATCACACCCCTGTCCTGTGCTCCTCAGAGCAGTCTCCAGAATAACCCAAATCAGAAAAAAAAAATCAGAGTTTCCTAAAGAGCTAGGGATTAAGAAAGAAACTTGATATTACCTGCCTCCATTTTTTTAGGTGAAAAGTACTCAAAAATACTTAGAGAATTGTCTTTAAACCTTTACAGAACTGCAAAATTTTGTTATGGCTTTAAGTGCTTTTGCCTCCAACCCTTCCAGGCCCTTTGCTATCTAAAACATTAGATAATGCCTCAGTGGGTTACCAAGTTAAAACCCCTCATTCAGGGCTGAAAAGCTCTTGAATACATGAGCAAGATCAAAGCAGGTAAGCTCAATAAACTGTGTAGTTCCTGTTCAGGGACCTGAGGAGCATCACTTCCCCAGTATGTTGGAAGTAATTTTCTCTGGTGACATGCTATGTTTTGTCTTAGTGAACATTTAACCTCCAGATCTGGACAGCACACATTTGGCACCAGCACATTTCTTTAGGGAACACCAGAGTGGTTACTTCAAGTGACAGTTTTCTAATTATTCTGTCAAGCATCAATCTGTGAAGTTCCCAGTTCCTCAGCACCCTGATTGACAGGGCAATCAGCACTTTACTTAAAGCCTCTAGAGCTGTTCTGGCATGACAAATGCATTAAAAAAAAAAAACAAAAAAACCCCAAAAACCAACCCAACCAACCCCTCCTCCCCAGTGTGAAAATAGGAGTGGAATATTTGACTTCCAAAACAAATCCTCACTTTCTGCAAATACAATTCCCCAAAGTAACCAGAAAATTGTATTAGCATATAAAATGCACCTCTAGGAAGAGGTGACCAAAACAGTATTTTCTTTTATATTACAATAATTCACTTGAGGCATTTTATTGTGGAGCACATCAGCTGATGAAAGTACATCAAAACCAGAGAAGGAACTGAGACAGCACAATCATTGTCACTGAAGGTTTTCTTCTCTTCTCTTAAGAGAAGGAAAAGAGCCCCACCTTTGAAGCACTTTTAGCTTGATTCCAAGTTCCCCTGATTTCTGATAAACACCATCTTCCTCTGAGGGTGGTATTGTGACTCTGGGGCCTTACAACACTTCTGACTGTGAAAAGTGAGAAAATTAAGGACTTGGAGAGTGATAAACAATTTTCTCTGTACCAAGTTCAGGGAACAGTAAAAGCTATTTAGTAGACATGACCACATTTTCCAAAATAACATGAAAGTACTTCATGCTCTTTATCCACCATGTAATTAAATTCAACACCAGGGCTGAGGTTTTGACCAAGAAGTTGGCACTAGAATTACACAGAGTTTGATTTGGATGCCAAGATGCTGCATCTGAGAATTCAATAGTTGGAGTTGCTCTTCTTGGCTTGCTGGGACAATCTTGTATTGGTCTTGTTCAACTTCATACAAAGGGAAGCTCTCTCACTGTACAGAACTGCAGCATCAATATCTGCAAAATACCAATAACTAATAATTTCAGTTTCTACTGAAATCAAACTTGTGCCAGATTTTCTCCTTTGGTTTGAAATGGTCAGTTATGAATAATCAAAGTTTGGTGGCCAGCTTTTTATGGTGAGCACTCTGGAGTGCTGTGTGGTGAAACACACTGCACTCAGCAAGACTGAAAAATAAAAATACCAAATCAGGGGCCAAACAAAGGGTGGAAGAGGGCAGCACATTTTATCCCTAATAAGAGTGAGCTGCAGAGAAGCTCTCTGTAGATTTAATCTTCTTTTTTTTTTTTGTTTGAGGACATTAAATATGAAATTATATTCACACACACACAAAATCTTTATTTCCCTGAATTTGAAAAAAACCTCCCAATAGTTTTTGACTATGAAGGGAATGACAGAGCTGACCAAGTGGCAGAAGGAAGTTCCTTGAGAAAAGCCTCACACTGCAGTGGTCAGTAAGGTGGAAGTTTCCACTGGTCAGGGGCAAGGCTGAACCCATCTGCTTTTTTAATGGAAGTTCAACAGATGCTCAGCATTATTAAGACAGTTAAAGGAATGTTGTTGATATGTAGACACCATCCTTGCTCTAATTGTTTTTATCTTTTCAGTTCAATTACCTCCACACTTTGTATGACTAAGTGAAAACAAAAATGTATTTGAGGTTCCCTCAAAGTAATACACACAAAAATCCCAGAACAACTGTGCAGAGCCCCATGGAAGTTTTGATTAAAGGCAAATCCTTCACAATTCAGAGAGCACATACTCAATCAATGGTTGAAGAGGAAAACCTCCAGGGAGCAGCAGGAACTAAACCATTCTGATATGGTTTCTGTGACTTTTCAGCAAATAGTAATTTGCTCCTTTATATTTCTTCAATGAGAAGTCAAGCATTGCAGTCCCAAACCTTTAAATCAAATGATTTGCTGGGCATCAGGCATTCAACTTTCACCACCTACTATAAAATATTGACTCTGCACATTCATTCATTTCTACCCAATAACTGATTCTTCTTTTTTTGCCTCTTACAGGCCCATAACAGTATTCTGGGAGGCTGAATTAATCAAGACTTAGTTAAGAAAAAAGAAATCCTCAGCATTTTCAAGTTTTAATCACATCAAGATTAAAACTTGCACAGCATAAGCATGTACATAATCTATTTTCTTAATGAGATGTTTTTACTCTTTTCCTGTGTTATCACTATTAATTCCAAATCTACCATTCACAGGTGCCATCCATAGTTTATACAAAGGTTTATGCACAGGTTTATGCTTTAATCACAGGGTTGCCATCACTCTGTCACAGGACAGAGTTTTATTTTATGCACACTTCTGCTGAACAGCTCTTTCAGCAGGGCCCTGTCTGAAGGTGCAGATTTCATTCCCTTTTCTGGTAAAGTGAATACTGACTTCCATGGTCAGCTCACCTGTCAGCCAGCCAGAAATCCAATTTTCTGGCACTGATAGCAGGATTGCTGTGTTTCCTGCACTGAAAGAGTTATTTGGGGGAGGATGGCAGAGGATGGTGGGAGCCACAACAGCTCCAGCTCCTCTGCCCTGAGCAGTTTTTTGCAGCAAGGGAGGCTCCTTCTCCCCCACGTTCCCAGGGAATGAACATCTGGTGCTCTGCAGCTCTTTGGTTACTCAGGCTTACCCTTAAATAATTAGAAATGGTTTCTAAAGTACAGCAACAGCCAGCCCTGCATACCAAACAGGCTGTGGAAATGTGCACACAAGTTGTGTCAGAGCAGCAGCCGGGTACAGATCTGCAGATTTACTCACCTTCACCACAGCAAACTGAATGTAAAAATGGAAAAGAAAGTTCTCTTTCCCCTCTACTTATCTGAGGAGTAAAATATGTATGCAGATGTAAAAGAACATGACAGCCATAGAAGAGGATTCAAGGTGAAAATGGTTTTGTAAAAGCAGTCAAATGTCTTTTAAATTCGTTGGGAATAGCTGCAGTAGTACAATACCTTCTCCATCCCAGCCAAAAAAAAAAGAAATTATACAACTATTTGCAACAAGTAAGGCTAGCTTATTCCTAATCAACTCCTCTAATTGCTTGAAAAAAAAATCTTTAAAATATTTTGTATTTTTCTGCTGAAAACATCTGAATAATTTTGGAAATTTCAGAAAAATTGATTTGTCCAGACATTACCCACCTGCCTTTCCATATACAGGCACTAATTGTCTTTTAGTTGGATTTTCCAAGTAATTTGGAAAAACAAAACCGTTCAGTTAAAGTGACATTTTCTGTTAACATTCAGGTATTACCACTGGAAAAAAAAAACAAACAAAAAACAAAAAAAAAAACAACCAAAGGAAAAAAAAGCAACAAAAAAAGCTTTTTATTTCTATTCTGCTTTACAGCAGAGACATGGGAAAATGCTTGGGAGTTGGGAGCCTCTTTTCCTTGACAAGCAGAGCCTGTGTAGGATCCCAGCCACTCAATCTATGCCAAAAGGCAGCAGGAGCCCAGTTTGGATCCTCAAGCCCCCATGGCCACTGCTGCCTTTTCCCAGATGCAATCCCTTCCTTNCATTCAGGTATTACCACTGGAAAAAAAAACAAACAAAAAACAAAAAAAAAAACAACCAAAGGAAAAAAAAGCAACAAAAAAAGCTTTTTATTTCTATTCTGCTTTACAGCAGAGACATGGGAAAATGCTTGGGAGTTGGGAGCCTCTTTTCCTTGACAAGCAGAGCCTGTGTAGGATCCCAGCCACTCAATCTATGCCAAAAGGCAGCAGGAGCCCAGTTTGGATCCTCAAGCCCCCATGGCCACTGCTGCCTTTTCCCAGATGCAATCCCTTCCTTGGCCATCCACAACCACAGGCAACCACCCTGCAACCCAATGGGTTTTCTGCCCACATTTCAGAAAGGAATCCATATTGTCATTTTAATAATGGAGAGGGAATGCATTCCTTAAATACAGATATTTAAGACTCCTTTCCCCTGCAGGGCTGTTAAAAAGACTCACATGGCAAGCAAGAGTTCAATTCTATTGAACAAAGGGGACTGAGAAGAAACATTATTTGGAGTTGTCACAAAAGGTGTGGAAAAACAGGGCAGGAAAAATGTTCTGCTTTCTGCTCACCAGAGTTAAGTCTGCTATGGTGTTTGGGAGAGGAAAACAAACACTTAAAGATGTTTAATATAGAGAGAAAAGCTTACACAACAAATGAACACCCACAGGAAGAGTATTTCCCTCCCCAAAGGTATTCTACAGGTAGAACTGTAAAGAAAATTGGAGAAGTTGATCAAGCTGAGGGCTATAAATACATGGACATTACATACACATTTCAAGCCAAAGTCACTGAAACATCAAGTGGCTGACACGTGCTCACTGTACCTGACACAAACAGCACATAATGTGCTTTTTCTCCAGGACAGCTCAGGTTTGGTGTATGGTCATAACTGTGTGGTACCCACAAAATCCAGTGGATTCACAGACACAATCCCCAGGCTTTGGTCAGCTCTGAATGAAGTGGTTTTTCCTGCAGATCTCATCCCTTACACCCTCACACTGCTTTACACACTCCACTCCCCCTTACTCAGAGTTTACACAACTATTGGAGACACCCCTGAGCAGCTGAAGGGACTGTGGGGTGATGTCCACAGAGTCTGTTGGGAATATTCCTACACTACAAACATGTACAAATTGGCCACTGGTAGATGGAAATGGAATAACTTCTGTTTTCTGCAGGTTGCTGTCAGAAGTAGGAGCCCTGGAAGAAACAAACTGCTCACTTTTCACACCACCCTAAAGAAAACACCTGACTTTAGAGACTGCTGAGTGTGACAGGTTTAAAAAATGCAACATCTTTTGAGAAACAGGACCAAGTTTATCTTCCTCTGAGATGGCAGTTTTTCATTAGAAGATGAAACTAAACCTGGAGCAAAAAGACTAAGAGTTACTCATTTGTGGTAGATGTGGATTTGATTTACCAACTACTTAAGCACATGATAAGCTTTAAAAGTGAATAGACTCATTTATTTCAGCTTCATCAATCCACTCAGAATAACAGAGAATAAAACATTAGAACTTGAAACAGGTTTGAATTCTTGTTGTATTTGAGCATGAATATGAAGCTGTGAAATAATTCAATCCTACCTGAAGCAAAACAGAGATTCAAGAGAAATAGCTTTTGTCCTCTTTCATTAAAATGTATTTCAAACAGTTTTTGCCTTTTCAAAAACTTTTCCATCACCCTATGATACCCTTTAAAAAAAAAGATGTATCTTTACTCTAAAAATCTTAGCACTATCAGGCTCTTCTGTCATTAAAAGATAATTTTATGATGGGAAAATGCTTGTTGATTTTGTCATGATTTACCATTTTTTTCCCCCAAACTGAGTCTTATCAATAAGAAAAATATGAAATCCTATCTACCTGTGCTCCATCCATCCAGGGTGCTTCTGAAATGATAAGTAAAACCAGTTGTTATTTATTTCACTGTCACAAGAGTGTGCCTAACCCAGCACAAATGGCTGAAAGCACCTACCCAAGAAACACATTTCATCATCTGGGCCAGTTTATCAGGAACAGATGGAGGCAAGGTGATTAAATTTCTTCATTTTGATTGAAAGAACAAACACGTTCCTGGACTGCCATAACACCCACTTAGAAATAATGAGAAGTAAAATGCCATTTTCTCTACAGAAGAGTTTAAGTAAGGACACCTACAACTTTTCTTTTAATATACTATTTCCTACCTGTATTATCAGATTATTTGTCTTTCATTCTCCTGTATGTGTGCTAGATAGATGGTCTAAAAGTAGATTGATAATAAATTACTCATCTCACCAAGATGAATTACCAAATTGACTTTCCCAAAAATATCTTCTCTTTTTATCCTTGCTATTTATGAAATGAGTCATATAAATTTTCAAAATTTAATCAATTTGGAAATCCCAGTGAAAGATTAAACACTTTTCTGATGTATTTTACATGGCATTTCCTTTTACTGGGCAATCCCAAGACTGCAGCTGTACCTGCACATTCCATTGCACACTCTGATGTGCATCAGGCCTTTGGCAGTCAGAGATGCTGGGAAGGTGTTCAGGATGGAGATTTAGAGCCTGGAGCCCTCATCTTCCATCTAAGGCCCTGGTTTAGAGTGAGATGGTGACACCAGGCTGGGACATTAAAGAAATAGGTCCCATAACCATTCCCATGTCCTTCCCAAACTCTTCCCACCCCAGGCTCAGCCATCCCAGCTCACCAGGGCAGACCTAGAAAACCCCACATGCTCCAACCAAAGCCAATAACAAAATCCTCTCTCACTGTGATCACTAATCAAGCACAGCTCCAAACAAGCAGGAAAATGCAACAAACCCTGCCCACAGAGCAGCTGTCTCAGGAGGGCTGTGCTCTTTGTGCCCCAAGGAAATGGAAATGCCTGCTCTTCTTTCCCTGTCTTAGAAGGGACAGCACTACAGGGAGGATAATCAGCACACAAACACTTCAAGTTCCATCCAAACCCAACAGCTCAGTTTGTGTTGTGATTCTTCCACAAATTTGCCACACTTCCCATCTACGACAAGATTTGTGACTTTTCCCCATTCTGCCACAAAGGAAGCAATTACAAAATCACTGCAAGTTTTCCTCTTGCCTAGGAATTTTATTTTCATATCCAGTTTTTAGGATTCATTATAGCCTACTATAAAATACAAAAAGGCATTCAACTTGTCAGTGCCAATAAATAATGGCAGATTCATGTTAAAGTATATTTACATATCAATTACTTAGGACTCAATACTACACATGCTCTTGAAAAATATTTTACTTTTGGTTATAAATCAAGACAATTCAATTATGCATTTTAAATGCATAATTGTCCTCTCATTTTCATAAATACTGTCAATATACTGTCTGTCTGTAAAAGTGCCTCAGTGAAATGAAAGAATGACTTTTCAATATTTTAAGTGTTTTAAAAGACAAATAGTCATTTCATATTAATTCTGCAAAACTGCAAAGGCAGATTAGAAAAAAAATCCTTGCTATAGTTCTATTAGTCTGTATTTTCTCACCAGTGCAGAGCTAATTAAAAATGTGGGGAAATTCCTAAATTACTCCTATAAACTCAAAACCTACAGTATCTTTAAAAGAGCCATTGTCTAAAGGCAAAATACTTGTACAAATTTCAGAGACAAAAAACACAATATGCCTGTGTGAACTTCACCCAGCTTTTCAAGATATTTCTGTGCCCTAATAGGTGTTCTCTACGTCTACAAACTGTCATTTTATGAGAATAATCTTAAACTTCCAGAGTCAAGACATTATTGCTCTTACATAGTCACCAAGCACAGCTTTATGTTCAGAGCTGTTCTCTGAAACACAGGAGGGAAGCTCCCTTCACTGGCTCCAAGGCAGGACCAGCTCTCCCTGAAACTTGCTGAGTAATTGCCAGTTTTAGTCCTTAAAAACTTGTGGTGCTGGGTAGCAGATAAATTCCTAAAATAAACTGCTGTACAACTCACCTACCTTTTTTGGCTGCAATATTTTCAGAACAGCTATACCCTATACAGCCACACTTCTGTGCTGCTCTTAACCCTTATTCCCTGCCTGAGGCAGGCACTGACCTGCAGCACCAGGCAGATTGCTCAGGTTAACTGAAGGCTCCTTCACCTTTCTGGGTCTGATTCCTCTTTCGAGCCCTGAAGCATTTGTATATTTGGAATCAGAGAAAAGCTTGGTCTCTACATACCTGTTTACTCCCCCTCAAGACAAAAAGGCCCCTCTGTTGTGCTAATAGGAGATAATACTCAGATGATGTAGCAAGATCCAGCTTCCCAAAACTATGTGGAATTTTTTAATGATTTATTAGACAGCATCCCGCAGAAATGCCAAAATTTCTAGCAAAAAACCCCAACAGGTTTATTGATTATGATTTTCTTTTTAAAAATTTAATATTTCACTTCTACAAAACCAGTGCTGAGCACTAAACTGCCAGAAGGAGAGGGCTCTGTAATAAGCAGTGAAGGAACAGTGATAACTTTTATATTTTTCATAGCACTTAACTTCTTTAACAAAGTCTTCAATTTTTGATCAATGTTTGTAGATGGCAGATGAGGATCATAACCCACAATTCACACAGAGCCACCAAATCAGAGCCTCGACTTCCAAAAGTGCTCACTAAATTCACGTGTCAGCATTTTGGGATGCCCAGCTGGAGCTGTGAGGGCCATGCAGAGTGTGAGCTCTGCTCTGGCAGGGAGCACCTGTGAGCAGTGCAGGGCAGCACAGATATTGTGAACCAGAGCAGCTCCTCAGCTACAGCCTTGGAGAGTACCCAAACCAGCACAAGGTGCTTCACCCTCTTGTGTGAATCAGAGAAACACACGTGGTGGGAAGAATTTTCATGCTGTGTAAAGAGGAGCTGGGTAATGAAGGGTGTAAAGGGTGCACGAGATGTGAATGAGAAAGCAAAAAGATCTCTAATGTGTCTGTAAGAACAGGGTTCCTCAGCACTATCTGAAATGACACAAAATCTGACAATTTAAATAAACTCAGTGCTAACACTCTGTTTCATGTTCACAACTGAATTTTATTTACATTCCCTTAGTTTCTCCAAAATTATGTGCACACTGACACAGGCTGCATGTGTGACAGGGAAGGTTATCTGTTCCTACTGATTTATGGGTTTGCATTATTGTAACACTGAGAAATCCACTGCTGACAATCAGTTAAATGCAGACAATTGGCCACAGCCAGTCTATGCTCTAACCATGAGGAAGTTCCCTATCAATCACAGAAATGTGGCATTTGGAATTCTTGTATTCTTAAAACTTTCTCCCTTGAGCAGGTCACTGCTTAAAGTCACAAAGTGAGAAGAAACAGTCCAGAATCACACAAATATAGTTACTACATCTGCCTGAATATTTGGAGATGTTTTGAATGGTCTGAACAGAACTAACTCACTCAATTTTAAATTAATTACCTGATACTTTATTTTAATTTCTGAAATCTAAGAAAGCTTTCTTTTGTATCTGAAATTTTTCCTCCTGTATAATGTTATCTCTTCTGTTGCCACATAACAGACTGCAAATGTTAAGAAAGCTGATACTAAAAATCCCTGAAGCCAAAAGGATAAACTGGCAATAAAAATGTCTTGTATAATAAGGATGTATAAACTGTATTACTCTCACACCAAACACAGCTGGAAAAGAAGTGAATTGCAAAGTTATGGTTTAGTGATACCCTCTTTCAGAATTCTGGTCATTCTCTGACATGCCTGGAAAACAAAAGCCCCAAAACCTCTGCTGGACACATGACAGTGAGACACATCAGTGCCAATTCTGTGGTGGGCACAGAGATATATACATAAACATAAACAAAGCAAAGTGACAGGAATGATTGTCTATTCCAAATAATTAAAACAATGATCTGAATTTGGACTGGATAATTGCTCAAGAAAAAAAATTAAGTCTTGTGTGTGTTTGGTATTAATTTTTCCCTGGATATGAGCTAACAGATGTCAATATGGAATATTTTTTCCCAAGAAACGTTTGTCTTTCTGTCAATACTATTTTGCCTAGATAACAAGCCAACAGTTGCTAACATCAATTGATTTGGTGAGTCTTTAGTCATATCATCAATGACAGGCTTCAGAAAAGGTTTTCAAAGGAACTTTAGTGGGAAAAGGAAAAAAAGAACCACAAACCATGTTGGCCTTTAACTGTCTGTGTTTCAGTGACACTTTCTAATAGGAGCCCACTGCCAAGATCAGGGCTAGAGTGTGCTGATGGTAAAACAAATCAGCTCAGTTGACTTTTGTAGGAGTTTGTGAGGCCAGGTCCTGGTAGCAGAGGTAAGAGGTGACTTCTGAGGAGCTGCCAGGAGCTTCCCCCATGGAAGTCTGATAGAGACAATGCCATCAGCTCTGAAATGGAGCCTGAGCCCATCAGGGACAGGGGCATCACCTCTGGGATAACAGAGTTAAGAGTGGCACAGAAAACTGCAAAACAGCAGCTGGAGAGAGAAGTGAGAATAGGAGAGGAACAGCCCTGCAGACACCAGGGTCAGGGAAGGAGGAGGGACAGGACCTGGCCCAGGTGCCAGCACCAAGATTCCCCTGCAGCCCAAGGAGATCCATGAGGGAGCAGAGAGTTTTTCAGCTTTAGCCTTTCCAAAAGACCTTGATAAATCCTAAAGTCATCACATGGTAACCAGGTCTTCAGCATGAACAAAACCAAGCACCTGTGGAGCTTGGCAAGGCTGTGAGAGTCCTGAGGGATGAGGAGAGTGTGGGGATGCCTGAAGCAGGAATTCACAGCTGAGAGGGAGAGCCAGGCACCCCCCAGAACCTGGGAAATACCAAAGGAAACAACCACTTCTGCTTCACTGTGGGACAGAGGGGGATCAGTGAAGATCCTGCAGTGTCTCCCAGCAGCTTGAACTGCCAGAATGGAGCCACCTTTCCCTTTCCTGCTATCTAAAAACAGGGAAGACTGTACATTTACTTCCAGAGCAGATGCACAGCACAAACTTAGAGAAAAAAGACAGGCAGGAAGAAGGAAAAGGAAAGAAAAAAGGAAAAAAAGCAATTGGAATTTAGACAGTGAATAGAAAGGAATTCAGAACTATTGCAATGACCTGTCTAACCTGGAAGGTATTGGATATGGCAGACAGCAAACAAGACCAGCAGAGTGTAAAAAGGGTCACTGGCTCCAGGGACAGCATTTCCATCCAAAAGCCAGTGGATCACCTTTTGCAACAAAAACCCTCACACTTTTTATTTTTTCCCCAAGAATTATAGACACTGACAGCAGATAGATGAAACCAGCAGCAAACCAGCCCTGATCTTCACTTTTCCTGAGAACAATATCCTCAGCTTCACTAAATCAAACCATGGCATACCTTGATTTGTTTATTTTGTTTGTCTGGAGAGGAGGAGGGGTCTTGTAGTTTTTTGGTTTGTTTGGGTGGGGATTTTTTGTTTGGTTGGTTTTTTTTTGTTTTTTGGGTTTTTCATTTTTTAATTTTCTTTAATATAAATAAACATTTTAAAGACAACTAAAGAAAGAGATCTTTTTCAAAGTTCCTTTGAACCTTTCCTTCTGGAAGATTTAATCTCCTGCAATGCACAGGACAGCAGCACAGACTGCCAGCACCACTAAAAAACAGCAATTTTCCATATTACAGCCCTGAAAACACTTTTTTAAAAAGAATTATTTCTTTAGTCTCCAGACATTTGGATATTTACAAAAATTAACTGAATCTCAAGTTCTCAAGGACAAATTTTTATCTTAACAAACCAGATGGGAATCAAGTCAAAGGCCACAAGGAAATTACTGACCAGACACAACCTGTGAATGCTGCATTAGCACCAAAGACTCTTGGGACTGAAACCCTGACATTAGTTAAGAAAAGAGAGGATCAATTCCATTTTCTGATTATATATTAGTGAGCTAATGGACATGGTGTATCAGGAGAGGAAATAACAGACATTTGCTGTATTTTCTAAACAGAATGAAATAAAACATGAAATGTTTTGCCTTCTGCATCTTCAGCAAATGCCAGGAATGGCACAGCCCCAGCAAAAAATGCCTAATCCAGGTCCTTTCCATGCTCCCCTTTTGCTTCCTCTCAGCAGCAGAGCTTCACTAGCTCTGGTGTGTGCAGTTAGAAATGGTTAAGCAGTAACATAGAAGCAGAATGTATAACAGAAGGATATAACTACAAGTCAAATGTTGGGCCCACAGATGCTCTATAGCTGAGAGCTACTAGAATGCCTTTTTGTTTTAAAATTGTTTAAACTCAGTAAGCTACATCACCAAAATTAATACCTGCTGTTTGTGCTGCAGCAGACAGTTAGCACAGTGATAATCACCAGCTAAGTTGTGTGTCTGAGACTTTACTGCACCTGCTTCTCTACCACTAACACGAGTTTCAGAACTAAATTACATCTCAGGCAAACCCAGAGCATCACACGAAGCACACACACTGCAGAGCAACTCAAACAACAAACACTTGAGACATCAAAGTACCAGGTGCTCCAAAAATATGCAGGGAGAGTTACAACTGCAAAGAGCTTAGAAAGGGAAGCTGACCTGTGCTTATTTTGTACTGTAAATTTTCTTCCTAATGTTGCCTTGAAATTTTGCTGCAACCAATATCCACCTCCATTTGAAAAGCCACAACATTTTGTCACTTGCTGCTGCACAGAGCATACAATTAGAGCAAAGTAATTGTCACAGGAAGGTGGCATTTAGAAGCCAGCATCACATCACAATGAACATGAGGAAAATGACTGGAATCACAGAAAACGTGAGATAAAGGAGATGAAACCAGACCCACAAAAAGAAGCAATATGTTGAAACAGGGACTTCAGCTGTGATGCTTGGGTGCAGGAGATGGGAAGGATGATCAAAGCCCTCCGACAGATTTCCATTAGTAAAAATATCAACAGCAAGGAGGCTCTGGCTACACACAAAAGCAAAATTGCACGTGGGCAGGATGGGCAGCTGGCACTGCTCCAAAGCCCACGCCTGATCAATATTCTCTCAGCAGATACTCCAGTTCTGTCTGCAGAGGGGACCAACGACCCCAACATGCATCTCTAGAAATAACTTCCACTCAGTACACACAGACTAATGTCTTCTCCTCTTGTTCAAAAAAGAAAAGAGCAACTGCAGCTCCATCTGCGAAAGGAAGTGTCAGAATGTTCCAGGCTATGATTCCAGCCTGGGAATGTTAATTAAATACTGATTATCCTGCAGTGCAGAGTCAGATATTTTAGAAACCTTGAGCTTAAAAGAGTACAAATCAGCCCTTAGAATTAGCTATTTGCCTAATATTCCCATTTTTCTCCTCAGTCTACTGTGGCACTACACTATTAGGAATGATATTTTAAGCATCTAAGTCTCACAAATTCCATTTTAGGAGTGAGGTGTTCTGAGTTCAGCACTGCAATGCCCAGCATTAGCACACCTGCACTTCTCTGTTGAACTGCCTTGAGAAAGTTCCCACCCACAACTCACCAGCAAACCTGAGTATGGATCAGGAACTGAAAAGTCTGTCCAGTGGTTCATTTTGAATTAATTTTCCTCCCAGATCAGCCATTTAGGAACTCACCCTCAGTGTTCTCACCATGATCTGGGTTTTTCTGTGCACTATTCATGGTCCTGCTCAGCCCTGTTGCTGCACAGAGAAGCTCCCAGTCCAAATCCAGTGTTTTTACCTTTGGATCAGCAGTCAGCAGCTTGAATGCTTGATAGACTTGTGCTTCTTTCACACCTCCACCCAGATCCAAGAAGTTGGCTGGCTTTCCACCATTCAGGGATATTATATCACATGTTGCCATTGCAAGTCCAGCTCCATTGACTGTAATTGCAAACATCAGGTGCTTGTAATTCACACAGGTAAGATTTGTGAAAAGGCTTAAAATGTATCAGCACAACCCCAAAACATGGCTCAAAATGTTAAATAGCTATTTCTAAATACTAGTAGCTATTCAAGGATATCCAATGCAACAAATAATTCAAAATCTGGTGCAAACACACCAACTCTTAGGGGTTTTTAGGCCTTAGATGTGCAGCTTTCCTTTAAATATATGAGCACTGGAATAGGAATTGTGGCAATGTAGAACCTTCTGATTTTATTAAAAATAAAGAGACATAAAAGCTCTGGGAATAGTGATGTGAAGGACAAATTGCCTCTTTAGGCTCCTCTCCCATCACTCTGATAGCAGTGGATGCTTTGCATTACTGCATCACAGAAAACTCAGTTTTGGGGACAGACCTCAGATGTTCCTGGAACTTGAGACTTTTACTTTAGACTTGCAGGAGTCTAGAAGCATTTCCACGGGGAGGAAGATCCAAACTGGGAAAAGTGATGATAATTATGTGTCCCCTTTATGTTGCTCCTGTTGGACAAAGGCTTCTCTGTCACCCAGAATACAGACCACTAAAAAAATAGCATAATGTTGGCAATTATTATTTGGGCTTTGGGATCTTTTGGTTGTTTTAAATTGAGATTGAAGTTGCACTGTCACTTACTGAATCAATTGCAACACATTATCAGAATTTTCTAGATTTGGTTGGAATACACATCTGAGCCAATATAAATGCTGGGCATTTTCTCACCAAGTCGAAAAAAAAAAAAACCTAATTCAATTAGATTGATAATAAAATGTTGTATTGGCTAAAATAATTTGTACAAAATGAAAATAATTTAGAGCAGAGCTGAATTTTCTACTTATCTCTTCTAAACAGCAGAGTAATTTCTGTTCTACAGAAACTTCAGGAAAATAAACCTGCCACTTCCAAGCAGATTCTTTAGCATCTTTCCTTAAAGGGAAATGGAGTTTAAGATTCAATTGTAACTGGGAATGTCACATTTATACAAACACACTTTTCAAATGTCTTTTAAGTACACACTCTGATTTTTTTAATTAGTGATTAGGTTTTGATTACTTTTCTTGTTTTGTTTTAATTACTGGAAGGACCAATTACATCAGAGTAAAAATTCAGAAATTGAAATCATTTAGCTCTGACACCACCCCTGCCCTGTCTGTGTGCTGTGGCCATCAGCACAGTTCCCACACAATTTTAGTTTCATTCCTGCAAGAACTTGGAAGGACAGACAAAACTGCAGAAATACTCAGCAAAACAAACTGAGATTCTGTCAAGGGTGGCCAGAATGTCAGATGTAAACAAAGTCTATACACTGAACAAGTGTAAATTTGTTTTAAATGTCTTCTGGATGTATTTGTTCTTACCAAAGCAAGCAATGTTTCCATCCAGCCCTATATATTTTAAGTCATATTTGGCAGCTTCATTCTCTATGGGCTCATTTTCAGACTTGTCATCCATGGCAAATATTTCTTTTTGCCTAAATTCTGCGTTGTCATCAAAGTTTATCTTGGCATCGAAGCAAACAACTGGAGGAGAAAATAAAACAACACCCAGGCATTTAGAGATTACACTCAGCCAGAGCTCCTGAAATATTACAGCTGCTCCAGCAGCCAGGGGGAGATGCTTTGGGAAGGATGCTGCCTCCAGCACAGGAGCAGCTGCAGCTCTAGTGCTGAGTCCAGCAGGAAATGGCAGGGTTTTCATAAATCCTCTGAGAAAAGGCACAGTAAGATCCCCACACCACACAGGAAGATCTTCTGTGTTTGCTACAAACAAAGTTCCTGCACATCATGAGGGCAGGTTTTGTGATTTGGACAGGTGGGCTGCAGCAATGACACAGGAGAGTTTACCTTCCATATTTTGGAAGAATAACAGATATAACAGGTAACACCAACCTAAAGCACTTGTGGTAACATGCAGTCATTCAGAGTTGAGCAACACAAAATGCTTTCCTTGGCCATATTTTGAATTTCTGATGTTATTAACTATACATGCATTATTTCATTAAAGAGCTCAAAAGACCTGAAGCCAAATATGTTAAAAATGATTACTTTTAAATAAAGAAAATTAAGAAAGTAAATACAAACCTTCTCATCAATATCAACATCCACTATGGTTGTAAAAACAAATTAAGAAGTTGCTAAATCTGAGTACATTAAATAAAAGATACAAAGGACAGGCTAGCAGCCACAATACTCACATAAACACACCAGTAACAGAAATGCCTGTAGAGTGTTATTTGCCTATTTTCTGACTCATTATTTCTATGGGTTTGCATAGGCAAATGCCTCATTAGATTAAAATGTTCTAAGTAAATGTAAGACTATATACTTATCATATTACTATGCAAGTAATTTCCCTAGAACTATGTTCAGATTATAATTACTGACTTAAGTATAATTGATTTCTCAAGGCAAACCAATCAAATGTAAGTGCTATTAAATGCTGTGTCCATAAAAATCTAATATTTTTTCCTATCTGCTGGTGTTTTTTATTCCCACTGCTATTGGGACACAGCCTTGGTACATGTTCATGAGCATTGCACACATCTGGAGGTCAGTGACAATTAAGAGGACAATTTTAGTCTTTGCTATATATACACATCAATTAAAATAACTAAACACAAAATCTTGTTTGGTGGAAATGTAACTGTGTTTAATATACAGTTTCTTAACTTAGGAAAAACAGCAAACAAAACATTTACACAAGTGGGAGAGTCTCAACTCTATAAATTGATTTGCATTGGGTTTTCTTGTTTTGTTTTTTTGATGTCGATTTTTTTTTAAATATTTGACTTGTAACTGATAACAGATTAAATTAAAACTATCAAATTTCACTTCAGTGACTGCAGTTTCAGAAAATTGTTCATGAATGTGTATAATAAATCCCTTGGAAAAGTCCAGATCTTACCTGGTCAATCATCATGTGGGAATGAGCTGAAAGCAGAAATATCTGCAGCTCCTCACATGCTTCTAACACACTAGAGCTGCTTTAATTATTGTTTTAGCAACGAAATAAGACAATTTTTCTTCTTCAAGCTTTCAGGTGCTTAAATTGCTAAACCCACGCAGAGTACAACTGCAGTTTCAGAGCTCTGTTTACCTTACACACAAACATCCTCCAAGTCACATTAATAGAAACTCATTTCTACAGAACATTCATCTCTAACAAAGGCCATGCTGTACAGAGTAGCAGTAAAAACATGTATTAATATTTATCAAACCATTTTCACTATCAAAAGCACATTGTTACATGCATGATAGATTATACAAATGGATTTTTCTTCCAAACAAATATCAAAGAATGCTCCAACACTTATATTCATGAAGTACTTCTGTTGCTTTTGTTAGTGGTGTAGGATTTTTGTCATCTGCCAATTCAACAGTTTACATTGAGAGCAAACAAAACAAAAACAAACAAACAACAAAAAAAAGGGGAAGTTTCAGGCTTCTGACCCACTAGTGTTAACAAAGAATTTGCTAGGATATTAAACAAGAAAATACATACATCCTGATGGAAATCCACACAAGTAATAAACACAAGACACAGCAAGAAATAAATCCATCTTATCCATTACTTTGACAAGAATAATGGGCTTCATACAGAGACTTATATTTTACCATTAGGAAGAGCTGCATTAAGCTACTCAAATGTTATTCCATTTGTTTTATCTTTATTCTTCTTTAAGACATTTCAGATGGAGAAACTGCTAGCAAAAAAGGAATAAGCACAGGAAGACTCCTGTGCATTTCTGCAAGCAAGATGGATTTCACAGCTTGAAACCCACTCTGTTCCTGCTCCTCAGCTTCCTGGATGCAAAACACATGGGGAAAAGCCTCAGAGCACACAGCACAAAAACTCCAACCACCCCTCAGAGTGAGCCCTTCTCACTAAATATGCACAGCCATTCCAGAAGGGCTAACTTGGTAACTTATCCAAATCTTCATTCCCACCGTGTCACCTCGCAGAACTCCAGCAAGGATGCAAAGTGATGGAAAAACCCACAGTTTTTTCCAATCTTTAAGGGTCACATTTTATTTCCTCTCATTACTTACTGTCCTCTCTCTCACTTGCACACCAATTTCCCCTCTTGGTACCCACCAAACAAGCCTTAGCACCTCAGTGAAACCAGGTAACTCTGATCACCCTGGATCAGCCCCACCACGGTTCAATATCCCACAGGCACCTTTAGTTCCTCCCCTCTTCACCTTTGTCCAAGTTACTTGGACAAAAATGACAAATAGAAGGAAAAGTTTCACTGTTAGAATGAGGTGCAAGATAATTCAGCTCCTGAGTTTTACTCTACACCTCCTCAGCCCTGTAGTCATGGTGCAGGAAGATCAATGACCCTTTTCCTTCCCAAAGGATGGAGCCAAGTGTCTGTTCCAGCTGAAATTTGTCCTGTGCTCTAGTAGACTGCAGTCATGCACTATAAAATTTAAATTACCCATATGAATGCAAACATAAAAGAACAAGTTTCTTCCCACACAATCTCAGTAATTCTAGCAGCATTAACACAGACAAAAACCAAAATAAAAACCCCACAAAACAAAATTAAGAAAACCCCAACTTTATACACGAGCAGAAGAGCAGAAAATGTTTCTGCCTTTCACCAAGCAGAACATGTAGAAGCCAATACTTCCAGTATTTGGATGAAACAACAAAAGGTATTGAAATATAAAATCTGCCAAGGGAATATTTATGAATGTTGTTTAAATTACATTACAAAATGAAATTAATGCAAAACTGCTGCTACATCCTTCTGTGCAATTTAATTTATAGTTTGCATAAATAAAGAATGATAATGCATTCATTTGTTTCCTTTAATTTCTTACCTTGCCCTTCTGGAGTTTCACCAAAGGGATTGACTTCAACCTGAGTGGCATCAATTTTCAAGAAAAGATTATACAGCTTCTTAATTTGATCTGCTGCCTAAATGTGATCAAATGATTTACAATTATCACACAGAAAAATAAAAGTTCATGTTTTCAAGGCAAAGATAAACCATTATCAATATTTTTTAATGTATTACATTGCACAGTAATTCTAGATAATTACTGCTTTTATTTCTGTTCTCTTAACCATATTCCTATAGTATCTTACATTGTTGTAATGTAGCATTATGATACTGTGTAACATTTAGTGAATGTGCATCTAAAGACAATATGAACTGGAGATTTTCTACAAAATAGGCAGTGCAATCACAATGACCAGTTTAATTGGGAAGTGTCTGTTAGGCACCAGCATAATGAAGAATTTATTCTCTGGTACGCCGAGATCTGAGCTGCATTCACGTTAATCAGTCTGAAGTCAGAAACCACAAAGTGGCTAGTGAGCTCTGGTGACTTCAGAAAAAATACCTATTTCTCCATCCTACTTCAGTCTGAAATATTTTCATGAAGAACTTACATCTGAAGCATCCTTGTTCACTCATTACAAGATACTCTTGCTGGTTCCCTATTACTCCTCCCCATCTATCTCCATGCTAAAAGCACCACCACTGAGTACTAATTTCCAAGTCTTTTGTTCTTAAAACATTTTTCCACTAATAGAACTACTTAAAACCAACAACATGAATGTGTATTAAAAAATCCCTTTGGTTCATTACACACTGTGAACCTATTAGCTAAAATAAGTTTGCAGATGAGGTGCACTAGTAAAGAACCACTCAATTTTTTTCCTCGCATTACTGATCAGCTAACTGAAGTACACAACCCAAAAATACCTGGGACCTCTCCTGATAAGTAAATGAACTAGAATAAAGAAAGCATAAGTCAGCTTTGCCCTACAAGGCCAGTCATGCAAAAGAAAACATTACAACTGGAAAGACTCAAACTCAATCCCAGTTTTGCCCAGGGAGGTTGTGGAGTCCCCACTCCTGGCAGTGTTCAAGGCCAGGCTGGATGGGGCTTTGAATGACCTGACCCAGTGGAAGGTGGCCCTGCCCAGGGCAGGGTGTTGAAACTGGATGGTCTTTAAGGTCCCTTCCAACCTAAACCACTCTGTGATTTTGTGATAAGATTCTTTAAAGAGTCACAGTTGGGAAGCAGCACAAATTGCTTAAGAAACCTTCTCTGCTCAAGAGTTATCAGCTGAAGCATTCTCAGTGGGTTTGACCAAAAAAAAAAAAGTATCAGTTGTAAATGTGCAGCAGTTTCCTGGGCACAAACCCTCAGGCTGACAAACCACCCCAAGAGCACAGAGGGGTGATGGGGAGGCAGCCCCACCAGGAACCCCACACGGGCTCTGGGCCACCTGAAAAGCTGCTGTTGGCACAGTCCTCTGCTGCAATTGCACCACCACAACCACTTCACTTTTATTAAGGGCTGCTCCAGCTTTCAGCACCTCTCTGAAGCAGGCAGATTAATGTCCACACTTCCCTTTCTCAGGGTCTGTGAGAACTGAGCCTCTTCAAGCAGAAAATCCCAGCCCAGAACTAGAGAATGTAGAAGTAAATACCAGGATTTGTCTGGATAAAAACTATGTCCCTATGCTTCAGTAAATTCCTTTTAGTTGACAGCATGAGGAAAGAAATGCATTCCTGCAGCATTATTTAAATATGTTGTTTAAAAGTCCATAGATATTTGCTGTTAATTATTAAGTACCAGAACTCTTCAAGGGTTGAAAGGTTCTCCATTATCATTCCTCCTCATTAGATATACAGCTAAATCTTCAAATGTGTGTTAATCAACTTAATCATTATGCATTTGTTAATTGCATGTTAGGATAGAAAATAATTAAAACTGCTGAATTAAAAATAAAGGAGTTCTACAAAAATGACAGTTTGATACTACAGAAAAGAACCAGGCCAGCTTAAATGAGCTCTTTTCTCTCCAAAATGATGCATAAAGGCAAATATATATATTCAAAATATATATGCATAAAGAAAAGAAACACTGAACAAACAACATGGTGGCAGTCTTTTGTTTCTGAGTTGAAGAATAAAAAAAATTTAAAAGGTTTCAATCACAAAGCCAGATACACTTTTATTTCTCCTTATTTTAAGAGCCAATTTTCAAAAACAGCTCTACCCATGCCATTCATGGAGCTCCAGTGGAATTCCAAAGAAAGCAAAGGAATCCCACAGGGTGGAACAGCATGCTGCCATCGACTGCTTCAAAGACAGGGGACTCTCACTTGAAATCAGAAGGAACTTATTCAAAATGCTAATGCATAATGACAATTAGATAGGTGCAATTTAGTATTTGTGTCAAAATGATCCTGAATTAATGGACACTTGGCCTTTCCTGCCTATTGAAAAATGTGTAATATAGAGCTGGGCTAAAAAGTCTTCAGCCTAAGCCCAGGGAGTGGAGTCAAGTTACCTGCTGCTGCAAAGCTCCTTGGAATCCCAGATTTTTTGCCATCTGCAGTGCCTGCCAGTCCTTAATGCCTTCAAAAATATCTATTTCCTCCTGCAACAGTAACATGCGTAAATATAACGAAATATTCAATCTGAATGGAGGTTTCTCACTTCCAAAGGAAAACACTTAGCATCCATGTGCAAATTAGTAATTAAAGCCTGGCTGTTTGCCAAGGCTCCCCGAGACTGAGGCTATAGCAGCTGCCTATAGGGGATGTTATAATTACCACACTGACTATGAAACAGTCCTTCCAAAAAATATATAATTCTTCAGGGTGGCACGCTGACAAGACAATGTGACACCAGTTTTCACTTTTAATTACTGTACAGATGGCATTGACGAATATTTAGTCTGTTAATTTTTATGACATATTCTAGAATATTTTCAAGGCAATGAGTGTCACTGCCCAGTAACACTGTGAAATTTATATAATTTTTAAATGCACATTAAATATTTTTACAATTTTTTGAATAATTATACTTGATTGTATCAATTATTTTCTCAGCTGAATAGCTTGTCTACTCATTATCTTGCCACAGTTACTTAAAAATACTTCAGTGTAGTCATCATTAGGAAAGAATTACAACAGTTGTATTTCAAATCCAGAAGTCTTGCAGGTACAAAAAACTAATTAATAACTCTGTCAATTAGACAAAAACAGCCACAGAAACAATAAGTATATTGGCACCAATCCATTTGTGAAAAGACTTTGTATCTTCCTGAAAGTGAAACTCATAAAATGTTTCAGATATGAAGTTTAACATAACCCATAACAGCCAGGTTTAAGATCTTTTTCCAATTGAAAAATTCTAGTAAAACCAGATGTTAAATATGCTTCATTTACTAGATGACAGGTATGATCCTGTATTTGATGAAACATTATTTTTATGGTTCCTTCTGTCTCCTTTTTACAAGGAATACGGAAAAACGGGAAGAGAAAGGGATGGATTTTTCCTTTTTTTTTTTATAACTGACAAGGAAAATTGTAATTGTAAAACATTACTTCAATACCTTAAAGATAAGTTCTGGGCTAGTTACTGCAACTTCTTCTATGTCCATTCCACCCTGTGGACTACCAACCATGACAGGTCCATTGCAGGCTCTGTCCATCAGAATTGCAAAGTACGTTTCCCTGGAAATATCCAGTGCTTCTGCAACCATCACCTGAAAATGGACAGAGGGAGGAAAAGAAAACATCAGTGGTTCTGGCTGGCCCTTCTGCTTTGCCTTGAAATGCAGCAAAGTTTGATACTTGCTATCCTGAAAAGCAACATTGGTCTCACTGCTTTCACTACAGTACTACAACCCAAGAAATTTTTTCCCAAGAAATGCTCTCTCCTCGAGTAAGAGACTCCTCTAATGCTGCTCTTCCCACCGGGCATGCAGAGAGCAGTGTAAACCAGGGACACCCCAGGGCTGGGCTTTTTCCAGAAGCTGCTGCTGTGTCCACACTGCACATCTTTATATCACCTTTTAATCCCAATAATTTGGGATAATTCTTGATTATCAAGACAATAATTCTTGTCCCCAGAAAGACCTGAGTCACAAAGGACTCAGTGTGCAGATCACACAGATAGGACTGGCACATTTGTTTTGGATGCAGCTCATCAGCAGTGCAGTTCCCCACCAGCAAATCCTCAGGCTTATTGTCTCCGTTATTCTGACCAAAGGACACCCAAATCTTGTAATCTCTGCCCTGAATTCCTGCCCTGCCCAAGTATTTCCTAAGAAAATGGGTTTACAGGTAATTCTGCCATCCAGCTTTTTACTTTCAGTTTAGAGAGAGTTTAGAGAGGTGTGTGTCCTTCAGATACTGGTGCAATCTAGAAACACAGATATTTATTTTTCCCAAGAGCTACTATTTTCTATTTATTACTATAAGCTACAGGGCCATTTTGTACCAGTATCTGACAGACACCACAGCACCAAACAGAAAGATGATTCAAATCCCACATTTGGAATCTAAAAGCAATACATTAAAAGTGGCAGAAATTGGCCCTTATAAAGTCTTTGCTACAATTTTTTTTCCTCCTTCCAAAAACAAGACAGGGTCCTTTCCATCTTAGTATTACAATAATTGTAAATGAAAAAATCTTCCTCCTCTCCTGGACTGTTTGTTTTTGCAATAGTTCAACAATAGTTATTGAAGCAATTTCAGAGACTGAGTAGTTTTACACTTGCAAAGGACTCTCAAAACTCTTTCACTGTAAGAATACTAAATTTCCCAAAATATTCCTAAATTTAGGAAAAAATCTGTGTATGATCATTATTAATTGTTGCCTGTGATCATAACTGATGCTATAATCAAAGTTGCAAAGACTAGTTCTGCTCTGCACTACAGTCTTGTTTTTCAATCTGAAAGTGAAGCAGCCACCTCTGCAATTTAATTAGCACACACTCTTCCTTAAGAGAGCTACTCTCTCCCATCTTTCAATGGAAGGGTAGAAATCAGGAAAACCTCTTCCCAAATGTTAATATAATTAAGAAGGATTAAGTGACAACACCTTTCTAACACGGTCTGTTTATGAAGTGACACTTTTGAACAATGACCCCAGACAATGATCATCGCTGAATACACCACAAGGAGAAATTCATTCTCTCAGTCAGCAGATGCAAGAGGCATTTTTACACCTGCAGCCTGAAAGCTGTGCCTACCTGGCACAGGGTGCTCCATCAAATGAGTATTCCTGGGGTTTTCACAGTTCAAGGACTATAAACAAGAAAGATGCACTGTCCTTTCACCCAAGTCACATTTTTGACAGTCTATTCCAGAGTACATAAGAAAGAATGTAGGACTTTCTGTCAGGCAGTAGGTATAAGAGAAAAGGAAAAAAATGTAAGAAATGAGGAATCAAACAAATACATCAGTGCTCAGAATTGAAGGAAAATTAAATTTCTTTATGCTCTTTTTGACTTGGAAGAAATTTGCTTTATAGTAATTTTGTTTCCTTCCACTTTTACCTCACTTTATTCACACAACATAGGGGGATGTAAAGGAATAGTTCAAATAAGGGACTGTTCAAAAGGAAAGTAAAGAAAGCCAGGGCGAAGGAGAGAACCAAGAATGTAGAAAACTACTGTACTACTTAAAAGCATCTGCCTATTTTAGTCTACTACAGAGGGATGCTAAAAGACAACTTCAGAGACACAGCTTGGCTACCTGCCAAGATTTGTCAAATTAACAGGCAAGGGTAGGGAAAGCATCCTTGATTTGCTACTATTTTTACCTGCATCCATGTTCTCAACTTCTTACGTATCCTGCATCAATGTATCTGAAAAGTGTGAGTTCAGTTGCTTTAGACATAAGTCAGATAAAACCAACTGGTCCTCCTGGATCTTGTCAGAGCTGTTCAGTTTCCACAGAACTCAGGGTCAGGGCCAGACTTAGGATGGGAATACACTCAACAAGTTTTGAGGAATACATTTGCAGGCACAGCAGGTGGAACTAACATTATTAAATCAGGTATCTTCAGCTGAGACTTCCAGCCAGACTGATTGTCCTCACTGTTGCTAATTAATAATGTCAACATCATCAGATACTTCTCTGTCTCAATCCACAAAACTACTGAGCATCTACTTTGCAGTAGGCAACCTTAGAGCAAAAATTGTCAGACTGTGAAATCTCTAATTTCTGCCAACAAAATAACTTTCCTTCACCATCCTCCCTGTTTGATGCTGAGCAAAGCCAGGGGAATTTGTGTTCCTGGTCTTTAAATATCATTTAAGTCTACCTATCACTCACACAACAGAACTAATGCAAACACATTGATGAACAGTTAAGAACAGTGAAATTGAATCTACAGACTGTTGACTCTTCTCACATTTTGTCTGTTTTGCTTTTGATAAAGAATATGACACATCATTATCTGTTTACCATATCATATTTATATTTAAAATGTCCTGGGGAAAAATCAGTTTTCATTAAAACTTCCAGACAACTTCAAGCTTTCTTTCTCCGTAACAAATCGTTACCTAAAAGTTTAAGTCACACATCTAATGTCATGAGGGTAACTGTAACAGCTTTTTTTAAACAGAATCAAATATGCAAAATGTTAATTCTGTTATTGCTTGGAGAGAAAACACAGGTAGTGAATTCTCAGGTTGTCATGATAAGAGGAGACTGCCATCACAGATAGCCAGGCTCTCCAAATTCCAAACTGCCATAAGAGGATTTTATGTAAACTCACAAAATGGGTTCCAAGCTATGAGGGAATTGAAGAAATTGCTATTAATTTGAGAAACATCAATCTGAAGAGGCACAAACACGCTTTAAATTCTGTAGCAGGTGCACAAGCTGAGAAAGAAAGCTGAAATCACCATTTTCTGCTTCATAATGATTCTAATTGTAGAAAATTTCTACCTTTTATACCTTCCTTAAAAATACATGTAAAAGGTACATGACATCCACTCCCTGACTTGACACTAGCTCATTGATTGCCTCACAGAAAGTGACATAATAACTATTTTTACTTCTGAAAAATGCTTATTACTTAATTTTTAAAAAAACATAGTGGTTTAAAATATATTTAAGTGGTTTAGAACATATTTTAAACCACTTAAACTTCCCAGAGCACTGAAAAGTTTAAAAAGCACGAATCCTAAAAACATGCCTTTTCTTTTCTTCCTGAAATGCAATTTTCCTTAAGTACCTGTAGAACACAAATTTGTCCATACATGCAGAGAGAAAGCATGTGTCTTGAGACAGAACAAAAATGCCAGTGATTTGTTCTCATCTTAGCAAGCCCAAAGAGTCTGCCTGGCATTTTCAGTGCACTGAGTTCCCTCTGCATTAAATATCTCAGACACAGCTAAATTTATATGTTTATTAGTATTACTGTATTTTGCCCCTTGATTAAAATGTCAGTATTTGATTTTGTGGTCCTGACACAACAAACCTGAGCTCCTCAGCTCCTCTAACTACCTTGAAGATCCCAATGTGGGCTAACTTTCTAAATGAGAAATTCTTTTAAAAAAGACATCATTTTGCAATAGTTTTTTGATGAACTAGTGTATAATTTTAAACATGCTTCCTTCACTATCTAATAAGCATAACATTGGGCAAACTGTAACAAAACAAATTGATTTAAAGCAGCATGTATGCTCTTACCATTAATTACTAAGAATCAAGAACTCAATACCAAAAACTATAAAATACACTAGTTAAAAGCCAACATACTTTTTAAAGCCAACTTTATAATCAGAATTAAAGTCTATGACAGCAGATGATCAACTTCTCCAGTGAAAAACATCACACTGCTTTATCATGCATCCACATTAAAATACCAGTTTCCCTGGACCTCTCTCACACAGTCTCTCAAGGCTGTGCACAATCCTGTACCACCAAAATCAGTATCTGAAGTGCAGTAGTGCCAACCTCACCTTAAACTTCACCTCTGCCTCAGCTGCTTAGTCCTGCCCACTGTTCATTCACACAAACACGTGGAGGGGTAGTAAGGAACCACAAGTTAAATATTCTATAGCTACATGGCCCAAAAGTCATCCTAATATAAATTCTTTGAATAATCCATGTCAAAAACCCACCAATACCCATAACCTTCTTCCATTTCTATCAGTTTCAAAGAAAATTAGAAGTTTCTTTTTCAGAACTGAATCTGTCAATGATGAACAGGCTTGCACTCTGACAAAAAAGTAGAATTTCTGTATGGATGTATTCAAGGCAGGCCAACTAGGGCAAAAGAATAAAAGCAGAGAACTTATAAAAGAAAGCTGCTTTTACAATACTAATTTTCCCAAGCAGTGCGCCTTAATATGGAAAAGGTATATTCTTTCTTATATCCTCAGTATTATCAGGATCTCTGACAGACATGCCTTAATGCTAACACTGAGTCTCCTATTTTAATATATAGTATTTGTTATTGAGAACAACTCTGAGGAGTGATGCTAATCTGCTCTCCTTGCTCCCCAAGAGAAGAACTGCCTGAACACCTTCCTCCAGCCCTCATTAGACAGGCCCTTCCCAGACAGGTGTTCCTTCCCCTTCTGTGCTAATACACCAAGCTGTGCACAGGATATTAAATGTGAACTGCAGTTCCTTCAGCTCGTGCCAAATTATTTCCTGGCACAGATGCAGCGTGGCTCTTGACTACTTACCTGTGTGAGGATTCTTGCTCAGTCAAGCAAAGCAAGAGACAAAACCAGACACAGCAGATAGGCAACTGCTAGGATTTCCTGACTCAGAATTTTACTAATTTCATGGAGAATCTTGCTGAATCTTTGCTTCTCTTATTTAGGCCAATACAGAGCAAGTCATTTATGCTGAAGTGAATCTTGGTGCCTAGCAGAAAGCACTATCACTAAAAAACAAATTTCCATGTTCATCTGGTACCTCAACCACTACCATGAACATATTTTAGTCTGTATCTGCAGCAAGTAGAAATAATCTACAGTTCAGACACCTTTTTTTTCAATCTCATGCAAACCTTTCAATATTTAGAGGGGGCTTACAATAAAGATGGGGACAGATTTTTTAGAAAGGCCTGTTGCAATAAGTCAAGGTGATTCTAAACTAAAGAAGACAGATTTTGGCTACATATAAGATATTTAAAATGTCCTGGGGAGGTGGTGAGGCACTGGCACAGGTTGCCCAGGGCAGTGGTGGATGCTCCATCCCTGGAAACGTTCAAGGCCAGGTTGGATGGGGCTCTGGACAGCCTGATCTGGCTGGAGATGCCCTGCTCATTGCAGGGGCTTGGACTGAAGGAATTTTAAAGATCCTTTTCTCAAACCATTCTGTGATTCATCTGTCACTCTATGAAGACTTGCCCAGACCTGAGAGTGACTGAAATACAGATAATATTGTTACTAAAGGGAGCCATGTATCACGTTTCTGTAAGCAGAATGTCAATAAGTGTGTACAGCTAATGCTACAGGGCAGTTATATCACCATTTAGAATATCAAATACATTCAGTATGTATTTGATGAAAGATGAGCCTATTACAAAGGATTCCTTTCAATATACATTGCAGAAATCAATTAATTTTTCCATCAGTGAGTATGCCAAAATTGATTAACAAAATATATACACAAACAGAAAGAAGTAACATTTTCTTTTTTTTTTTTTTTACCAATTAGGTGTAATCAATCAGGAATTGGAGAAGGATTGAAAAAAAATCTATGCTGTACATCCCAGCTTATTAATGCAAAATTGCAGCTGAACATAGTTTTCAACTTTCAAGAGGCCAAAATCTTACCTTTTTAACTGTCACACCATCCTTTGGAGTTTGCTTGGTTGACAGATTGTACCCAATCATCTGTTTAGCAAGCTGTTCAACAGTCTTAGGGCTACAAACAAAGGAAAAATGTTAGTTTACTGAAAAATATTAAAAGAAACAGTCCATAGCTATTGTAAACAGCCTAAGTAAGATTCAAGGAGCAATTAATTTATGTTTTTTTCAATTGAAAGTACTTACTCTTTAGTTAGATGGACTCCTCCTTTCAATCCACTGTTGAAAATACCTTTCCCTCTCCCTCCAGCCAGAATCTGTGCCTTCAGAACAACTTCCTTTGCCTCTGTAAAAGAAAAACACATTGCAATTCTGTGGTTTGTCAATTATTGAGCTTGTTAGCATGGGATCAAAAAGCATTTCCAGACTGGACTCTTAAAACAACAAGAAGTTGTTTATAACTAGTGAGCAATAAAACAAGAGTAAATTTATCGTTTATATAAAGAAACCTAGCCAAAAAAGAATTGCTCAAGGAGTTTAAGGGATACACAGTTTATTAGAGGGATAAAGAAGTCATTGTAGAGATCAGAACCATGCTGTTAATGCTACATGGCCTGCACAACAAACTACAGAACCAGCCCAGCTCCATGGCTGGCACACTGGCATGGTTCTTAAACATAAATCAGATCACATTTTGTCTTGAATGCACAACAAAACAGTGCTCATCAAGGGAAATAAATTCCATTCCTTGCTCTGAACACGTGGGAAGAAATGCATGGATGTGGTTCTTAAAGAAGAAATCCCAATCTCCAAAGGGCAGGTGAGTGCAGAGCGAGGGCAGGAGCTGTGAAAACATTTCATGTGTCTGTGAGGCACCACTTGGATCTTTGGCAATTCGAGTACAACAGTCTCTTAGTAACACAGAGTGCAGCAAGACACTGACAAAAGCAACTGCACCACGTCCTACATTCCAAACAAAAGCAATCCTGACATCCTTACAGAGTCAAACGGGGGGAAAGGGAAAAGAAAACAACCAACCAAACCATCACTCATCATCTCTGCAGCTCCGGATCCCAGCGGCTTCCTGAGCCATGGACACCTCCCAGGTGCCTTTAAGATGTTTATTAACACCAACCATTGTCACTTTGCACATTTATCATAACAGTGCTGGGTAAAGTCTGAGATCCTAATACTAACAGTTCATTGAGTGTGCCTAAAAAAGGCTCATTGTTACCCTCTCCTGCAGAATGTGGAAATCTCTGATTCCAGTGGGGTTTGGATTAGGGCACACCTTGGACAATAATATTTTATCTAAGTATTAATAAATATGAGAATTTGTTGTTAAATTGATAAATTTACTGTTTAATTGGCACATAGGATACAGATATTTTCATTCAAACACACACAGGCTTTCTAGGCTGTAAAAACATTTTAGAGATTATTAAATATAAGTTTAGAGGTGCAGCAATTTTTGGTCCAGGCAAGCTCTGATAGCATCATTTCAAAGTGCCTGTATAACAAATTTCAGCAGCTACAAAAAAAATTTGAACCTCAGAATAGAATAAATATTATGAAACAAATATTCTGTTTAACACAGGTATTGTACCTTAACACATTAGTAGTAGTAGTAGTAGTTACTATTACTATTTCTATTATTAATTATTTTTAACACAGGTACTACACTAAGAAATGCTTAATTTCCAAGCTTCTTGAGGCTCTAATCTCTCCACATGTTTATCCATTCAGTAACATTTGACATATAGCACTCTGGACCTTAAAAGCCTTCTCCTTGAAAATATTTCATGCATTCCAATATATTCATGTTCTGGGCTCCCTATTACTCATGCCACTGCAGGGCAGATAACAAGGAAATTTAAATGCAACAAAAAGTTTTATATCAAATGTTTCCTAAGCACACAAATTAAGATGAATTAAAACTATAAATCACTTTTCAAACTGCAGAAGCAAGCCCTAAAAATCATAGTAGCTGCTGTGATAAAGAATCTAATATGGTACTGTTAATAGATGCTGTAAGCATTTAATTAAATCAATTTTAGCTTCCAACCATCCCGACAATGTGAGCTTTGATTGCCAGTGATGGGTGGCATCAGTTCTGGGAGTGCTCATCACCCTCATTCCCAACCACCACGTTCCATGAGCACCAATTATCTCCACTGGGCTCCAACAAACGAAGTTAGGGAATGGAATTAATGTGGACATTTTTATAATCCACTAGAGGACTATCAAGGCAATACAGCAACTTCAGAAACACAACAATCAAACCCCTAAACAAAGAGACACGAAAGTGAGCACAGCCATGGAAAGCTCAGACCTGAAGAACTAATCAATGCAGCAGCTCAGCAGAGCACAGAACAGCAGGTTCTTCATGCCCTGCAGGAAACCAACAGGAAGCAATTTAATTCCATAATTATTTGCCCAAACTCTGTAAAATGAAATAAACCCTCCAGATCTCATTTTACAGTAACTAGGCTTGATCATCCAGTACTTACCAAGCTGATGCACTACTTAATGGCACCATCTTATTTAAAGAGTTGATTTCCAGAAATGCTCACACAAAGTTTTTTTTGTTCCTGTCTGAGTTCCCAATTATGTTATAAAAGACTTTGCCAAAACAAAAATGTGGGATTAGCTAGAGTATTTGAAGTTATTCACTTTTACCTGTAGGCTTAAGGAAAAAAAAAAAAATCTAAACCAGGTACCTAAAGTCAGTATTAAACCCATTAAAACTGGAAAGGTGTAACTAATTTCTATTAATACCTTTCCAAACTGTTCCAGCAACACTGGAAAAAATGTTTAAGCAGAACTGTGGAGTTACATATAAAGGATTTGAAGAAAATCTATCACAAACAACTTGCCTTTACACCACCATAAAGTACAGTACAACATTTTCCAACAGAATCAAGGCTTCAATCAACTTCTGTGTATGGCCACTGACTGACCAGCCTTGTGCAAATTACAACACAAAAAACCCCACGAAAACTCCAAAGAAAACCAAATAACAAACCAGCCTGCTTCTTAAGTGAGCATATGTGGATTTTTAGTCACAGATTTATAATTTTCTTTATCATTAGAAACAATACAAAAACCCAACAGCTTTTGAGTGTCACTAAATTAGCAACAAATAGCTGCAAACTGCTCCATGCAGATTAATGACGCATTGCTGGTAACAGCATGTGTTCTTAACTAATTATAACCTGAATGCATTAATATCTCAGACTGAGCAGCTCTTGTGCTTGTCCTTTTTTACATTAATCTATGGAAAAAGAGAGAGGTGCAGGTGTGGTGTTAGAGACAGGTTTAAGTGCCAGACCTGGTTAAATGGCTGGACTTGGTGATCTTAGCAATCATTTCCAAGCAAAGTGATTCCATCATTTCTAAAGAATCCTTTAAATGAATGGAACCAAAATACAGCTGGTCCCTAAGTCAGATACCAATAAATAAGCAAGACCTTTAGTCCTCAGAAGAATACTGAGAACTCAAAATATCAGAACTGTGTCAGGCTCTATGTTTCTAAAAAACTTTAAACACAGGAAAAAGCCTTAAGTACTTATTTTTCTATAATAAATTCAGATGTTTCAGCAGGGCAGAATAAAACACTGAGGGACAAACAGCCTCTACATTGCATCCAATAGGACCTCTCCTTCCCTCAGTCAGCACTGCGAGTCCAAGCAGCAGTGATATTCCTTGCAATTGGAATAAGCTCAGTGCTATAATGAAAGCCTATTTAAAATCAATAAAATCAGTCCTGCTTTTGGGAGCTATGATTACTCTGGTCCACTGGTACTGCTTGCAGCAAAAATGAACAGCTTGTTCTCAGCCCACTGCTGTGTATATTTAACTACTGAATTCTTGATCGTGAAACAATATACTGAGAAGCAGAGTTCTGCTGGTTATATGCTATGCTAATTTATTACCTGTGAACAACTTTCCATTATTATTGATATGACTGTGTGGCTGCAAATTAGGCATGTTAACAATTACACTAAAATGTGCTGTAGCTTATCAAAAATAAGCTGCTGTAAAGAACACACGGTGTACGGCTGCACAGGAACAGGTCTCACACACTCCCCTGTTTATGAACAAAACAGGGACTCTCTTGTTACCAGAGAGAGCTCAGCACTACTTTGACAAGACCTCCCACACTTCAGAATTAGAGCTGGGAACAAAGGGAGGAGGTCTCACATGAATTCCTAATCAAATTTCTGTCTCACCATGCAACTTTCAGTGGTCTGGCTCCTCTATCTGCAGGGACTCTGTATAAATTAATTACTGTCTGTGCCTCCTTTAAAAATGCAGAACCCATTCCACTATTACATCAGTGTATTTTCACCCCAGTGTAAGGCAGCTGAGCACAGAAGGGCCCACTGCAAACCCCTGACTCCAAAGTAAGGGCTGCAGCAGCAGCAAGGTGTCCCTGGAACACGCCCTGATCTCTCTCGGAATGAGCTCAGCACACATTGCAAAGGAGATGAGAGCACTGTCACAGGAGCTGCACAATGAAGACAAAGTCAGGACATGCCAAATCCAGGTTTTACAGAAGCTCTGTCTCCTTCCTGACCAAACAGTGAGTATATAAACACACAGGAGCCGTGTCCATGGAGGCAGCTGGGGTGCCAGGATGCACAGGAGGACCCCAGCCTGTTGCAGCCTGGCAGAGTCACTGGCTTCAAGAACTTTGCTGGTCACCCTTCTCTAGGTAAAAGAATTAATTTGTGCTTGATGAGCAGAGCTTTTGGAGAGCTTCCTCCTCCCCAAATCCCAAAAGAGCCAGATGAGGTACAGGAATCTGCAATCAGCTCCAAACTCTCCACCCCTACCAACCCTCAGCTGTATTTACCTGGTAAAACTGCTCTGAGGGACACAAATCACTTCTTTGTTTGGACATGTGCAACTTCAAGCTTTGCATTCAGCACCCAGGCTTTAGTCCACATCTCTTTCATGATCATCTACAATATTACTCCATGAAGCACTGGCTGAGAATGTCACTGGATGACCAATTCCATCTCCCAAGCATTTATGCTTAGCACTGTTTTCCTAAAAGCAGAAGTAAATCCAGTGCCTCCTTTCCCACAGCAAGGGGTTTCCCCCACTCTGCTTAATAGTTTTGCTTTCATAACATGAGATTTGAGGAAAACAAAGCAGACATCACAGACATTTCCTGACAGTAATTATTCTTTATTTTGGATAACACAAGAACTATAAAGATACCAACAAACCCCAGAACACCTACATGCCATTCCTTCCTACTTGTTTCCTCACCAATGTTGATGCAAACCCACAAATGCTCAAGTGTCCTGTAAGGGTTCTAAATAATCTCTCCCAAACTGCATCTCTGCAGCTCAGAGCCTTTCTTCCAAAACCAAGGGTTCCCCTTACAAGCTTTAAAAGGGTCCAGTTTGGATGGGGTTTGGGTTTTACTACTCATGTCTAGCTGATCCAGCAGTAGGGAAACCTCCTTCTGGGGGTCTCATCTGTCCTGTTTTATCACTGTTGCTTCTTTCTTGTTTTAATGCTACCCTCACCACCCGAGTTTCCAACTTTCCTTTTCCAAATCTCAGCCACCCTCTTACACAGCTCAGGCAAGATCCTGTCAGGTGCTTATTTCCTTTCAGCAACACTCCAGGCCAGAGACACTCTGTAGATTACTCCAGCAAGGAAAGAAGGGAGAAGAATAAAAGCAATAAGGAAGGCATAACAAACATAACACAATAAAAGAAAACCTGTAGTAAAGCTTAGTTTCCACATCAAACACTGAATCTTAAAGTTGTTATAATAACTTTTCACATTTGGGTCTCTCTACACCAGCTTGGTCTGAAATCTGAGACAGCTTTTCCCAAGTATTGCTGCCACTTCCACTGCTGCCCATCCTCTGAGAACTGCAGGGATGCAGCATCCGAGGCAGCTCCCACCCTCTGCCAAGTGAGCAGATTGAGATGAAGAAGAAGCTGTCCACAAGATACCTCCCACATCTACAAAACTATTGTTGTGCTTAGAGGCCTTTTGAATGAAGATAAACAATGATTTTCCCCTCCCTTTAATTTTAAACTCTCTTCCTCTGTTATTTTCATCCTTCTGCTCCATAACATCAAAAAGAATTATGTTCTTACAAGCCTACTTTCTACAACCTTTGGTCTGCAGACTACTTTAAAGTTAAATAAATCATCCTTTTTATAATTCCATACTTTTGAATATATTGTATATTTATTGCTAGATTATAAGCCTCATTAAAATCTATAATGATAAATTAGTCAGTCTCTTGATTCTGTCACTCCTATTATTAATTGCTTTCATAGCCATTACTACACACTTCACCGGTGATAAAAATTTTAAGGCTAGATAAAAATCAGCTAAGCTAAAGCTCACTCTCAACATTGCAGTCCTAAACCTTCTCAGAGTAAAAGTAATCAAGTATTCACACATCCTACATTTAAGTTAAACCTGATAAATTACTTATACAGCAACCAGAGCCTCACTAGATCCAGCAGCACCACTATAATGCATGGAAAAATATGCACATTAAGGCAGGGACCCAAAAGAAACAGTTCTCATATTGAAACTGTTCATTGTATGTGCTTGTTTAAAACTCCATGGGATATCTTATTTCTGATATTTTTCAGCCTTTAACAGTTTCTTTTTTCAACCTAACTTCTCATTATTTTTTACATAAATTTCCTCTGTAATAGACAAAGGGCTTAGAAAAATGGCTATTTTCACATTTGCTTACATACTTGAGAGCAGACGTGGTTTGAAATTCAATCAGGAAAGGAACAAGTTTGTCCTTTTGTGGAAGAGCACTGAAGTTCACTGACAAGAGAGAAAAAGCTTTTTTTGCCAGTTCTAAAGCAACATCCATTCTATGGGCAAAACAGAGAAAGGCAATTTCTGTAACCTGCAGAGTCACCCTGGCATCCTGCAGCATATAAATAGTAAACACTGAACAAAAATAGAAAAGTCCGTGCAAAGGGATCCAGTGTTCTTCCCTTATTATACCCAACAGGTCCGTTCTTGCTACTTTTAGACTTCAAAATATTCTTTATATTATGCCCAAACCAATGTTATTTTTCTCCTCTTCAGATGATTTCACTTTAAGAGGCTGCAAAAACAAGCAAAGAAGACTTTTCCTTCAGTATTAGTCACAACCCCTATGGCCTGACAATACCACCATGGAAGCTTTTCAGGGTACTCTGTTAAGCACTGAGAAACCAGGGGATGCAAAATCATGTGCTTTAGCAGATCTGCTTTCCTTGTGAGTATCAAATACATGAACAAATCACAAGACTTGATTTCTAAAACTGCCATTCAAAAATTTGTCAGTTTTAACAGATTCTTATCAAGACATTTTTCTCTATCCTTCCCATTTCCCTAAACTACATTAAAAAATAGAGAAATTAATATGCTGACAGTTTTCTTTGCATCTTTACCTTTTAAAGCTTACAAGGGTTTCAAGTTTTCCTTGCCAAAATAACACACAAACCTTTCCTCCCCATCACCAGTAAAATATATTTTAAAGTTAGCAGACTGAGGCAGATCAGCAATGCCCTAAATTCTTGACAGAATACCATAACACAATTTGTTTTAATACAGTTCAGGGAACAGGCTTTATGCAATCTGTAGTGTAGAAGTCAAGCAGCCATTAGGAACAAACACTGTTCTCGCCCCTTGCTGCAACAATACACACACCTGCTTTCCTGGAGCGTGTTCAAAATTTCATTCTTTCTGATTATATGTAAGGCACAAAAGACACAAAGCCTTCTCTGACTGATTCTAATTCTTTTATCCATTATTAAACTGCAGAGATGATTTTGAAAAAATTGTACATAGGGCAGATTACACAAAAAATGAGGCATGTATATTGGGGTTTTTTTTCACACTTCACTTTTAATCATAAAGGAATTGTTGTAGTTGGAGATATTGTCAAAAATGGAGCATGAAATAAAAAAACCTAAGCAAGAAACCAGGGAGTTCACACGGTAAAAAAGCAAGTTACTATGAATTGTAGAATCACAAATGGTTTTGGCTTGGAAGGGACCTTAAAGCCCATCCTGTTCCAACCCCTCCATGGCAGGGACACCTTCCACTATCCCAGGCTGCTCCAACCTGGCCTTGGACACTTGCAGGGATGGGGCAGCCACAGCTTCCCCAGGCAGCTTGTTCCAGTGCATCACCTCCCTGATGGTAAGGAATTTTTTCCTGATACAAAATCCAAAATTTCTCTCTTTCACTTCTGAAAATATGCAGAAATTAAAGACAACTGCAATGTACCCACCACCACTTCAGAAGTGTTAACAAATCCATAATGTGACAGGTGAACCCTGTTCAAGTAGAGACTTGATATTTAACCCTTTGCCAAGCACAGCCTTTCCCTACAGGCCTGCTATGCCCAGCAGGATCCTTCAAAATAAGGATTAAAATCTTAAAAGCTTAAAGAAATGTGGAGGACATCACACAGAGGGGTCTGGGCAACCAACAGCCTTCCAAAGTGCAAGGAACAGGCCACAGGCTCAAAGGGAGAAATCTCAGCCTGCCTCGACTTTAGACCCAGTTTCTGCAAGGCTGCCAGTACTAGGGCAGCTCCAAATTCCTTCAAAGGGTTTCATTCTCTCTTGCTGCCTTGGAAAAGCTGGGACAAAGTGACCTGACAGGTCCCCATGTGCATGCACTACCTCACTTCTTTACTCACCACCATAGAGGTCATTTCTCCTCTTTACAATTTACAGGGACACAATACAGATGTTTTATCAAACAGGGAGTTATCTGCTTAATTCTAAGCACACACTGATGCCAGCTTGGCATTTGGGTGCCTGTATAAACATTTCCCTCAGTGGGGCTTTGACACATTTTATGAAGAACTTCTTAATGAAACTCCAAACCCAAATCTCTTCTACAGCTTGCATTTTTACCCAAAGCAATGAAAATACTGAACAGCTCTCAGCAGAAATTCTCCATTTTTAGCAAAATTAACATTTCTCTCCCAGAGACAGTTCTTGTTATACAATTCTACTCTAGCTCCTAGCCTTGTATCCCTTAGCTTTTGTTTCATTGTGGAGGGCTGCATTAGACACAACACATTTTGCTGTTTAGACCATACATAAATCGACCCACATCCAAAACTAGAAACACACAAAAGAATAGCAAATCTGGCAGTATTTTGATCTGAGCCAAGCCCAGTAGGATTGATATGTCCTCCAGTAGCCTGATTCATTATCCAACTTATTCAGTGGAATTAAGAACAAAGTTTTCAATGTATTGCTGAAATAATTTATTGAGCCTCTGATGAGAACCATGCTAGACTGGTCATTATCTGGGAAGCATCTGGATGGGAAAATGATCACATTGAAGAATTTATGTCTGCCTCAGTAGTGCTAAAGACAGAAAGTTGAAAAGTATTACTTTGGAGCTGTTATTCTATATATACCCTTGAATCCTTGCCCTGATTTTGAAACAAGACCCTGATTTGCCAGTCCCTGCCAAAACAAAACCAAAATACCTGACTTTGCCCTCCCCACAACCAATGNCATTGAAGAATTTATGTCTGCCTCAGTAGTGCTAAAGACAGAAAGTTGAAAAGTATTACTTTGGAGCTGTTATTCTATATATACCCTTGAATCCTTGCCCTGATTTTGAAACAAGACCCTGATTTGCCAGTCCCTGCCAAAACGAAACCAAAATACCTGACTTTGCCCTTCCCACAACCAATGACCACCACCACCACCACCTTCCCAACCTTCTTCACTACTTACAGACAGAAATCACATACTTAAAAGAGGGCATTTTTAAGATCCCAGTATTGATCATTGAGATGTAGCCTCATTTACTGAAGTATTTTCTATTTGAAGAACAAAATCAGACTCCAAAATGAAAATAAACACTATCTCAATTTAAGGAAAGAATCTTTTTCCAGCACAGCTTCTAAAAGACACCAGACATCAGGTGTAAAAGCCAGCTGGAAAAGGAAAATCCAGTAACTGAGATGCTGGACTGAGGGATTGCACAAATGTGACATTCAAGTCCTTCTGCAGATAAAAATGGGACTAAAATGATGACCAGGTATGGCTCTGGCCATCTGGAGTAGCAATGAATTTTACCCAGAGTGAAAAGGAAATCCAGGAAGAAGGAACAGAGTTGGTTCTAATGTTTCCTTCTTGTCAAGTGGAGGTTAACCAAGTGGAGACTCTGGGCAAAAGCTCATTCTTTTCCAGAGCTCCAGATCTAGAAAGCAGAGTTATCCACATATGAAACAGAGAAAACTCACCACATAAAGGCTTGAAGAGTGCAGGAGAGAATGGGATACAAAAATGAATTGAGAGATGCCTATTTAAAACATAGAAACACTGCAACCAAAACCACCATATTTACTCCTGGAGATATTTTCCTGCACATTTTGCTTAAAAACCTTCTAAGGATTCCTGTTTTTAGATTTCATGGTCTCTAGCTTTTAATTGCACAAAAAAATCCCACTGCATTAAACAGTATTAAAAGAAATATTTTAGTCCTCTGGCAATTGGTAAATATTAACTGCTGTAGACAGATGAAGTTTCAGTTGTGGTAAGTACCTGTGTTTATAAGTTAATGTCAGATCACAGCATTAATCTCTGAGCACAAGGAATCAGGGATGCACTACCATCCTCCCCTTGTTTTTGTTTACTCATCACATATGTGAAAGAGAAGCAAGTGCCAAAATAATCTAATACTGGAAAAAGGTTAAGAGCAGACTTATTATAAGAATCTTTAATATCAAATTCAATATTTCTGACTTAATTACTCCATAAAAAGGCCACCTCACTGATCAATGATACACAGGTTAATTTGGATTCAATGCCAAAAGAATTTTGTTTAGAACATAGTTTCTGATATGTATTACCTGAACAATGTTCTTTTTACAGTTAATTTTTTAATTTTATAAAATTACCCAGCCTATACAATTCCTTCTCACACATACAGCCAAGACATTCAACATAAACCCATCAGAACACATCCCTAACAGTGCATCTCTGCCAATATTAATTAGCCTTCAAAGAAAAAAAAATTCTTTTGGTTATTTTTTTCTAGATTTCTTTTTTTGTTCTGTGATATTTTTCTTCTGATATCACATCATCTGCAGACACTTTTCCAAAATGATGAAGAAAGGAAATTTAGGGAACTTTCCAGATAAGGAAGGAAAAAAGTCCCGCTGTGGTTTTCATAGTTGGGTAATTTTTAAAGATGTTCATCTTGTGATGTATTCTTTTTTCACACCATTGTATTCTAAGTCTTCAATTTTGAATGTTTGGTGGGAGCCAGATAATGCAAACTTTAGTTTCAGCTCTGAAAACTCACTGCCTATTAGGACAGGTTAAAAGAGAAAAAAATTTGGTTTAAAGTTGCCATTACATATTGAATGTTAAACCACAAAAAAAAAAAAAAAGCCAAAAAAAAAACCCCAAAACCACAGAACTTTGAATAACTTGGTTGGGTGGACCAAACAAGTTTCCACTTGGAAGATGAAAATTAAAAATGGGACAAGAGATTTTTTTATCCTGAGATGAGACTCTAATTCATAAACCACCTAGAAGAAAATATTAATTATTTCAAACAAATGGTAAAACAACTGTCAAAATACAAATTGCATCCTTGATTTTCACCAGTAGCTTGTTAGCTGAGCCATTCATGGATGCCCAGCACCAACACATGCAGCTTCTTGGCTCGGCCTCTCTCTGCCACTTCATTTTCTCAGTGGTTTTATAAGGATTTGGTTTTTATTATATGCAGCTACAACATGATCTGTATGAGGACACTGGACAAGCTGTTAGCTCCATTAACTTAATAATAGATTTCTGAGTGTGATTTCCTATTAATTTCATTTTCCTCATTGCATGAGAAGCCAAAATTACAGACAGCCATATGGTGCTTCATAAACAACAATTAAAAGTTATTTTCTGAATTTTAGGCACTAAAAAGAGCCCATAAAAATACATATGGTTGGAATGATATAAAGAAAATTATGCTTTGGAATGTCTGCATGTGTGTAAGATGTCTCCAAACACTTCCTCAGCCTTTTCCCCATTCAGACACTTCTGGTGCCTGCCAGCCACTGGAGGCTACAATTAATCACAGTGAATGCCTCAACAACCACAATTAAGATTTTTCTCCTATAAATGAACTTCACAAAAACAGTTGGTATGAATTGTGTAGCACAACTTGTGTTGTGACTCTGACACTCTTCACCTGTACCCACTCCATGGATTTGCAAACAGGATGGTTCCTGCCCAGCCACGAGTATCTGGCAGAGCTCTGCCAAGTCAGAGAAATGAAATCCATGTGTTGGAGACTGGACTGGGAGCCTGTCAGCTCATTACAGGCTCCCAGTAATGTCAATTACCTTGGCATTTTACAGGGACTGAGAATTCCCAGTACCCAAACAGCAGCTGAAAAAGCAGCCTCCTCCAAATCATTGCAAGCTGCTCCTCTAAATGACTCCAGAACAGCCACCTCCTTCTTCCCTGCCCTTTATTACATCTTGGGCATGTGCTGATTGGAGAGCAATTTGGTCTGACAGTCCCATCTGAGTACCTGAAGTTACATAAACTCTTAAAGTCTCTTACTGTAAAATGGAAATAAAAAACTACCTGCATCATCAGAATAGCTCTTTTACTAAAATATCTGTAAGGGGAAAAGTTTCCTTAGAAGCACCTGGGATAACTGATTTAACTGCTGTCCACTATTGGAAGTCAACCTAATGGGCAGAGTTTTATATATTTTTATATATATATATATATATATATATATATATATGTATATATATAGTGAGACAGAGGNNNCTTGGTTGCCAGAGTAGTCTCAAGTGAAAAAGAGCAAGAAAATCCCAGTGGTTGAGTTTTAACTACTCCACAGTAAAAATAAAAAATGGTTCTCCCTTAGAAAACCCAAATGTTAATTAATAGGATGTTAAAGGGAATAATATTTAATTAAAAACCTGAGTGATGCTTGAAGTCTTAACAAATACTGAAATCCAGCATTTTGCCTTTGCAGAATAGTCTAGTAAAGTTGTCCATCTTGGTGTAGAGTCATTTATCCCACAGTGACAAGGATATTGCAGTAATTATCAACCAGACTCATAATTTTCCTATTTTTCCCCTAAAACGTGTCCTAAACAAACCTACAAGAATCTAAACCATTCCTCATTTTCTTCTTGTGCACTTTTTAAACACAATCTATTTTTTTCTTCTTTGTAAGTACAAATTCCTTTGTTTCACAAGGAAAGACTTTTTCCAATTCATCACAAAAGTAGCTGTTGTGATATTAATAGATTTTTCTTCAAAGTAAATCATATGCAAAGCTTCTAGACTGGAGTTTTAAAGCCAAATATTCTGAATATATGAGAAATGAAATCTGATAATGCACATAATAATTTTCTTTTACTTTATTACCACTGATCTGAAACTGAACATCTACAATCATGTCTTTTCTTTCAATTAACTAACACCAAAAGTGCTTTCCTGACACCACCTTGGCTGATTTCTGCAGAACCAAGTCTGCATTTGCTAAAGGAATCTTGAAGCAGCAGCAATTAAATTGAGGGTAGGTCCTAGGGTAGGTCTGTCACTTGCAGCCTGTAGGAAGTTTGAAATAACAACAACTTCCTGAGTTTTCAGCATAGGAAACATTAGGAGGATAGAAGATTTAAACAAACCCCCAGCATGTTACAGAACAATGGCCTGAGTAAAATGAAATGTTCCACCCTCCAGGGCAGCCTGTGTGGAACCTCCAGGGCCAAGCCAGAATACAGAACAAGGCATAAAGGTCCCCAAGGAGCCAAAGGGTTAAAAAATTCAGAAATTAGAAATGTAGCCAGTGAGATGTAAGCAACATGTCATGTAGCAGGGCCTAGAATAATAATGAGATCAAAGAAGAAATTAAGGGTTTAATCATTAATACAAAGCTATAGAGCAAGACAATCAAGCATGTTTCTACACTGAGCATTGTAAGACATCAGAAAACCAAAACTTTTGGTGCTTGAAGCCAAGGAAAGAGCCTGGACCATAACCAAGGGGTCACAAAGACCTGGCAACAGGACAAAGTGGGGAGGAAGAGTCTTTACTTCCTCCCACACGAGCACTGACTCCAATCAAAAGGCCCACGGCCCCAATTAAAGAGAGAACTGCACAACTGCAACAAACACCCAACTAATTTACACACAACACAGGGACAGGTGAGGAATATGGATAGGTGTGTTAGGGAACTTTATGAATATGCATAATTTTTGGAAATAGAGAATCCAAGCTTTGTAAACTCAGCACAAGTCTTTAGGACAATAGTCCTCTGTGCTCCAGTGCTGCAATAAACTTATCAATCTTTTGATCTCTAATTAGTTGAATGATTTTTTTGTCCATTGCACACCTTTAGTGCTTCAGCCACCCTCAGGGCAAAGCATTGCCACTGTGCTTGTAACCCAGGAAAAGTGCAGGGGGACAGGGGAGCTGGCAGCAAGAAAGGAACGTCAGGGATGAGCAGGGACACTGGTGTGAAATCAAGTGATTTCCCCCAGGAGTGGGCAGTTCCACAGCTCTGTCCAGGGCAGCTCTGGAGAGAAGCTCCAGCCAGCAGAGCAGCAGAGGGGCTGGCAGAGAGAACAAGAGATCCCAGGCTCTGACCTTGGCCACCCCGGCCAGCCACGTGTGCTCCGTGCAATAAACTCTTCCTAAAGCTCTCAGCTGCCCCAGGCTGATGAAAGGAGAACAGGACAAACAGAAGTGGAAATGAAAAGTGCATTACTCTCAGCAGAGAGCAACCTCTGCTCTCCTGTCTAAGAAGGGAAGTGATAAAGCACCACAGTGACACTTCCATGGCACTGCAGACTGAGCAGGTGGAGCTGTCAGTTTTCTGTTGACACCTCCCAGGAACTCTCCTGTTACACAATTAATTAATGAATAGACAAAGAAAGGAAAATCTTGTAAATGAGCACAGTTACAAAATCAGGCACATTTCATTACTATCATCATAATTTTTCTGCATAGCTTCTTACCACTCACCTAATTCAGAGCACTTTGTCATGACAAATTAAGATTTAACTACACAATAAACAAGATGCAAGCAGTTTGAAATGCCTCAAAATCTACACAGATCAAGCACACAGAGCTATTTTTATTGATTATGTAATATTGACATCAGCCTTACAAAGCTATTACACAGGCACACAAATGTAAGGCCTTAAATCAATGGATTTGCTTTCAAAACTTTCCTTAGACACACCTGATGAGAATGGGGAGGTCTTGGAGCTACAAATGCTACAGTGCAGAGTGCCCTTCCCTGCAAACACTCCCAGCAGTCCCAGAGCTGGCAGCTTTTTGCAGTTGCTGCTTTTGAAACTTGGACCATCTGTATGTGAAATGAGCATTCTGCACACAGTTATTTGCATCCCTACCAAGCCAAGACACACCAAACACAGAGCCCCAAATGTAAATGCATTCTGCCTGCACGGGTGAAGTCCCAACACACTGATACACAACATACAGACAGAAATAATTTCCTGCAAAGATGTGCCTTGAGTCAGATGCAGCCTATTTCATACTTATAATAGCCATTGAATTGACATTTAATATGGTACAAATTTGATGTCTACACAATAAATCTCTCAAAGAAGTGAAAATATATTAAAATCAAATACTTTTATAACTATTTTCACTTTTTACATTTATGCAAAAGATAATTAATACACTTAATAAAAGCTCTTTAAGCTGTTTTTCAGTTTGGGATGCTTTTTCATTTGTGTGTTTTAAAGAGTTTTCACACCCCTCCTTTCTCTTTTTCCTGCTGACACTTTAATCTCCTCCTCTTGTAAATATGAGCTTACAACAATAAATCACATTTTATTTATTAAAGATATAAACAGGAATCAATACAAAGCAAGAAAGCCAATCTCCATAAAGTTTCCCTCCACACTGACTAAAATTAGTTTTCATATGAAGATTTAAATATACATCCTGTTGGCATTTAAGCAAGAATAAAAATATTTTCTCTCTTGCATTACATAATATGCTAAAAAAAAAAAAAAAAGAAAAAAGTACTGGCTTTGGCCAGTTCTAGTGAAGTAAAATCAATGACAATTCTTTAAAACATAAGAATTCTGCAATGAGGAACCTGACAAATCTGAGAACAGTTGCCTAAATTAGCACCAAAGAACTCCACAAATTGTAATATAAAGTAGGGGGGGGTTTACTTTTATATTCAGGTCTCTTTTAGTAACAACATCGTTGATTTGGAGATACAAAAAAAATACCCTTGATTCTCCTGTAAATATATTCTGCTTGGAAAAGTGCCTGCATGAAGCACACCAGGGAACAGGAGTGCAAGCAGCCCACATCACCTTGCCCTTTGTTTGGATTGTCAGTTTTTCCTTTTGATCTTTCTTTGTAGTTGAGGAACCAAAAATTGATTTTCCCAGTTGAACTAAGGTAGAAAAAGGACAATGTTTTATTTAAGATCCTTCACTCCTGCACATAAGCCTATTTCTTTCTTTATATACAAAAGAAACTGTCTTTTTGTTCTTGTAAAAAAATATTTCCAAGTGGGCAACGGTCTCAGTGTACTGACTCTGGATTCATAACAAAAAGGGGGAAGGTGTTTAAAAATCCAAATACTGGGCCCCTGCAGAGAAGCACACACATCTCAGGAACCATCTCAAGGTACAGAAGCTGAGCTTCAGGGAAGCAGGTCACACTTGTTAGATGTCTGCACAAACCCAGGCCATGAGCAATGTTACACTCAAAACCTTGTTTACAGGCAAAGAGAAAGCACAATTTACATATTTAGACACATATAAAGCCAAGAATATATTGTAAATATACCCATGATCTCAACAATGTAGTTGCTTTTTTTTTTTTAATTCCAGATTTACTTGTTACNTCTGATGTCTCCTCCTTCCTCACTCTTTTAAAAGGGCTCTCTCTTCCCACTGGTCCATGCTCCCCTGAGTTTACTGTATACAGGGAGTAGTAGGGACACTGGATACCAGAGACACATTTTTGCCCACTGTGAGACCAAAATTATTGGATCTACTAATTAATTTCTTTGATTGTTGTCACAAGTTGTATTTCAGAATAATGTGTTGAGATTGGCAGAAACCAACATTCCCTAACACCACCTGCAGGTATTATTGGTACTCCTGGACCACAAATTTCCTGAGCTATTTGCACAAATTCTGATTAAGTCTTTGAAGAAATCTGAGCTTACAAACTGCTGACCCACTCTTGAACCTCACAGGAAAGCAGAGGACACACAAATGCCCACTGAGAAGCACAAGAACCTCCTGCCAATTGCAGGTCTCCCAGTGCTTCCCTTGACTACTCCAGCCCTTTTAATCTCTTTTTTCCTGTGAGCTTGGAAGGGTTCACACAGCTTCACCCAAGTGTTTCATTTGAACCCCTTCAGCACCTGACTTGTCACACAGGGCTCTGGTCACAGCAGTTTGCTGGACAGCACAGCAAATTCTGTGTTATTATGACCCAACAGGCTGCAGTGAGGCCAACCACTGCTAAGCTGAAACCCAAGGAATGCAATCTGTGATTCTCCTTAAGACACATGATCAGCTTCTAGAACTTGGAAAGAGCAGGGAGAGGGGGAGAGGCATAAGACAAGCAACTTCTAGTATTCAATAGGGAAAAAGGAAAGAGCAGGGAGAGGCTTTAAGAGAAGCAACTTCTAGTATTCAATAGGGCACTCTGCAGCTTAAGTTAAAGGCAGAGAGCAGTACATACATTCACATGGCATAAGTCTCAATTACTGATAGCACTGACCTGCTTAATTAGAAGCCTACATGCCTTTCTCACACACCAGCCCTTTCCCAGTCCTTTGAGAGAATACAAACACGCTACTCCCCCAGTTCAATTGTCTCTCAAGCTCAAATCACCACCTCAGCAGCAAAGATTTAACTATATACATTAAACTTCATGTTTTACAGGTTTCATAACATTAAATTAGCCTAGAAAAAAGAATATAAAAGCAAGAGAGAGGCATTAGCTTTTTGTTTGGCAATCAGCATTTGCAGGAAAGGATGTATCTCAACGTGATGGGGAAACCAGCAAAGCTGTTTCATTTAGGCTTCCTGCAAGTTGAGCTCTGTGGGGATTTTGAAGGCAGATATTATGCTTGGAAATTGAACTCTACATATTTTAATGAAATTGCACAGGCTAAACACCACAGTGAGTGAGCAGTCATATCAAACAGTGGAATTTGGAGCTTTCTCAATTACTCACATATAAACTGAACTTTTCTGGGCAAAAATCTAAAATTGGAATAAACACCAACTTTGTTTGCAAAGAAGGAGAATGCACAGTTGTCTTAAGTGCCTTGAACCTGTGTTGAACCTATAAATAGACTGACCCAACAGGTGAGTAAGTACATCTCAAATGGCCACATTCTTCATGCACGGTGCTGGTCAGCATCTTCCCTGCTTCAGACAAGCAGGACCATGGGTCAAGTGTGTGTGGAACCTGTCAGCAGCAGCAGATCCCCTCTGTCCCACAGCTTCAGAGCCCTGGGCAGCTGAGTGTGCAGGTTGAGCCAGTCTGCCAGGTAAATGACAAGTATGTGACCTAAGCACCATCCCAATGGCCCCTCCTATGAATCCTCAGAAACAGATGCTCTGTGTCATCCAACAACTGTCAAGCACTGGTTAATATTTCATTAACTTTAGGTCAGCAAGCTGCTTTACCACATCAGAAAGCCCACTTCTCAGCTCCTGCAGAGTCATGTAATCGTGTCTGCCTGGTTTACAAATCAGATGAGGTAACAGCTGAAAATAAACCTTCAGTACATTACTGCTTCTCTCTGTGCTGCTGAAAAGAGCTCCAGATTTAACTGAAGTGTCAGAGACACAATAGGGCAATCTTTCTTTAAAGGTAAAGAAAGATTCTTCTGCATGATGTTTTGTTCATGCTTTTGCCATTTCTTACATTCCAATCTTCTCACTTCAAGGTCAAGTTCAGAATTGGTGTCTCAGGCAGTACAAATCACATTTGTATGAACTGTGGTCACAGTTGACTCTCAGAAAGTCTCTTGCAGTATAATTTACTTAATAATATGCAAAAGAAGAAGGCTCTAAATAGCTAAAACAATTCATAGAGACAAATAACATGTAATTAACATTGCCCTCCCTGCTGTTAATGCACTAATTGCATCCTTTCTGAACAAGTGAAAATTCTGACATCGAGACATCTTCAGTGATATGCAACTCATGTTCAGGGGTAATTGAACATGAGTTCAATTACCCCTGAACCTTAGCTCTTAAAATTCTCTCTCTAGTATTTCATTTGACTGGTTTATTTTTTTCCTTCATCAGCAGAGAGATTTCTGAAGGCACACTTACTCTAGTCTGTGGAAGTCCAGACATCTCACTATTTACAGGACATCAAAACTCAATGTAAAACTCAGCCATAAATCAGAACTCATAAAACCAAAATTGTGAAAATAGTCACAAAGCTGCATAAGCTCAACAACACAGGAGTCTCATCTTGTAAACCAACAACATAAAAGATGAAAATACATGAATTTTTTCATCTTAAAATTGTAAAATAACTTTTCCATACAAACATCTTTAAGCACCTAACTTGGTTTCTTATGGATCAAAGAAACAACTAAATAAATACTATCTGCATATGCACTTCAAATAGGAATGTCACTCAGAAGACAAAATAAGCAAGTTATTTACAGCATACATTAATCATCATATCTAAATGGCAGATTACTTTATGGCACGAGACATAAGCCTCTACTTAATTGTGTGTGGGGGGGGAAGATTGAATAAGAATAGTTTTTCCTAAGATAGTCAAATTTGCAGTAATCAGCCTCAAGTCTCTCTTGTTCCACTTTTATTCCAAAATATCCAATATCCTTATACTGAAGGCAAGATGTGGAAAGACCAGTAAGAAAATCAAGCACACTGAACATCTAATGAGCTAAACCAAAGAACTGGATACAAGATTTATCTGTGGGAACAAGAACAAGAGGGAGTGTTGGACATGCAGACATGGCATCAGGATTATTATGACAAAATCTTCAGTGAGGACAAAGTACAACTCACCAAGATCAGGAAAGCTACAACTAAACTACACAGGTGAATAACTGGAGGAATAGAGGGGTCAAAGATTTGGCAAGGAGTTGAGGGAAGTCTGGTGCAGCTGTGGTGAATATTCCTGGTGACTTTATATTGTTAACTGTTTATACAGCAAACTCTTCTTGGTTGCCTTTCTCTTCTCTTTCTCCAAAACCCCCAGGGCTGTTCTTAAGTATTTAGAACAATAAATATATTTAAGATTTATAGCCTGAAGTTTAGCCATATTCATCTTACTCAGGTGAGCAGTCTAACTAAACCCAGGGGAAGTACAAGAAAAATGTTCCCCTTCATAATGACACTCCAAACAAAAGCTCACTTTAACTGTAGGACCAGGGAGAGTGTTCCACACAGAGGTAAAATTGCCAACTTCAGATTTTTCTTAATAAAACAAAAATCACCTAAAGTAGGAGCACAGCTAACTTCTGGAACTCCCCTGAACATGATTCTCACTAAATATTTTTTGTGGTGACATTCTCAAGGGTTAGAGCATCATTTAAAATATACTGTGATGCAGAGAGTCAGATAATATCTCCCAGTTGAATCCAGCAGGGTTACAAAGACACATTTTGTATTCATAAATGTGTTGAAATATTTTACTTTTCTTGAACTGCAAATATTTGAAAAAATGTAGACAAACATATTTAAAATTCACAGCACTTTCTCAAATATGAAGTAGCAGATTAACAAAATGTCAGAACATCCTTAGCTTCAAAAACTGCTCTACCATTTTAGGTAGAGGTTATCTACCAAAAAAAAAAAAAAATAAAATCACAGCCTCTTATGATCATGCTTCTCAACTGCTGATATATTCAACTTGTAAATTACTCCCATCTTTAAAGGTAAAACAAGCTCTTGCAAGTCATCCTAACCTTTGCAAAATACCAGTTAATATTACCTCATTGACTGGAAGAGGCTGAGGAGGAAACAGGGGATGGGAATGATGGTATGGAGGCTGGATGCTGGGTGTTTTCTGAGAAGTCAGTTGAGAGATTCCTGGCTTGGTTCAGAACCGTGTGCTTTTATAGCAAATGTACAAGTTAATATCCTTACTGAATCCAGCCCATTCTAAACCACTACCCAGCCCATAAAGACAAAAGGTGTGATAAATTTAACAGAGAAATTAAAGAAATTAAAGAAAATTAAAGAAAAAGCAACTTTCCCAAATAAATTATATATAGGAATTGGATAACCAACAACAGCATCTTCCTGCTGTACCCTGTGTCACTTGAGGGACACTACAGGAGATCAGGGAAATTATGACAATATCAATTACAAACTATCCTATCTTAGGACTGCCATTATTCCCTCTTAGATTTTATTCAACATGATTGTGCTACTAGTCCTTCCACAGAAAAGTTTAAATGAAAAATGGGCATAAACATCAATTTTGTACTTGAGACCCCTATACCTGGGATTATCCACTGGGACTGATCACACAGAAGATGCAGCATTACACAGCACAGAGTAACAAACAAGGAAAAGAAGAAAGAAAATCAGAGAAGAATGAAATTTGCTTTCAGGAATCAGCCCCTAAATATTTAGAAGCTGATGGGCATCTAGAGAGTGTAGATGGAGTGATTTCTCTCCTTTACACAGCTGCTAGTAGTACAGAGAAAACACTGTTGTTTAGTATTTCATACCTTATACATAAAGTGTGTCTAATGGTTCTGATTTTATGCATAAAAAAATGAAAATTTCATGCAGCTGCTTCTCAATTACGCATCTGGTTATTGTTCTGCAGCTGCAAAACTACCTTGAAGAACCATAAAATATGGTGTGACAAGAGTGGAATAAATACCAGCAGTCATCTTGTACCCTCCTTGTAAAACTTTGCATTTTTTACCACCTGATAAAATTCCTGAATCAAGAACTATAACTTCTGTTGCCTCCTTCTTTTATGAACAAAAATCCAGTAGTGTACTTAACACAACCAAAATTTGCAAATGCCCACCTCTGTGGCACACATTACGTTTTGAGTTCAGTACCCCATTTCTAGAGTATTTTTGACTTTTTGTTTTACTTTCAAGCAGCTATTTTGGTAATTTGATCAGAAATCCAACTCAGAGAACAATAAGTCAGCTCAACATTAGTGTCAAACATCTGAAATGAGATTTTGATTTGTTAGCCCCCAAGCCATTACTCATATTACTATAAATCTATGGAATATGAAGACATTTGGTGACAAAGAATGGTTATAAAATATCCAACTAATGTAAGCAGTCTCAAGCTTGCATTTACTGACTCACACTCAGCATGTAATTCTCTAACGAAGGGAACAGATAAGGAAAACAAACCAATTTGTTTTTCATAACAATGCATTTCAAATTAACTATTTCTGTAATTCCTCTGGAGATAGAGGGTCCTGTAAAGAATTTCCATATCTAAAATATTTTAAAAGCCACAATTTGTAAGTTAACTTGAAGCAGAAAGGTTCAACTTGAAACAAAACAATACCCAGTGGTGAGCTTTGACAAAACCTATTATTAACTTTCTTTGAAAAAGAATAAAACTCAAACTCCCAGTTAGAGAAGCTGGAAGTTTCTCTACCTGTTTTTTCAGGATGCAACACATGTGGCCATTACCAACAAATGCATGTGTGGTTCCACAGCTGCCTGGTTTCCACAGAAAACACAGAGGTGCCAAGGCTTTACGTGGAAAAACATTGCTGAGCTGCAGAGGGGGAATGGGACAAGCAGGAAAGCAAAGGCAGAGAGCCCTTGCAGGATGCACCAAGGATGTTGAACTGCTTAAATCCTGCTGCACAATAAAGTTTGCCACTTCTCTGCTGCCCCTGTGAAGCAGTTTCCCAGCATGAGACACAGGGGAGGCAGCACAAGCAGCATCACAAGACTCCAACCCAACCAAGCCACGCACACAGAGGAGAAAGCAGCACAACTTTAGGGCTCCTATCCAGGGGAAAGGTCCAGTAGCACCAACAGCCACTGAGTGTGAAATCCCCAAATGAAATCCTAATTCCACCTTGACTGTGCCTTGTGCAGTTCAGCTCCCAAGGCAGATTAAGCTAAAGGCCCCAAAAGCAATGTGTGAGGAAAGGAAGAATGTCCCTAAACAGAACTACCATGCAGAGGAGCTTTACTCCTGGTTTGTTCTGCAGCTGTAGCACAGCAAATTCCCCAGGACTCTCTAACAAACTCCCTAGCATAGCACATTTGGTGAACAAAACCCTGTAACACCTTTCCTAGCTCCTCTGATTTTCCATGACTGATCTTTTTCACCCAGTGGATGAGGTAAATAAATTGGGTCACTGACATATTGATTACCAAGCCTCCTACAAAGAATTACTTTAACTGCAGCAAACAACATGATTGCCTTCATAATTTTTACTCTATTATTTTCATCATTTTCAGACACAAGTGAGAGTCTTAAAGCTGTTTGCACAACCATGATATTTGGGGATTTTTTCCAAAAATCAGATCATTGCAACATGGACAAACATAGGGAAAAAAAAATTGTTTGATAATATTTAAATATCATTTAAAGCATGGCTAACAATCAGTATTTGTCTTCTGATCATACACAGAAACATTACTTTCTATGATTGCCAAGTCAAGCAGAGGTTGGTCTGAGCAAAGCACTTCAGCAAGCAAAAAACCTGTATGCACACAAATGGCTTTTAGCAGTACACAACTGCTAAATATATGCTCTAACTATGCTAAATAGGGTAACAACTGACTGTTCAGCACTCTAAAAAAAAAAGGAAGAGGATTTTCTCAATCAGAACTCATAAGGTGGGAGAAGGGCTGAAAATAAACAAGTAAATGGGCACAGGGAGGAGAGGGCTCTAAAAAAAACAGGGAAACGAAGAAGGGACAGAAAGAGAGTAAAAACCACAGACACTGACAAATTTTGTGGAGCTTTGAATTGATGCATTCAAGGGATGCCCATGAAGACTGCAAACAGTGGAGTATTAACAGGCATTTTCTATCACTGAGAAGTGGCTGGAAAATGCAGATTCACTTTAATCTTAGATTTCATCCCTCTGACAAGGCAAAATCCATTAAGTGGAACTCATGCTCAGTAACACTGAATGTGGTCCAAAGGCAGCTCATCCACCACCAGTTTTCTATTAAATTTAAAAGATTGTTTTCTAAATACTTACCCATCTGAGAATAGGATCATATTAGTCAATAACTGACAGCATTATTTTGCCTGAAAGAACTGTTTCAGAAAGCTATAATTTAAGTCTAAGGAACTTTAATAAAAGCTGACAGAGAAAATAAGAGGACTTGTGGGAGAGCTGTTCCTCACCAGTGAGCAAGTTCTCTGTGTACAGTTCCCTGGAATGCTATTGCAGCAACACATGATTTTTCCAACATGGGCAGAAAAGGATAACCTGAGTGGCTTTAAAAAATAACTAGTTATAACCACAAAGTACATGAGGGTATTCAAGAAATAACTCATTATGCACAGGTGAAAAATTATTATTTCACAGTGAAGGATGGAATGGAAAGAAATATGGAAATCATAGAAATGCTGAAAGAAGCAATTCTGCTACCTATCCTGATGGACAGAAACAGAGAGGAAATTAAATCACATAAGCAAGCCCATGATGACAGTAAAAAAAGATCAGCTAGCAGACAAATTTCTCCAATAAAACTTTAAACAGAGGGCCATTCTGTACAGGATACTCAGAGAAAAGCTCTTCCTGGTATAACAAAAAAGGACCTGAATTCACATTTTAAATATCCTCAGAAACATCAGGTTCAAGGATGTTTTTAATTTTCCCAGCATAAAAGCTTAGATTAAATGCAGACAGCATTATCACCAACAAATTTTTCATGATCTACACAAAAAGGACACTACCAATATAAGGTCAGTTTTTGATCCCTTCTAATTGCTTTCAAGTGGTTTTCACAATTAGTACTAGAGAGGTGAATTTTCAGATAAGGGATCTAAAACAGCATCTAAAAATGCAGCTTTCCCTTTAAATTAAAAAGCCATGTGAAGAAAAAATCTTTGGGAGCTGAGATAGGAAGGAGACTGGTGCTCACATGACCAAGAACTCTTTCAGTATTCTAAAAAATGGTGAATAATAGGTGACAGGTAAATGACCTCATGAAAAGATGCTTCAATAAACCTTTTCTGTTCTTTATAAAATACATGTTTACCTCTCCAGCCTGATATAAAAAGCATGCCTTCAGTCCAAAGCCGACTTTTATGAGTTCCCTCATGCATAAGCAATAGAAATAAGACATGCAGAGGCTATATTTTGTATTATTTTTTTTGAGGAAGAAGAGTGAATAAAAACCTTGCACTCAATTGAACTGCATTTCTCTGTGATAGAGTGTGAACACTGCACCTGACTGATTCCTAAATGTAATGAAACACTCTAAGTGGCAACAGGCAGCATTCTATTGCTTTTGTTAAAATTCAGAAAAAGAAACACGTGCCAAGTTCCCAGCATCGATTTAGGACTGTCAGCAGTGCCAGCCACCTCTGAGTTCTCTGCTGATTCAAAGAGGCAAATGACAGTGCACAGCAACCCCTCCAGCATAATTACAGCCCCTCTCAGCTCTGCCCAGCTCCTAGTTTGAGATGATGGGTCCCTTAATAACTTCTCCATCAGGCAGAGCACAAAGAGCAGAGCACAAGACTCAAGGGCCTCTGCTGGAGCAGCGCAGAGCCAACGATGCCCTGAAAAGCTGCACAGTGCAGGCAGAGGAACTGCACACACAGCATGTGTAAGGATTGTTTCCTTAGCTGTTGGTGCTACAGTACAAGGGAAAGAAACAGCAAGAAAGGAAATGCTTGCTAAACAAGCCCTAAGTCAAGTGAGAATTAGATCAGAAGACTTGTGAATTAATACAAAAATAGCCACATGAGCTTGTACTTCAGACAAAAATTTGGCTCCCAAGGATTTTTTTTCCCCCCTATTAAATAGTTGCGCTGGAATTGTAAGAACTTGTTTACAAATTAAGTTTCTTCAGAGAGCAGATCATGCAACGCCATACTGTGCAGCAAAACAGGACAATGGCTTTCTTTCCTCTCTTGAAAACCAAGGAACTTTAACACAAACCAGAAAACTATTGTGACTGAATTTCTTGGCACTCTGTAAATATTGCCTTCTCTACAAAAGTTGCACCTGAAAATTGCTTAGCACATAGAAGGCAATTAATTCCTTGGGGCTTAATTCTGTATTCTTTATTGTGTGCAACTTCTTTTGAAGTCAATATTAGTGATGTCATATTAATTTTCCTTACATCTGCCACTCTTATTTTAGACGGGGAAAAAAAATCAATTCTTTCGTTCCATTAAAAATTCCTTCTGGACTGCCTTTTGTGCAGTTGGTAAGTTTTGAAAGTATCTGAGAAAATTAACATTCAGCGTACATATTAATAAAAATAGAGAGAAACAGAGGAAATGAGCAAAGTGTAACAAAACTGCTGATACTGGATAAAGGCAAACCCTTTCAAGAAGACAAGCATTAACACCTTCCCGACAAGTGAAGACAGCAGCAAAAATCATCTAATCTCATCTCTTTCCATTACATCAACAGGAAATCCAACAATAGCAAAACTGGTGAGCACAGGCCCTGCAGCAGTAAAGACAGCTTTGTCAAGCACAAAATAGGTGGTGAAATTGGGAAATTAAATTGTGAATTCCAGAGTTTATGCAGACTTCCATGAGAGAAATTTCTATCCCCTTATCTGTACCCCTTTACCACACACACAGACCCATATGAGCGATGCAAGGCTGCAAGATTTTAAAGGAAAAATCTTGTTTCTTCTGTATTCCTGAGGGTTAGAGACAGAATTTCCTTTCACAAGAAAAAACGGAACCTTTGATTTGCAAGTTTGAAGAACTTTATCCTACTCTTTTAAAATAAGCTGACAAGCATCTTTTCTTGTTTGAAGAAGCCAAAGTGAAGGACAGCTGCATTGGGGCACACAGCACCTAAAACAGGAGATTTGTGAGCAGGACTTGGCAGGGGAGGTTGGCCTCTCCCCAGATTTTCCTGCAGAATGCCTGTCTATCAACAACATCCCCAAACTGCCTTCACTGGTTATTTGATTTCATAATATTTCATGCCTCCTGTAGACTGAAGTTTCCTGTTTTCTCATATCTTTTTACTTTGTGTGGTTGCATATTCAGTTGCAAATTGTGCAGATAAACCTGAGTGACAGAGACAATATTAATCTGAGGGATCATAAAGAACATAAACAACAACATCTCGGAACAACAATGAACCCAGCAGCAAAACTGATGTTCTTGAGTCTTAGTTTTCAAAGTGCATGTTGGAAGTACAAGGACAGCACACCACTAGAATGATAACGAGGATGTTGTTAATTATTAAGTGGATCAATGGAGTGTCAGTCATTCCAACATGAAACAGATTCCACACCATAAACCACAATTCTTTCATGCTCAGTAGTGCATCATGGCTGAATGTAACTACATCAAATGAAGAAAGGTACCACTAACTTCCACTTTCCGAAGTGCCAACAAACCCACACAATTTAAATAAAATTTACCTGCTAAAATTGCATGAGCAAATGTTTTTTTGTTTTGGATCTTACTTTTGGTTATTTAAACACAGTTTGTTTGTTTGTTTTTAATAGACAGATATTTCTGTGATTTGTAAAGCGAGTAAGCTAGAGGTTATTTAAAATAAACTTAGCATCATAAAACAGAGGAGGTTAACTGCCTTTAATGGAGTAATTTATATCTCCAAATAGTCATAGAGATCAAGAGTAGCAATAGTTAATGGACAGGTCAATCCATTGATGAGTTCAATCACGAAGAGGAGAGTTTAAGTGCTGTGAGAGTGGTGATAAACCTGCCACAGCTTCAGTTAGCATTCCTTGATTTTCTCAGACATCCACACATGAGGGAAACATTCCAATGTTATGTGCTTTGCTTTATGTCCAACTTTTCCATTTTGTACTCTAAATGACCATAACACATGCATTGAATTTTTTATTTCAGATATATTTTCAAATATCCTGATTGTCATAAGAAGGTTTTGATCACTGAACAATGTATCACCTTAATGAAGTTCTAGAGATTGAACAAGCCATTATGCTAATGCTACTCAGCTACTTGAGCTCTGATGAGATCTTGGATATGAGTAAGTTGTGTTAATTCACCTTCCGTTGTGCAAAATTGAAATGCATTTAACTAAGTGGCCTGTGCATTCTGTAAAGCATAAACCAAAAAACCTTCCTGTTACTACACAATTAGACTACAATAATGTCTGGCCTCCGGCATTTTGATGTTTGATATATTAACAAAAGCTAAATGGAAAGAGGAAAACTGCAACTTTAAAAAGTAGAAAAATTATTTCAGTTAGAACAGATTGACGAAGCACTTCAACATTTCCTTTGTGAGAGAAAAGCTATTAAATGAATTCATTTCTGACCCATATTATCATCTTTTGTTCACCACACCAGAATGAGGATGTTGTCAGAGACAAAATAAAGCTCCAGAAGCAGGGTCTTCTCTTCGAGCCACTGTCATGTCCTTTTGTGATGGTAACTCAACTCACCTCTTCTATTTCTTCATTTTCACACACACTTTAACAAATATTTAAGTAACTTTTAAAATGGAGAGGCCACAACCTTTTCCTTCGTTTGCTTTTTAATAGAGCAAATTTTGCTTGAAAACAGCTTTTTACACAAGTTCATTTATTTCAGATCCTTAAATTATATTAAGAATACAAAAAAAAAATTTCCTCAGCAACGATTCATGACATTCTGAATTATTATTATGTTAATTAAAGAATTCATGTTACATGCTGCATGCAAAACATTTGAGAAATAAAGTTCTAAGTATTGCCACTATAAACTTGTTTGTATATAAAATTAAGCATATATTTATGGTCTGGATGAAATATCAAAGCTTTTCAGTAAGCATGAATTTAAAGACTGTTTAAACTTATTAGAAAACAATTTATTTTCCAGATTGCTACCCAGTGAAGCAGAGTCCTCCCATTATCAGTCAACTTACTCAGTCTCTGAGCAGCCTCCAGGGCATCATTTGCAGAATCAGCTACAAAGAATCTCTGAACTGTAACCCCATGGTCTGCCATTATTTTTTTGCTTTGGTACTCCTGCAGGTTGAGCCATCGTCTGGGGGTTAATTGAACAGTCTAGAAAAAACAAGAGGGCAAAATAACACAATGCTCATTAAGAAGAGTTCATGAGACAGCCCACTGAGCTCTTCCACCTTATGGTTATCTCAAACCAGCAGTTAAACAACACCCAGAGAAAAGGTAAAATACCTATTGATTCACCCAAGTGCCTTTTCTTAACATTTGTGCATCCCAAGCACTCCGAAAGCTGCAGATATTTTTTAAAAGATACATAAGGCTCACTTGGCCAGACAAAATGTCTTGCATTTAATATCAAGGCAAATTTGGCTTGAACTCCAGAGTCTATTTATGTTTTCACATTATCCTCTGCTATAAAAACAGTAACAGACTCTTACATTTAAACAAATTCAGTTTCATGTTAAATATCCTTATTATACAACATTTCATCAAATTCCTCCCTATAATATTATTTCCACTGATTCTATGCATTTGTTGAAGCATAGCTGAGAAGACAACTGACATGGAATTAGCATTATTCTGTAAGAAACTCCCCATTAATGCATGTATTTTCAGTGGTCTGCTATCTCTGCTTTGCTCATTGTGCTTCTACACAATTTGTTGAGGACATCAGCACAGCCACATCAGCCAGGCCAGGCCAGCAACAGCTGGAGAATAATTCCCTCTTCATTCCCAACATGCTAGTTCAGATACCCCGTGGGAATACAAATATATCTACACCCCATGGGTACAAAGATACAGCAACCTTACACACAAAGACACCACATTTGCTTGTCCTGGCAGGAAACCTTGAGATACTACAGAAGTCACAGGATTTTTACTGAATGGTTTTAAGAAAGGACACATTCTCCACACAGGGTAAATTGTTCCACACAAAAGCAATAATTAAGGAGCTGGAGCTGACTCCTGGCAATGGTATAATCCCATTTTGTGCCAGCCAAAGATGCTTTTCCCACGTGGAGAGACACTGCTGTCCTCCTGGCAGCCAGCCACAACGAGTTCTTGGTTTCTCCTGAAGTAAGGAACACAGCATGCAAGCCAGTGCTACATATTTTGAAGTGCTGGACAAAGGGGATTATTTACTATACTAATACTTTCATCTCTAACAGCATGATAAAAATTTATTAACCTAATGCAATTTTTTACTGAAAACAAAAGCCCTCCATGCTAAAGTCCTTCAATAACACACCCTCTCACAATACTCAAGGCTTACAGGCTGAGTTGTCTCAAAAGCAAACTCCCATCTGTTCTATTCTCTTTGAAACACAGCACAAAAGATTGATGCATAAAGAAAACACAATCCCACCTTTTACAGCATATAACTGCATGTTTTCTGTAAAAGTGACTCCTACTGAACTTAAACAGTTACAAATAGCTCAGGATGGCATTCTAAATCCTTTTATGCATAACCTGATTAGCATATTTTAGAGGAACAAAATGGCATTGTCAGTTTGCTCTATGGCTATCTCTAATTCTACACATCATACAGACACTTCATATGATTTATATTCCTCCAGGCTATTCACAGATGATATGTTATTACAGTTATGCAATACTTCAAATGTAGGGTCAAAATTTAAAGTCCCTTTCATAATTGTTGACATTTAATTTGTTTTCCAATTATAAATTCTCTGCTAGGCTCTAACAATTATCACTTCAGGATCATTTCCACAAAGGGATTAACACTGGGTGCCAGGAGGGACCCTTTTGGTTTATCTAAAAATTTCTACAGGTCAGGAATACAGCTAATAAATTTTGGTCACTGATTTTATAATTTAAGACCAAGTCTTCCAGACAGCTTTTATTCACAACATAGAACAATAAATCAGCTTCACATGTAGGTACTAGTAAGCTGATATAAATCAAATAAATAGGAAGGAAAATATTCAGAAACTTTCCTTCTGAGAAAGACTTTTGTGGCTGTTGCTTGATGGCAACTGCAGTCACCTCTGCTCCCAAACACCCTCTCAGCACCTCACAGGTGCTTTTGGGATACAACAGCTTTATAACTCAAAAATGTAACTCAAAATGTCTCACAGAGATATTCCCCTGATGAGATGCTAAAAATCTTACTACGTATGCATGAAGTGCAGACATACATAAGCACAGGGACATATGTCCTCTTATAAAAATGGGACAATTAATATTAAGATACTATGACAATATTTCTCTCCTAAATTATGAACCAGACCAGTCTGAGGAACACAGAAAGGAAATAAGAGAATAATTCCTTTGAAAAGTGTCAAAGCAGTCCTATGGGTGATGAGACAAAGGTCTGCTCAACAACTGCTGGCACAGAAAAGCAAAGCCTACAAACTCCAGGTTAGCACACACATATATTTTCCCCCTGTTATATTACAGAACTCCAAGAGAGACCATCTTACTGAGTGCCAACTGAGGGCTTTCAATCAAGTCTTTGTACAAAACAGAAACTCCTAGTTGTGAATGGACTGCTTGATAAAATTAATAAGTATCTCAAGTCTGTACCAGAAGCTCTGAAGAGAAAGGAACATGAAAAACTTGCTATAAAGCACTTGCAGGATACACACCATATGTCATGAGGACAGCAGGAAAACTAAAGCAGTTACAAGAGGTGAAATAAAGCACAAGCTTTGAATCTGTAAAGGTGACTGCTCTTTCAAGACCATCTTGAAAAATCAAAACAGCTGTGGACATAAAAAAAGAAGGGACAGAAAGAGAGTAAGAGACCGTGAAATCTCAGAAACATGAGTAAACAGATGCTTCTTTCAACCAATTTCCAGTCCAAGATGTTTTGGTTGCAACAAATCTGTATCTGAATTTATACAAGAACCTTGAATCTCTGCCTTCCAAATACATTTAAACAAGCATTCTCAAAAATTTCAGATGGGCTTCATATGGCCTAAATTCTTGGGGCATCATAAACTTTTTTGCATTCTACAGATAAATCCACATGTGAGACTGACAGTAAGAGCAAAAATGCACAAAGGTACAGCCTCAGCAACCTAGGGAAGAGCCTACAAATGTTTGAGAGAAAGCTATTTCCCATAGACAGTCTTCTACATGCAGCCATAATCCAACCCTTCCCCCTGAAAGTTATTAGAGGGAGACTTTATTCAGGCACAGAACACAACTCTGCCATCACATGTCTTGGTTTTCCTTATTTTCCCATTTTACAGCTGTTTCTTTGCTTGCAGCAGCATCAAACAGCACTGTTAGATTTGCCAATTCAGCTCCAGCTCCCAACAAAGACAGACTAAAGAATTAGATGGTAAATCAGCATCAGAAAAATAATCTCAATCTGAAAGAGGGAATGGGGGGGAGCAACTAAGAGAGAACCAAAAGCACAGGAAAGCAGAGTCTAGCTTGTAGCAATTTCTGTGCATTACTGAGTCTCATCACCTTCTATTCCCACCTTATCCCTGCTTGAAAATTTTTATCTCCTCCCCACACACATTAGTCAGAAAACATCAGAAAACACCAGAGATCTCTCAGATCTTTCCACGAAACTCTGTCCCAGCTGACACCCAGTATGTTCCAGAAGTTCAAGATGTATCTGTGTTTCATCTGTTTCTTCATTGCAAGGTTGGGCTGGGGCACAAGGAGGATATCCTGTCCCACCAGCCTGTGAAGAAGAAACTGGAACTTGTGTGTGGATTTTAGTCAACCCTGACTCCCTGTGTGACATCTCATCTTTCATCTTCATAAAATGACAGACAAAGAACCAGAAAATTTTCCACTTGTGGTATTTCTCTGTTATCCTTTCATATGGGAACTTTGTGTTGTGTATTGATGTACACACTGAAGATACAGAGTGGCTCTTATTTGAGATTTAGATCTGCCTAGTAAATCAAAAGGTGTTGTTTATTTTTAAGCCAAAAATAAGGTTTAAGAATAAATCAGTTTGTAAAACTAAAAAAACATTACTAGCAGGACACAGAAAATAAAAATGTTTTTATTTAAAATAATAAAGCTTTAAAGAGGAATTAAATGCATCCTGATATTTCTTAAGATTAAATTTATAATGTAAGTGCTTATCAAAGAGATTAATAGACTTAAATAGGGCTCTTTTACAACTGATAACATTTCCTGAGAGCCTGGCAAGAACACAAAAAATCCCAAAACTCGAGTAAGCGAAACAAAAGGCCTCAACTGAGCAGTGACATGAAGTGAGATGAAGGCAGAATTATTTAATCAAGTACAAATTTCAAACCAGGTTTTCTCCTGCTGGCTAGAATTATTTGGCATTTTACAAAAGCACAAAGAATTGGTTGGGTTTCATCTCTAATCTCCTTTCCCTTCCTCAATCTCCATGATTTTTGTTACCAGACAGAATCACACTAATGTAGACCAAAAGTGCATAGAGTGAAGAGGATTTAGAAAACTACTGTTCCTGGGAATTGTGTATTTTGTTCTGAACAAGCTTTCTGTTCTAAGTTCCTTCTTTTTATAAGCAGAGACCATATTTGGTCCCACAGCATGATTAAATGAGTGGCACACACATCAAGAAATCAAATATTTCTTTTTGATCATCTTAACAAGGTCAGGTGTTGCAGAATTGTATCTGTGGTTTATTGACTGCTGCTAGAGAAAAAATTGATTCTTCATATAACTGCATAACCTCTTATTTACCATCTTTTTGTTTGGTGAGGTTTTTTTTTCACAAAAGGCTAAAGGCTCTGCACAAACAATGTATTTAGAGAGTGTTGCTGTTGGACATGCAAGACACACATGGACACACTTCCTTGTGAGAAGGCTAAAAACTATTTATTAAAACATTTGATTCTAAATTTATACTATTTCTATATTGACCAGGGATGGGAGGAGAAGGTTGATACCTCTCCCATCCCGTTGGTCAACACAACTGCCCATCAGTTGTTTTTTTACTTTAAGAGAAAGTCTGTAAATAACTTTGCCTTAACATAAATATGTTCTAATAATAACATCTGTGTGTGAGAAAGAACTACGAACTATGAAAAACATCAATTTATAAAGTGCATTAGGAAAACTGAAAAATCAAAGCAACAGGAGAGCAGTTGCATTATTCTTCCACAATGCCATTTGCCAATTCTTCATCTATCACATGGCAAGAAAAACATTGTGTTATTTAAACAACAAAGGCTGAAAAACTATCAACTTAGTTAAAGCAGAGTGGAACTACATTTTCTAGTGGAAATTTGGTCCAATAAAACAAAAAAAACCCCAAAAAACCCAACAACACCCCCCAAGAAAACTCCAAACAGATTTGGAAAACACTGCAACAGAGACATCGTTGTTACATATGCAGCATTAACTCCTCTGATGTACAACATCTTTCAGATGACCCAGGAGGTATCTTTTGAGGGCTTGCTTTTGGAAAAAGAAAACACACACTCATAAAAACAGAATAAACTGTCTAAACACATTCATCAAGAAGATTGCAAGTTGCATGTTAACTACTTCAGCAAAACTCTGCTTGAAAGGAAATGTTCCATACAAGCACAAAACAGGAGCAGCATCAGTAAACCCAAACTCCATCAGATTATGCCACTGCTTATTTCTTACCTGAAAGAATAAGGTTTTCTCATTCTTTGGCCTCTCTGGTAAAACATCCAAGGCTGACTTTGAAAAATAGAATAGAATCACTCAAGTCTGTTCTTTAACAAGGGTATGAAGCTGTCAAAAAGAATAACTGAAAGGTCAAGTCTGACAAACAACTAAAGATTTAAATTATATTCTCTATTACAACAGATGTGTCTTTGTCTTAAAAAAATCAAATTTTAAAAAATGTAGTGCCATTTCATGCCTAGTTCCACATGGAACTACCTTGGCTAACCATCCACAACTAAGTATTTTACCTTGCCAACTCTAGTGTTGTAGATAATTTCCCTTAAAAAAAGCCCTAAATAGAAATACTTATTTTCTCTTGGTAAGACTCTTCTTTTGTAAAATGCCAAATGATTCTAGCTTGGAGAAGAGAATCCAGTATTAATCAACACTATTAAAGAAAACAAAACCACCACTAAGCAAATTTCTAGGATAATTGAACATCCCTTGACACACCTATATAATTTGAGCAGCTCTGCTGTTTTCATTAGCATAGCTTAATGCATTTATTGCATGGCTGCTAAAAGGAAGACACAATTTAACATCCAACATTCCCTTTTCATTCACAGCATTAATGGGAGCCAGTATTAATATCACAAAACAAAGATGGACTTCTTAAAAGCATCTGGCAGTAAAGCTGGTCAAATAAATGCCCACTTCTTCCTTCCCCCTCTGTTGCTCCATGGAAGCCAAGTAGCTGTAACTGTGCTCATAGATCCTGTGCCAGTATGAAACAGCTCTGGCAACACAAATTAGCTCTGCATGAACGCAAATTATATGTCAAATATATAAAATATCAGGTTTTATAAACTTGGACTTTATTGTAATTGTTATCTTGGAAATAAATCGATTGGGAAGAAAAACCATGGTGCTTTTGAGGAGGTGAGGAGATGTATTCTGCATCTGAAACTAAAAGGAGATGTATTTAGTGTATGTGATCAAAAAATAAATATCTGTCACCAAAAAAAGCTATTTGCTTAGCCAACACATTCTATAGCATTCTTGTTTATTCAATTTATGCACTCTGACCTGTAATACAATTCCAAGCACATATAAAGGAAAGCAGATACACAAAGATGACAGTAATGAAAGAGCAGACCATTCATCAATATGAGGCATAAACCTTTATTATATTTATTGACATACAGTCTCTGTAATTGATAAAGCTGTAGAAGTTTCTCTCAAAAAGGAACCATCAGAAATAAACTAAACTGAGTACCCTCATATAAACCAGAGCAGGTCTAGACACATTTTATTAGGTCACGTACTTAAAATATACCACATAGGCCACTGAAAACAAACTAAAGTATTTATTTCAGTTTGCTGGCAGTGTCCACAAAATGAGTAAGTTAACCCAACAAGAAACAAAAATCTAGCAAAACAGCACTGCACTAAACAGAAATTTATCACAAATGTAAGTTATAAAAAACAAAAACATGCTGTCATGGGAAGGGAAGTCAGTCTTTCAAGCACAAAAGAAAATGGAAAGAGTCATGGCAAGGCTGATGGGCTATTTGCTGTCCCATCGAGCCCCACCACACACCCTCTTCTCTCCAGAGATTGCCAATGCTGCAAACCCGGGGGCACATTATGGAAAACAGGACAGAAAATGTCCTTCCCAACTAACGTGCTGTTGGCTGCCACAAACCAGCAATTTTAATCTTGCAAAGCACGAGCTAGCATCCAGGTCATCCTATTTAAAAGCCACAGAGGAAAGTGTCTTCCATCACCATCCCAAATTGCCCAGTTTAGCTGGGATGCCATATGGCAGCGAGGTCCCTTTGGTACCAGCAGAGTCCAGCAGCCCCATCCAACACGGAGCATTATGATCAAAGCCTCAATCTAGACCTCTGTGATATATTTATGAGGGATAAAATGGATTCTGTGAGGAATTAGTTTAGGAAGAAGTCTTGAATAATTCCCTGACAAAAACAGTTTCCATACTTTTGTTCACAGCAGTCAGGAATTGCATTTTTTTTTACTCTGTATCAAAGCACCAACAGCAGATCAGGCCTTAAACAAAAGCATTTGGTTTTAAAATCTACAGGTAAAACTGAAGACCTTTCAGACATGAAGTAATGTTCCATTACTTATTCCTACAAGTGGGAATTCATTTTAATTGACTTAAAAGTAACACACAAACTCTAGTTAACAGCTATAGGCCTTTTAGTTCCATATTTACTCATGAAAATACAGCACACAAAACATCTTGAGCATTAAAATACACAGAAAAAAACCCCTATCACATTTTCCAGTTTTCTAAAGGCTAAGGCATTTTGATCAATAAACTGCAAGGGCAATTTACTGTTGTATGCCAATGAACTCACTTATACCAATATTCACTTTTCAGAACGAGTGAGATCTGTCCATGCCACAAAGGTTTATGAAACCTAACTTCAAATAAAATAAAAAACATACATAAAGTATGGCCCTACATTTTTGTTTAGTAAAACTGGACTGCCTGTTCTGGTGGATAATTACTACTATTCCTAACATCTATGAGTCTTTGAAATGAGATGCCTGTGTTAAATAACTAAATGGTTCTCTTCATATCCTCAAAAATGCAGAAAAAAGAAACGAGGATTTGTTTATAAAAGGAGCTTACAGTTACTAGAATTACTAGGATTGCTATTGTTAAATTGTTTAAAAAATTGGACTCAAACAGTTGAGAGGGTGGCCAAGAGCTTGGAAAGCGTAAATTTTAAATATTCCATTTTAAAAACTTCAGAGGAGTGAAACAGGCCAGAAGCTCTCATCACTGAAAATGAGACTGCACTGCCTGCTGCAAACCAAGCTAGGGCAAGACAGTATGAAACTACCTGCTCAAGAGCATGTCTCCTTCCAAAGCAATTACTCACATTCACTGCAATTCACTGTCCAGAACAGTAACACTCCAGAAGAACTTCAGAAATCTGGTTTGAAACAATCACAGCATTTTTTTTAATTACTAAATTAGGTGTTTGTGTCACCATTTAGTTCTAGTCAATGCAATCAAAACAAGTGCTTAGTTCAATCTTCCCCTGAATACTTTCCCACAGTTCAAGGAAAAGCCAATTTCTCTTGTCACACATTGCAAGATTCTTTTTAAGAGGAGCCACTGCAAACCAGAGAGAGGAGTCACAGTGCATCACAGCAGGAAAAAAAAGATGGTGACAAACATGAAAGAAACAGAGAAGAGCTTTGTTAAAGTGGTAACACATCAGTTTCAGAGAAAGAAGCTATTTTAACTGAAAAGCTAAAGAAGGTATATTTAGGGATCTCATCCTTTTTAGTTAAGAGAAACTACTTTTCTCCCATCACCAGGCAGCAGTGATTATTCTAATACAACCTAATACAGCAAGGATATCAGCCACAGATTACCTATCTGTAGGTAACAAAGCACACTAAAGTAATTGATGCCAGTTGACATCACTCATCTGTTGAGAAACAGGCAGTCACCAATTACTAACAGAACAATAATTTGTTTGTTTAATGAATATGCTAATTTACTGAACTCTCATTAGACAGATACACAGGCAATATTGATGAGTTCCATAAGGCATTATAAAATATGGCTGAATTATTTCAAAACAAATTAAAGCAGAAAGTATTGTACACTATTTAATGGAATATTAAAAGCCTGGTATCAAGTGAATCCTCTGGGTGAGCTCTCTGAAAAAGGCACAAGTTCTCAGAAGTGCATGTACCTAAACACCTACTGCTACTGAAGCCTGGTTGGGACTACCTAAAAACAGAGGCTAGACACAATTAGAAGAATAAAAAGCTGTTATATTTATCAAAGGGCCTTCAGGTACATTTAGGGCAGAGGAAGCCCCCCGAGGGACTACATCCAAAAATGAACAATGGGTCACAGGTCTTCACACTTTTATAAATTTGGTTCATTTGCATCTCGGGGGTTAATCTTCCAATTACAGCTTCAGGTAATGAAGTCATTTACCCCCAGTTTGCTCCCCACAACTCACTTTTGTTTCCATCTCTCAGGGCCTGAGGCAGTGAGGTGGCCTTGATTCCCAGATCTAGAGAGGAATTGTGTCTGACCAACTGGGAGAACAGCACTAACACTCTATAGGGAGTTTAGAGTTGCACACTAAAGAATTGCAGGTTTGCAAACACGTGAAAAATATAAAAGCTACAATCCTAAGGCATCACTACACCTGGGAATTCACCTCCAGGGATTTGGATGCTCCTGGACACAGGTGAGAGACTCTGCCTACCTGTGTGCAATGCCAGAGCTCAACAAACCCCTGCACAGGCACGGGAGAGAAACCATCCCGGGGATGCACTGAGCCCCCAGGGCTGAGGCACTCCCAGGGGGGACACTGGAGAACTTTGCATTTTCCACACAACCACCTGCAGTACCTCTGTCACTGAGAAATCCTAACTAAAAGCTGGCTCATCTGCAGATTCAGTGCAATGCAACACGGCCCTGGAAACAAAAGCAGTGATTAAATTTTCAATTCATAGTTCATTTCGCTTGTGTTGGGGCTGCATCTAGTTTTTCTTTTTCTCTCTTAATAATTTTAAGTTCCTAAATTAAGAAGGAAATAGAAATTGGTTTCTCATTCAAGAAAGGAATCACTACAAGCAATATCTGTCAATTTGTAATCATTTATTCATACACAATTGAAATGAGAAACAATATTAAGTTCTCCTTCGAATTTCAGTTTTACCAAAGGAGTTTTATTTCAATAATACCACAGAAATGAACAGAAATTTCTATCAAATAAACATCTATAAAATATTCTCTACATGATACAGCCAAATAAGCCACATTTCTGCTTTTTAAGAAGAAAATACCAAGTCAGACACAAGGGACTGCAGCAGGGAGCACTTTTAGGCAGAGTAGGAAGGTCTGACATTTTTGTGTAATACAGGACAGTTCAAAGTAGCAAGATCCTGCAGAAACCAATTATAAAAAGAACAGTTTCAGCCTCAACCTGAACAGCCTACCCAGAATGTTAAAATTAACCTGGGAAAGTGAATGATTTAACCAAAGAAAAAAGCCTACTGGATTTGACCCCAAAGTCAAGTCATGAATCAAACTCCCTCACTCTCCCCCGATTTGCTCACTGAAGTGGGAGAACCTTCCCAAAACTCGCTCATAGCTGAACTGCCAACTTTCCAAGGTAATTGAATCTAAAAATATGTGCCTCTACTAAAGTTTCTTCACATTTAAAGTGCCACCATTACTGGGGGGGTTTAAACATTTCATTCACTACCCACAACATCAAAATTAATTCAATAATAAATATATGAAATATTCATGAGGATTTACCTCTTCCACCTTTAAAACAATGCTCCCTTCCACTAAAAGAAATATTAAACTGAAATGACATATTAAACAATATTTTTTAGGAAACATACAATGATACTTCAACATCCCTCTTTATTTTTGACTCAGTGCTTTCTTTCCTCTCTCAATGGTAGAATCCCTCAGCTGGGAAAGGGGAACATCAGGAGTGTGTCCATTAGTTCTGAAGTGGCTGGATGCTGGTAAGGCTTCCTTTGCTTTATTTATCCCTTTCATTAAATCCCACCCTCTAAATCTTTCCACAGTGGCTCTAATAGCAAACAGTAAAATTTTGCTGTGCTTTAACAAATGTCACAGAAACAGAAGAGGATTTCAGAAGACAGCACCCATCTCTTTCACAAATCTGAAATTTAGATTACAAAACCATATAGATTGGATTAAAAAATCAGAACAGTATCTATTCATGAACATTTCCCTTTAAACAAAACCACAGCAATATGCAAATAAAAACCACATAGCTTTAGAAACATCTCAGTTATGTCTTGGATATTTCACAGTATTGCAGATGAAATGGTAAGGACAGAAAATGTACTCAGGGTGGAAGTGGCACTGAAAATCCTGACTGCATTCTTAACAAAATGTAATGACTCCCTTACCAGTTCTCCTGAATGTTCCTGCTTGGTGTCTACTGCAAGAAACCCTTTCACTTCATGAGTTTCTGAATGCCTGCCCTGCTATGTTCTTTTGACTCCCCCTTGTCCTTCTATAAGCAGTCTGATGGCAAACTGACTGATCCCAGGCTTTGCCTCTGCCCTCTCCTGGACACGATGGAGTGTGGTGTGATGCTCTTCCACTGCAGGGCTCAGTCGGGTCATTAGCTCCAGAAAACACAAATGAAACTACACAACTCTCTTCCAATGTGCCTTTATATCTTCCAGTGTGCCTATATATGCACAAACTCAGCTTTCTGATTTATCCTCCTGTTTACTTCTCATGCGAGGAAGGAGACACAAGAATGAACTTGAAGCAAGTCCTTCACTCATTGCAGATTTAAAGTCCCCAGTAACGATTACACTTTATAGACTTATTTACAGCTTGCTTACACTCAGGGATTTTGACAGCTATTCTGTAAATACACTCTCCTACCCACTAAGCTCCATTGTAAACTACCAGAAACATGCACAGGGTCACACTTGAGCTCCTTCTGTCATTCTTATTCTCCTTATCTCACAAAACCAGAATCTGAGCCCACACCCTCGTGCTCTAAGAGGCAGCCACCACCTGGATGATCCTTCTGGGTGTCTGCATGTATGGGTTTGGGAGGACTACAGTCCCCAAAAGTAAAAGAGAGGGTGGGAAGAGTGTCCTCTGGAACAGGAAAACCCTGACCTCTCTTCTCCATTTCCCATGCCTTGTTCAGCAGCTGTTTCAGTCAGGCTGCTACAGACTTACCTCCAAATAATGCAGGACATCACCAAATCCCTGACAACTGCATCCTGCTGCCCACCCAGGGGAGTATTCAGAATTCTATTTATATGAAATCAGCAAAATAAAATTTCTGCAATTAAGTGACAGCACCCTCATGACCCTGAGAAGTTCTGGGATGCATTTTGGTTAGTGTGGACAGGCTGCTGAGCACACCCCAAACCAGGAACCTTCACCTGAACAGCAAACCATTAGCAGCTTCCAAAAACTCTGCAACAGGGCAGGTTCCTTGTTCTGTGGGATTACATGAAAACTGTCTGGTTCACACAGCATGCAGAAGGTCACATCACAAACAGGATGTCACAAAACACAGTTGGCTGCCCAAACACCAAGCTGCCAGTCCACTCAAAGGGCCAAACAATGCTCGGCGTCCTTACTGCAGAAATGGCTGGCAAAATATTTTTTCCTTGCATTTTAAAACCAAATTTCAGCCCAATAAAACAGCATTAAACTTACTTACTGTACATCCACATGTGCCCAAAGAGCAAGCATGTCTACAGATGCTTTACACCCCTGGAATCAATTTTCAGAGTCTTTGCTTGGGTAAAGGAAGAACATGAATTCCCAGATTCAATTTCTGCTTTTGTCAATGTTCTCGCCATCAGAAGTTCTGCTTTGCATTAGTAATTAATTTTAGTCAAATTATGTTCATTTTGCTTATTTCGAACTTCAAAGCTTTAAGAGAAGCATACTTTCCTGACCTAAAAAGTAAGGCTTTGAAGTATCTGGTGAAAATAAACTCACTATCATACACAACTGCATAATCAGTTGCAGAAAATAACACATTCCCTGCCTTGGCAAATGAAAGAAGATTGTTGGTGATACACACAACACACTCAAAAAGTTAACTAAGCCATCTTCTCCATATAAATCAGAAATATTCTTTAATTTCAAGTATCTTGAGGGGAAATTATATATTTTTGTTCTGATCTTAAAAGTGCTTGATTCCCCAACACACTCCAAGATTAAAATTTTTATGCAAGTATTTTATTTTTATGCAAGTATGAAGAAATGCTCTAAACAGCAAACACAGCCAGGAAAAAAATAATTCTAAAACTACTGTGACACCAAACATGAGACAAAGTAGCCATTATCAATTTTTTCTTTGCTGCATGCAAATTCAGCTTCATAAATCTTTACAAAACTCAAAACATATTCAGTAAGATGAACAGAAACGTTTCTGCATTCATATCTCAAGTAATCATATCTATCAAAGAAGTGTTTCACGCCTACCATACCCTGGAAGAATGCTTTTTCAAGTGTTAGAAGTCGCTGATATTTTAAGAAAAACACCGATAAAATGCCAATTTAGACAGTTTGAGCTCCATTTTCCATCACAGAGAAGGAAATATGAAACATAATCACAGCTTTTTTGTTCCAGTTCTTTAATATTGAAGTCAAATCATGATAATTTCCACGCTACCCGACTATGTCATCACAGAATATGACTTTGAGCACTAAGCAACATAACACTTCCAAGCAACAAAAATGCAAATGCCCATGGTAGTAAAATAAAGAAATATAGAAAAGTATCTACAGAAACAGTTTCACTGCATGCCTAAGTCAGAGCTGGTTTATTAAACCAGTCCAGAATGGTCTGTATCAATTTCTTTCCTGGAAGCAGCAAGAAAAGAAAAGACTGGTATCCATTCTTCGTTTCAATCTGAATGCTTCACATGCTTTATTGTTAATAAGTCTTGGTTTTAATTAGGCCACTTGACTTAGACTGATAGGAAGTAAACTCTAAGAGACAAAGATATAAGAGGCAGAGAGCCTTCAGCTACTTGGGTGAGCTGGGGAGAAATCAGAAACTGCCCAGAATAATCAATGAAAGTCAGCCTTTAGTAGGAAGCCAACATTAGGAATATTTTTCCTTCTTTTGCAGGTAATTTATTAATATTTCTCCATTGTTTATACCTAATCATATAAATTCACTCTGCTGCCATTCTCAAACCTCAAAGCAAGCTTAGGACACTACAAGAAGCATCATCTCATCATCCTCAAAGACTTTGATCTTAAATCAGATTTCTACATTTCTGACTGTATGGAGGAAGAGTAAGGTAAACTTGAATCCAATGGAAAGCACTTCCAAGGCTGAGGGACAACAGGTTAAGGAAATTTGGACAATGCCCAGTCTTGTTTCTTGTGTCTTACTGCAGCCCATGCTGTACCCAGAAATAAACAACATTAGAAATAAAAACCAGCCACTGTTCTTCCCTCAGCTTCTCCCCAGAGGGAGCTGCCAGGGCCTGACCAGTTCTACTCCCACGAGTGAGGTTCAGTGGTGTCTCCTGCTGTCAGCTCCTCAGACGTTTGGGAGTTACCAGAGCTCTCCAGAAACCTCCTGGAACTGCTGGCTATGTGTTCCCTGCTGTGCTGTCACTCCAGCAGAACCTGCAGGGAATGAAGTCCTCCATGAGGACCAAGGCTTCCTCTGTTGTCTGCAGCTTCATCTGGTCCCTGCTGCTGAAGGTGCCTGCGGCAGAAATGCACAATAACCCTGTCAGTGATGGTGGTGTGCCCACAAATGCTGACCCCTGGCTCCTCAGCTGGGCCACCACCCCTCCCTAGATGGAGCTCCAGCACTCCAGCTGCTTGGAATTTGCCTTCAACCATCTCACACCACGTTTAAAGCAAGCTCGAAATAGCTGTTCCTCTACTNCCTGCTGCTGAAGGTGCCTGCGGCAGAAATGCACAATAACCCTGTCAGTGATGGTGGTGTGCCCACAAATGCTGACCCCTGGCTCCTCAGCTGGGCCACCACCCCTCCCTAGATGGAGCTTCAGCACTCCCAGCTGCTCAGGACTCACCTTCAACCATCTCACACCATGTTTAAAGCAAGCTCAAAATAGCTGTTCCTCTACTTCCAAAATCTCTGGCATTACTTTGGACTATTTTAATCTGAGCCATTTGACTGAAAAACAAATCTAGACTGCAACTCTGCATGAAGGAATTCAATTAAATAGATTCACTGTTTCCAATGTGTTTGGAGTGACAGAATTGAAGACGATAGAAAATTTAGGGGAAAATACATTCTTATGCCATCTTCAGAACTTAGCAAGTACTATCTTGACAATAAAAAGGATATGGTTCCTTTTAATAGGCCTTTCATCTTCAATTATCATGAATAGCTCTATGTTTTACCTCTACCCATCAGTGTTATGTACAATGGGCACACAGAACTCCTCCAATAATTGGAATTTCCTGTCATTTTTATACCAATACTCTGTGAACAACCCTTTTTTAATTTTTTTTTTTTTTTCAACACAAGGCAGTAACTGCTTTCTTGGCTGCCATTAAATTAACAGATGTCAAATTAAACTGTCCTTTTGTCCACTGATCCCTCAGAGGAAGATATCAAAAGACGATGAAGTGTTCCATTAGTAATCTGTGTCTGGTTTTTAATTTGCAGCTTCATATTTTTCAGTCAAAAGTCTTGGACAAGCAGGCAAACCTACCAAACATGATCAAAAATCTTGCTGAATTTTTCATTCCTCCTGACAATTCTTACTAAACTTTTGCATGTCTTGAAGAATTTAGGTGGACAAGAGTTAAGACATCAAAGGTAAATTACAGTACGAGTGATTGTGTCTCCTCCTGACACAAACTGAGGCTGGTTCTCACAGCTGACAGTGCTCAGACTCCAGCCCAGACTGTGATTCTATGATGCACAAATTAAAGACAAACAGGGGAGACAGAAATCCATCTGTACTACCCATGTGCAAGGTAAATAAACACAAATGAATAATAATGTATCACAAAATATGTTAAAAAGTCTTTTCTCAAATGAAACAGTCTTTGAGTTAAATACCTTAACCCACACTCAAGCCCAATGGGGTTGTGAGTGCCTAGAGCTTTATGATTTTGGACTCAAAGCTTCTGAACAGTCAGATCATCACAGAAATAAAATAAAATTTAATTCTGTTTTGGGATACAGACTCTTATAGTTCAGGGAAACCCACAAGGAATTAGAGACAAGAGAGAGGACAGGAAGAAAAAAGCTCCCGGGTAAATCTGAACAAAGCAGCAAATCTTAAACCAAACAAAACTTGCATTTATTGAATATATTTTGTGCTATCAGTATAAACTGTTGACTTAAAGAAGATTTTAAAAAGATGTTCTGACAAGTAAGTGGAAAAACAGCAAGTCATTAAATTCCTTCACACTTAGCATTTAACCACTAATTATACAAAAACATCACCATCAGCATAATGTCACAAACAAACTAAAACACCAATCTAGGGTTTTTATTTTCATTACCACATTAAAGGATGGCTTCAGCTTGCAGTTTCTGTTTCAAGTCTCGCTGGTGCAACAAAGAATTCAGCAGCACAGCAAAACTCCATTATTAAGGCATTTTTCACAATAGTCAATCTGAACTCCTATTTGTTTCATAGCCACTCCTGCTGTTATCTAGTTAAAACATAATCAATAGCCACCTACTAATCATGGATCAATGTTTAAATGCCAGTTCCAAAGTTACTGTCATATGCAGTTGGACAGGTAATATGACTTCTCTGTCCTGTGTTTTATTAAAAAAAATGCTATGGAAGAAATAAGCTGAGTCACAGATGGTTAGAAACTGCTGCTCAGAGTATTAGAGGAGGAAATTTTCTGGAGAAAATCCTCCGAGTATATGCTCAAAGCTGTAGATATAGTCACAGTCACAAATATGCACAGAAAAATTGGACTGGCCAAGGCAATAATGAGCTGAGCTACCCCACTACAGGTGTGGCCAACAATAAAAATTATCAGTGGAGGTTAAATCACCTTGGAATGAGTGAGTCCCCAAAACAGAGAGGGAGAAAATCTCATCTCTAAGCACTAAATGAGGACATTGCCCATTTTTGTGAAAATGAGCCTTCCAAACAAGAGAAAGGATAAAATAGCAGAAAAATGAACTCCTTCTAAGAAACAACTATACCCCAACTACATCTAAACCTTCATCTCACTTCTCTGTTTCACACATTTCAGACAAAATCCCTGTGGGCAGTCATCAGCTACATAGACCAAATGAAAGGTGAGTAAAAAAAAACCAAAAACAAACCCAAAATAAAACCAACCAGGAAAGTTACCCCACACACTGACATTTCCAGAGAAAAACAGGAGGAAACAATCATTTAAGATAACTGTAAAGGAAACACAGTTTGTCTATTGACACTTTATCTACTGCCTTAGGAGGCAAATCAATGACAAAAATCCACTTCCTTTTATATTAAAAAAACTTTTGACCAATCCTAAACATACCCAAGGAATGTAAGAAGTCTCTGGGAAAACTGGTTGGGAGTTCAGATGGAGGGTCAAGAAGAAGGATTTATTCATTCAGAGCCAGGTTTCAGACCACAGGTGTGGCTAATTCTCCATCTAATGTCACATTCATGAAGGCTGTCTCTTCTCAATTAGCCCCATCCCCTGATTACACCTCCACGAGGTACAAAGGAAGGTAAATCAATGCTGCAAAGTGCAGCTTTTCTGCTTCAAGACAGAGCTGTGAGTATCTGGGTCAAAGCCAGGTTGCTCCCAGGGTAGAAGTTCCACTAGTATAAAACTAACTGGGGGAAAAAAACCAAAACCACAGTCTGAGGTTATATTTATGTTTTCATTTCCTTCTTTCATCCCAAAATAGGATTCAATAACCATGTGTTTAATGGAAGTGCCGGGGAGGAGTGGGCCAAACATCTGCTCCACTTTGGCATTTCAGTTTTGTCTGGAGTTTGAAGAGGGCTTTCCTGTCATTTGGATGAGGTGCCTGCAGAAAAAGCTGTTTGTGAAAGTCTGTAGGCTCATGTATTTCCTGCCTCTAAATGTAAAACCTTGAAAATATAGCAAAACTGCCAACCAGGAAAAGCCAAATAGGGAAGCAGTCCAAAGAAATTTTCAAGAACACCAAAAAAAAACCTAAGAAAAAAAGAATTCAACATTAAAGTATCTTCTGAAGCCATGAATTGAAAAGTGGTTTTTCAGTAATGTTTTGTGTCGTGTGGAAGATCAGCCATCACAGCTGATAGCTTCTTAGAAAGGGCAGAACTTTCTCTGCTCAGCATTAATGAGGTTTTATAAATAGGCAAGAATAGGAACTGAAGGCATCTGCAGTGAGCAACCTTGCAGTTCCCTATTTGCAACATCTATAGATTCCAGCAGATTTTATAACAGAAATATTCTTTAATTTCATCTTCACCTCCTTCCATTTTTTTTCTCTCCTTTTTTTAATATTTTCAACGCATGTGGAATCTGGATGTGTTCTGGCAGGACTCAGGCCCATTTTGGGATAGGGCCCATAATGTACCAACCAACCTGCTCACTCTATTAAAACACTGGAGAGTTACCTTAAGCATTTTTTTTTTTTTATGATTCTGATTTAATTGTTCCTCATTTATATTCATCGCTGAATTTCACGGCATCTGAAGCTATTTTGAAAACACAGCATTCTCCCAAAGGGCCCAATCCAACTCCCATTCAAATAAACAGCCTTCAATGGAGCCTATTTGTTGCCAGCCAACAAGATTGAATTCTGCTGCCGAGTGGTCCCCGGGGCGTTTGTCACAGCTCTTTACAAATATTGCTCCAGCAAGAGCAGGCCTGAATGCTCCTGTCCACATGCACTGCAGACAACTCAAATCTGTCTTTTATCTTCTTGGTCAGATCTAAAACTCCAGCAGCACAAAGGGTTGAACCTACCAAGAATATAAACAGCAAAAGGAGTAAAAAATGTTTAGCGGTTATAAAAAAAATAAAGGGAAAGCAAAAGGATGATAAAATAATTTCACATGATAGGATCAACTACCATTTACTCCACCCCTAAAATGAAGCTACACAGGAAAACATGTGCAGGTTACAATGACAACACACAACCGAATTTCACTGCTACAATTTTGAAATAATAAGAAATTTTGCAACAAAGTGTAGAGACACCACTCCAACAGTAAGTCATAAGGGTTATGAGGGAAGATTCTAAATCTCACACAGGGTTACCAAAACAGCAAAGTTTAAGGCTGGTATTTCTTGCTCACATTCGCACCATATGGAAGGCCCTCATCTGTGAAAGAAACACTAGGATGGGCTTTGAGGACAGGTTGTGGTGGTTTGTGCTAAATAAAGTAACAGTGTAACTTCTGAGCAACAGAATGAATGACACCAATGAGAAAAACCTTCAATGGAAGGGCTCTTACTCTCAGATCCTTTATCCTATTTTGTAGCACAGAAATCCAGACTCTGGCTGATCAACTTATTTGTAGCTTAAAGTCTGAGACAGTGGAAGATTAGGAGACTGTTTAGATGGGAATTCTATTATGCAACACTGCAAAACTGAAGGCCTTTATAAAGGCAAGTGGTTTGCTCTGAAATTAAGAACTTGATTTGTTGTTATACAGTATTGACATAGGTCTTGAAAATAGCCTGCTTGGAAAGCACAGATCTTGGGATATGCACTCAGTATCTGGCAGAGCTGAGAAACAGAATAACAAAATGTGATTTATAATACAAGCTCAATATCTCTAGCTCAAAAATAATGCAGAAAAAAAGTTGTTTTGTTTTTTTTTTGAAGTTGGCCACCTTGATATCCTAAGAATACTCTTGAGAATTTGAGCTGACACCCAGTTATTTCAGTGGGGTAATTTACAGAGTGCCTCCATGCTTTGAGAGATGACAGAATAGAGCATGAGCTCCTGATTTCCACCTGTATCTCAAAACCCCACTGCAGCACCAGGTAAAGACAGGGCTTGAAACCAAGCAAAGCAGCTCAACCAGAACACCTTCTAAGCTCACACCAAGATGATTTTTCAGACGATGCTCTTTTCCTTTCCAAGCCCTCCATATCACAGCCCTACAAGAGCAGGGATGTTACCTCTGAATTCCTAATTGCAGGATCAGACTCACCTAAGCCTTGATGGCAAGAACACATCTTCAACCATACAATACATATTCCCCAAACACCCTTCTGACAGCATTGCCCAGCCACACTAATGAGATTAAAACTGCATATATACAGATAAATGTATGTATATAGATATAATTGTGTGTGTTTACACCCCCACACGAACAGTCTCCCTGTTTATGGGTGTATACATGAAATGGACGAATGCAAAATCAACAAACCAATTGCACTGAGCTCTCAAATACCGCACCCGGCTTTCAAATAGGAAAGTCGGGCACAAAAGATTTCAGGTTGTCCTTCAGGTTAACAGATGAACCACACAGCAGCAGCTGTGCAACACAAGCTCAGCACCAGCATCACCCCACAGCCCCGCGCCTGCAGCCAGGAGCATTCCCAGAAGGGGCACCTGCGGAGAGAACAGGACACAAACACGTTTTCTTTGCTCCAGGGGCTTTTGCTTCGAGGAAAACACTTATGCCCAGATTCTCATGCAGCTGCTCATGATGAAAAGGTAAAATAACAGAGCTGGTTGCCAAAGGCACGAGGGCTGTCTAAAATGTGCGCATCTCATTTTAGCTCGCACGGCTGCTTGTCGAGGTGAATAATGAACTCCTGCTACACCTCAAGAGAGCCCCTGAGCCCTTCCAGGAGGCTCATCTACCCTTTCCCATCGCTCTGCTGAGGGTCAGGAGCACCGGGAAGCCTGAGCTGGGATCGATTTCCCCAGGAGAGCACAACCAGGCATCTTCACCCCAGCCTGACCTCAGCCAGCCGCACTGAGCCAAACCAACGCGATGCTGCCACCCGAAACGTGTTCAGACGAACGGAATCACTCCGTGCGCAGCCACCCAGCTCTGCTACTGAAACAATTCAGAGTTCTGGCGGTGCTGGGGGAGCAGGGCGCTCGGAGCGGCCGCTCCCGGGCAGCTTTGGTCCGCCGGGCCCGGAGCCGCCGCCGTTCTCCAGCCCGAGCATCCGCAGCCAGAGGAGGAGGAAGGTCCCTCCCGCTGCCACACACGGGCGCGCCGAGGCTGCGAGCGGAGCCGCGCCGGCCGCGGGGCTCAGGCGGGCACAGCGAGCGGGGCAGAGGCTGCCGGCAGCAGGGGCGGCGGGGCGCGGCACCGGGCTAGCTCACTCACCGGGAATTGGCCCCGCAGGCGGGCGGATCGCATGGCCAGGTCCCGCAGCACGGCCCCCGCCCGCCCGGCCATGGGCGCCGCCATCTTCGCCGCTGTCCCCGCCCTGCCCCGCGCCCCGGGCGGAAGCCGAGAGGGGCCGGGCGGGGCCCCGGGAGCGGGAGCGCCCTGAGGGGCTGCGGGTGCGCCCTGAGGGGCTGCGGGGCCGGCACCCCGGGAAGGGTGTGGGCCCGCCTGGGGGAAGGTGTGTTATCTGTCTGGCGAGGAAAGGCCGGGGGAGCTGGGCCTGCTCAGCCTCGTGAAGAGACGGCAGAGAAGGGACTTTGGTAGTGTTACTGTCTGCAGGTCTCAGGAAGATGGGCCGGGCTCTGCTCGGCGGTGCGCAGCGATAGGACAAAGGCAATGGACAGAAACTGATCCCCGGGAAGTTCTGCCTGAACGTGAAGAACTTCCTCGCTGTGCACTGACCGGTGACGGGAACAGGCTGCCCGCAGAGGCGGTGGAGTGTCCCTCGCTGGAGATGCTCCAGAGCTGTCGGGACACGATCCCGTGCCCGGTGCTCCGGGATGGCTCGGCTTGAGCAGGGAGGTTGGGCCAGAGGAGCCGCTGTGGTCCCTTCCAGCCCGGCCCGTTCGTGATCCCATGAAAGTGTTTGGGATGACTGTGCCCAGCACGGCCGGGTTTGGGGCTGGGGACCGGGGCAGGAAAGGGCTCTGTGGAGAAGGCAGCGCCTGGGAACATGGACGAAGCCATTTGTGGAGGGGCTGAGAGCTGTGAGGTGCCAGCCGTGGACTGTTGGAGGCTGTTCTGACTTCTTTTTCATGACTAAGAGGTCTTTCGGGTTTTATTAGGAAATGTCAAATAAACCCAAGCTAATAAAGCCTAATAAGGCCTGCTGGGATCCAGCTGTCTCTTCATAGGCACTTTATTGTGAACTCCACGAAACACCTGTGTTCTTCATCCACAGGTAAAATGTGGCAATGTCAGGTTGAACATTAGGAGGATTTTTTTTCACAGAAGGGGTTATTAGCCATTGAAATCAGCTGTCCAGGGTAGTGGTGGAGTCACCATCCCTGGAGGTTTTTAACAAAGGGCTGGATATGGCACTTGGTGCTGTGGTCTGACAAGGGGGTGATTGGTCACAGGTTGGACTTGAATATCTCAGTGCTCTGTTCCAACCTAAATGATTCTGGGAAACCTGTGAGTTAATGCCAAACCTGAGACCCCAAACTCAGGCCCACTTGGGGAAGGAGCAGAAGAGCAGAGCCCCAGCTTTATGTCCATCACGTGGACTTAAAATCTGACATGAGTTTGCAGTCTGAACAGAGGTTTCATGAGAGTCCCAGAAGCCAGATTTGTGAAAATGGTTCCATGCATCAGGAATGACTTAGGGGCTGGTGTGGACACAGGTGTGCATGTCTATAGTCTGAAGCAAATTCAACAGTCAGATGGGCTGGTCTTTGCAGATACACTCGCCATGTGCCCCAGTTGAGCATTTCCTCATCTGTTTCTGTTTAGTGCACACTTTGGATAATCCACCTATGAGTAATAGAGAGTTAACCAAATAGCTTGCACAAATTGTCCATTTACAATCATGCTTTGAAAAAGAAAATGTTAAAATTGAGTGGTGGCTGAGATACCCTTGCAATTTTACAACAGTTCATATTAAATTCACCTGTGTTGAAGCCTGCAGAGTTAGTATTATACGGAGGCATTATTTATGCTGAACATTATTTATTCAGTGGTTTATGATGAAATTGTTGGATAAACACTTAAATCCCCATCTTCCAGTCCAGGATGTGAGTGGGAACAAAGGAAAATTCTCCTGTCAGGGCTTAGAACTTACACTCCCAGACGTGTTTTTTAACAAATCAGGACTGAACAACTCTTTTATTGGAATTTAATCAGCAAATAAATTACACATCTAATGGAGAAAAAATCTGCAATTTCATAAAAACCGAGGTGCTAGAAAAGTATGAAATTGAACACTTTTGTCTTTGTCATGAAAATTTAAGTAATGTAATATGTTTCAATAAAGAATCTGGAGATGCTATTTTTGATAGCACTGAGTAATAATGTATGGTGCCAGATTAACCCAGGTATTACTGGGTGCTTGTTCTTTCAGAATATTATATACTGACTGAGGAATTATGATGGAGGAACTGTAATTTCATTTTTAGTTTCCTGACTGTGGTTCAGTAAGCACAGCATTCCCTATTCATACAGACTATTATGGCTGTCTGCATTAGGTTTATATATATAGCAGGTATATAAGCTTTCAGATAATGTCTGTGAATTTCATGCAAGGCTATCATTTAATGCTATGAGGAGCATTTTCACTGCTTAATATAAAGAATGCAGAACCTGCTTTACTTTTTTTTTTATTATTATTATTAAGATTTAGTGGAAAACCAGTGTGCAAATGCACAGTGTGGAGTATTCACCAAGACATATTTTTTGTTGGTTTTTTTTTTTTGTATCTCTGTTGCAGAACATACCTGACCTTTAAAGTATGAGGAGAAAAGACAGGGAGATTCATTGTCTTCACATCCAGTTTCCTTCTACATATGTGTGAACCAAAGAAACTTTAGGTGAAGCAGAAGCAATTAGAGCAAGGAAGAGCCAGAATTTTTGGATCATGGAGTACAAGATGTGTTGGTGTGTCAGAGAAGGGACAAATTATGAGTAATTGTTGGGGAACACACTTGAAATGCAGGAATTTGGGAACAGCTGAGGAGTAATCTCAGCACACCATCTTCACAACTAAGGAGGGGAGGGAAATGAAGTGCAAAATAAAAAAGGATAGAGGGAGAGGCTGGTTTCAAAGGTCATTCCTTCTAGACTTCCAGACATTCGTCCCTGTATCTCTCATGGATATGCAGTATTTGTGTGTGCTTCTGTTCTGTCTTTCCCAGGATACACAAAAGGTTAGATTGTAGCTAAGTTTTTAGCAGTGGTTTATTTAAGGCAAAACAATCAGTAATGGTTTTGCAATTAAGTTTAAAAAAGAACATTGTGTAAAGTTTATACCTCTCTAGAAGTTATCCTTAAGGCTAAATGGTTGATAATGTTCAAGTGAAAACATTTAAAGACAAAAAAATCACCTTATCACAGGTAAAGCACAAGTTTAAGTGTTTTTGCAATGACATTGTATATTCATTTTCTTATCTGTGCAGATTATCTCCCAGACCATTGGTTTGTTTTTTGTTGTTGTTTTATTTTATAATGTGTTGCTCTAGCTGGGTTTTGATGGGTTATAGTTTTGTTTCAGAGTACTGGAACCAGTGGGCTGAAAGGCATTTCCTCATCTGCACAATGCCTCATAATTGTTCTCATGTTAACTACAGAACTTGAGCTTCATATTCACATGGATTTCATAGGGAAGAAGTTTAAAACAAGTTTATTTCAAAGATGCCCCACACACAGCATCCCCAAGAATAAAAAGTGAGGGTAAATAAAGCTGCAGCAAACTCACTAAAATAGTCCCACTGTAGGTGGCTGAGAAACAGGAAACAGGATCACAGGGTGAGCCTGACAGTGCCACTGCACAGCATGAGTCCTGATGCTCAGGCACCTCTCAGATTATGATGCTCCCCCAGTCCTTCACTATTTCTCAGTCCCTCTCTCTGTTCAAATGTTAATCCCCAAAAAAATAAAGTATGGTAAGTGGTAAATACACCAGTGGGTGGGAGAATGGTAACAAAGGATTAAAATAACAATATTTGGGTCTAAAAATAAGGAATGACAAATAGTGTATTAAAATTGTCAATTGCCTCCTAGGTCACTGAGTTTGGCCATGGCACAGAGCCACAAAATTTCCATTCTCTAGAACATTATTGAAGTATACTGGAAGATATCCTGGAATGAAGCAGGATGGAGTGGTTTTGGCTAGGTAGGCTCACACATCCTGGTTTCTCTGTCTGCAGTAACACAGGAGCTCTGTAGGTAAACATCAGTTTGCATTTTGCATTTTCAGATTGTCTGTCTGCACCTCTGCTGTGCATAGTGGAACTTGTATGTGGCTCAGAATGAAGGGACCAAGTGAAGCCTTCAAACAGTCTTTGCATCTTCTGCTCAATGCTGTGGGAAGCCAGGGTGCTGCATTTTAACACTGTGTGATAGCTGTGAGTTGAAAAGTGAAAAGAAGTGTCTAAAACAGGAAAAACTTTAAATAATAACATGGAATAAAGAGAAAAAGTAGTGGAATAGCCAAGTTCAAAAAGATTTAAAGCAAGAGAGGCAACACCAGGCATAGCAATAGTAACAATAGTGGTCCACCTCTTTTGATATCTAACCACCTGACTGTGTAAAACCAAAACTTTTAAGAACTATGACATAAATTAATAGGTTGAAAACAATAGAAGTGATGCATCAGTTTACAGGACAGCTACTGCTATCTCTGGCCAGTGGCCTGCTGTATAATGAGGCAGAGAGGGGAGTTCAGGTTTCTCAGCAGAGATAGACTGTAGGTCTATAACACTCAGTTCCAACAACACTGAGAACCCTGATATTGAGGGTAGAAAGACAATTTTATTGAACTTCTGTCAGAGACGACACAGGACTGTGAATACAGAAAGTGTAAAGATCTGAGCTGTGGGATACAGTGAAAACAACCTCTCAGTCTGGACCCCTTTGATAAGATGTCACCATATCCTTACAAAGACTTTGAAGTCTCTAAAAAATATGGTGAATTTAAATTCAAGAAAGAAATGTCTAACAGTCTCAAAAAAAAAAAGCTAAATTTACTTGGGGGAAGAAATGGAGGTTAGAGTAGCAGCACAACAGTGACATAATGAAAAGACAGCCTCTGCTGTGCCTGCTGAGCAACTCAGTTTAGTATGCAGAAAAACATTCTAAAAAGAGGTTTATTAAATATGAAGCAAAATCTTGAATAGATCAATAATCTTCTGTACATTGTATTTAAGAACATATTTAGCATCAAGCCATTATATTTAGAAACATTCCTGTCAGCAAGCTCTCTGGAGGGTGCAGGAAAGTTCGCAGATGAAGAGTTTGCCGAGGCATTCAAATGTGGAACCTCCACATCCACCGTGCTGGCTGATAGGAACCTGTGAATTCCACGTGAGCCATGCAGTTAAACTCTCTAAGTCTTTCCCAGCAGGGCTGCAATTCCCATATGGGAGAATAAAGGCAAGATGTCACTGCTGTAAGAGAAATTACTTGGGTGCTGATAGAAAAAGCTTTGGTTTATGGTGTTCTGTGTGTCCTGCACAGTTATCTGCAAACACGTGACCGTTTTCCAGGAAGGAAACCTGGTTACTGCTTGAGACTGTTGAAGGCTGTAGCTAAAAAAGCAATGTTTGCCCCTGCCAAAGGGAGGCTGGGCAAATCAGGAAAGCTGTAGGTGTTCCCATCACAGCTAATCCATGTTTTAATTCACAGGTTGCAAAATACCTTGTTGCCACAACCTGTTACAGGGTTTGAAATTGTCTATTGTAATTAATTTCCAAACCAGTAAGGTGAAAGGGCTACTAATATGTGAGGGGTAATTTTTTCCTGATGAATTTTATGGATTGCAGAGGCAGAGAAATTGATTTTTCTGCCAAATGAAGTATTGATCTAAAAGAAGCTTACTATGCTACCTAGTTTGGGGTCATAGGGTACTATTTCTGTGGGTTTTGTAGATAGCTTGCTGTGTTTTCCTATTTCAATAAAATCTTTTGTCATGGAGGCAGGTTTCAGTTTCATTAGAATTGGTTGGACACCAGCAAGTGGTTCAGTGATCATGGAAGTTTATAAAAACCATAACCTTTCTGAGGAGCCTAACAAAGAAGTGCAGCACGGTGTGAAAAAGCTTGTAACAAAACCTGAAAGCACCACCAGAGGAAAGTGAACTGCCTAAACAAAAAGCAGGATGACAATAGTTACTATGGCATTTGGTGCATATGGCCACTGCTTTGTTGTCTAGACAGCATATTTGGACATTTACAAGCATGTAAAATAAAGGAGGATTTTTTACCTTAGCTGGTGGCAAGAGCAGTTACAGCTGATGGAACTGGGCTGTCCCCAGTCACAACTGCAGGCAGACTTCATCACCACTGCTTTGAAAAGATCTCAGTGATCTGATATAAAAAGGCCAAAGTTCATAAAATCTTCTCTGGTTTCCTTATGTTGTATGGTGTCATCTCTCAGACCAGCTGTGAGAAGGAGAGTATCTACAAATGCAATCACACAGATGAGACTGCTGATTTGTTTGGTTATCTGTTCCCTTTAGAATAAAACTACCAGCAAATAGCAACCTTGCACATGGGACAGGCAAGGGGTGCTTCCAGGTATCTCTTTTGCTAGTTAATGTATCAATTCTTCAAAAATGATAATGTAGTCAAAATGTAAGTTCCTGGAGTAGAAAAAACAGACAGTGAGGCTGAGATCCCTTCAAATTACATGCAGGGAGCCTCTAGAAACCTGATGAAAACATTAAATATAATTGACTAAGAATTGATCATACCCATGGTGGACTGTAAATAGTTTCCTGACCATATAGCCTAAATACTTCAACAGAATTCCAACTACCAATTCCCCTACATGGAGTTTTGTAAATCAGCTGCATTAATATTTGCTCTTTGAATGGTGTTCGCAAAGTTTGTGGAAATTCAAAGAGAAAATGGGCAAAGAGCAAAGTCTGTGTCCTCAGGGGACAGTATCTATATGAACAGATGAGTAGGGAGGATAAAGCCTCATGCTTGCCTTATACACAGATGCATTTTATACAGTAAAAGAAGTTGTATCATTTATTGACTTCATTTCTGTAAAACTTTCTTTAGCTTGCAAGCAGAGTGACTCCAAAATGTTTTGCTTATGAAGATTGTTACAACATGCAGCTAACTATCTTCATAAACTCTTGGAAATGGACATAGATTATCTCACCTTCAAGTCTTATGTGTGTGTACACATATACAACATTTTTTCATGTTTTGGGAAACCATAATATAAAGCTTTTCCTATTAGAAGAGCTAGGAGGAATCCAAAGGAACTTCCCCATGGCCTATTCCTTGAATAGTTTCTACAAAATACAAAAGAATTACCATATTTTTATTAATATGCATTTGTTATAAAGATTAAAATGGGAATGCTTTAGCCATCAGCTTGGCTGTAGCAGAGCCTAAAAAAATTCTTTTGCATTCTGCCTCACAAAAGAAATTGGAATAAAATTTCTCTAAGTAACAAATTCTCTTATCCACCTGATTTAGTATAGTAGCATTTGCACACTTAGCTGTTAAATAGAGCAATGTCAGGTATAGCTTCTGCTGTGCATATTGTTTGTCCTTAATAAATGAGTTTTGATGATTTTGTTTCTCTAGGAACACTGGGAATGTTTGAGTGCATACAGGCCAGTCTACAATCAAAATTCTACCAAGAGGTATTTTTATGCTACTCATCTATGCTTCAGAAAATGCTGATTTTTTTCTTTAGAAAACCAGTGAAGACCAATTCATTAACAACAAGTGTCATAGGAGGTATGTGATTTGTTTTGAGAGTCATTTAGGATCAAAATCCTTTGTCTTGTAATAAAAATTCAAGGAAACAACAGAAAATCTACATGGACAGCTCATTTAATGGCTGTGATGCCATTACAGCATGCATCTTTAGTGTCCTGAGCAAATCACTAAATATTCACTTTGGATTTAGCTTCCTTAGACCTTTAATGTTTATAATGAGTGTTGAGCTATGTACTGAAATGAATCCCTTTGTTACTCAAGGCTACATGTGACTTACTTGATGGAATTCAGAGTAGGATTCATAACAAATAACAGAGTTTGAAGGGATAAATTCCTTATCTCTGCTGGTTTCTGGGAACACAGTTATTACAGTGTCTATGGCCCATGGTTCAGTTCTCTACAGAGGAGAGAACTTCACCACTGATCATCCTGCAGACATTAATGTGAGTGCATAATGTAGCAATGCTCAAGTCACGAACTCTTATTTATAACTGAAAGAATTAAAAAGAATTTTAATATTGGCAATGGATACTCCCCCAAATTCTAATGAAATTTATATCTATGTAAGAGTTTGTGCATGTTTCATTCAATAATTGCATTTAATATTGCCAGCAAGGAAAGAAGAACAATAATGTATGCCTGGTATGACACATGCCATGTTTCAACTGAGAACACAACTATTGCCACCCTATTAAAACAGAAAATTATTGCAATTAATTCATTATTTCAGAACAACAAATAACTGAGGAATTTGCAAAATACATCAGTCTCCTGTAAGAAGAGAAGACTTTATTTGGCAGTAATTGTTACAAATTAATCACTTAGTTTTAAAGCTAAATATGATCTTGTGATATAGCATAAAAATATGAGTGCCAGTCATGAGTGAATAGTCTTGGGAAGGGATCCATCTCTTGTCCAGAGCTCCTGGAGAACAGCAATGACTTTTTATTTTAACCTCTCATTGGGAGCAGCAGTTCAGTTCATGCTGTCTTACATCAGAAGCACAGGCTTCAGCAGTGGCACTGTGCCTAATGCAAACTTGTCTCCACTGTATCCTGCAGAAGTGTGTCATTCTTTTGAGGCCAGTGCAAGTGATATGATAAATCAAATATTTATTGCAGCATTTAAAGCACAAAAGATACATGTACATATATGTGTGTGTCAGTACATGTACAATATATGTATATTTAGTGGACCTCTTAAGTGATAGAAGATTTATATTAAAATATATGCTAAATATTGCTTAAGATCTTTCTTCTGCTGGTTTCTGTGACATTATGAATTTTGCAATACTTTCCTTCCTAATTCCTCAGGTTACCTCCAGTTTATTCAAAATGGTGAGGAAGTTTTAGTATAACTGGTATTCCAGGGATTTCTGACTGGCATGAACAGATTAATTGCATATAGCACAGATCAAATTGCATAGAATTGTTAATGTAGCCCAGTCATGCCCTGTTGCATCTGTGCTGTCAGACTGAACAGGTCTGTCTTAATAACCTGAGAGAGGTTGAGAGAGTGAAAATCAGCTCCATAAAATTCCACCCAAATGAGAAAATCAGTCCTGAATGAAAGGTGAGTATAGACCATCAGAAACCATTTTTCTTGATGAGCAGATGGAGAAATGTGTTTTTGAAGGTAGGTTGTTAAGTGTTTGAAAGGTAACTATCAGAGGTCATTTCAGCCTCAGCTGATTATCTCTCAGGCTTTAGCTAATATTGAATGGCAAGCTCAGGAGTCTTATATGTACAGCTGTGGTCTGCAGAGGGAGAGGTGTTTACTGAAAGTTGAAGAAAAGAGAGAAAGTCAAAAAGCACAAAAAGGACCTTTTAGGGTGTCATGCTTATCTGGGAACTGAAAGCCAGGGCTTGGTTCCTGTTGTGTTGCATTTTGCTCCCTTGTCTATGTGGAACCAAACCAGAGGTCCTGTTTTTCCTGCAATTTCTGCCTATTTCATGAAGAATGCTGGGTTTGTGTATCTAAAAAACTCCATCATTCTCCATGAAGATAAGACAGTCTGCAACTTAAAACTAAAAAACCCAAAAAAACACCTAGGAAGCAGCAGGAGCACACAGAAATTGTCCTCCTAGCCAAAAGGCATCTGTAGCATGTCCTTATCTTTGTGATATACTTCATAGCAATGGAACAAAGATGAAACAAAAACTCACAGAGAAAATTGATATTCAATTATTTTGTCTCATTTCTTTCCTTATCTGCCAAAGTGTGCAGTAGTCACACATGACAACTGTCCCTTACAGACAAGATCACCATCCTGCCTTCAGCCAGCTCATCTATCATTTCACTGTCACAGTGTTTCAAGGCACTGTGGCTGCAGTGCTGCTGAGACTTGTGCTACTGCAATGACACCAGAACAACCATCCAGACTTAAGGCAGTTCCTCTCATTTGTTGAAGTAATCTGAAATTTTCATCAGGGAGCTATTGCTTCTCATTTATAAAGAAAAACATCAGCTATTATGGTAATAATACAGAAAGGCTCATTAATTACAGCACACAATAAAGTGAGTGTAAGGAAGCCAAGCAGATGGTGCATTATAATCAGACTTTTTAAACAGTAACCTTCACAGTAGGGAATGCTGTAGGTAATAGTGCAACTTAAGTTTCATTAGAACATTTTTATTTCTATGTTTAGGACATAAGTGTATTTCCAGATATGGTTTTTGCTGAAAGTTGAATTATTCTGGAAAACCTGAGAAAAACAAAAAGCAATACAATTTCTTTCTAATTACAGAGACTATAGAGTGTGAGGTGGGGGAGAAGGATATATGCTGAAAAGTTTTCACTGTTTCTCTCATTCCTTCTGCAGTTTTGAAACATATTGTAAAGAAAAAAAAATTTAAAACTTTTTAGGAAGAGACAAAAATAGGGGCAGCTGTAGCTCTCTATTTTGGGAGTGTGGAGTTGGGGAAGAGGAGGCTTAGAGAGCATTGCATAAAACTAGGAGCCTTTAAGGTACCATTTTGCCCAAAGGGAGGGAAGAGGAGGGTGAGAAAATACTGCTATAGGTTAGGCAGTTTTAAGAGACAAACCCAGCAAAGATTCCTCCTCCCATATCTGGCATTCCTGTGTGCCCAGGAAATGAAAATGTAACCTGTCAGTTGCCCTTGCAAGTATTCAGAAAATAGCTGCAATAGAAACCTATAAAATATTTTGTTCGAGAAATGATACCCAGACAATTGTACACACCATAAAACAAGCAAAAGCTAAACCTGTGAGGTGTAAGACTTCAATTCCCATGCAATAATTCATTAGGAGGGTTCATTTTAATGAATGAAATGAATGCTAAGGAAAAGCTTCTCTCTGCTTCAGCACAGCAGTAAAGAACATTGTTCATCTCTGCTGGGTCACTGAAGTGTCCAGCCCCAGGAACAACAGCTGCCCAGAAAGTGCTTTGTGTCCACACCTGCAGCCTCTGTGGGCTGTCCAAACTCAGCCTGCATGCAAATCCCATCTGCCTTTGCTGATGCTGCAGTGGGAGCAACAGCAAGCCTTTCTTTTTCCCCAGTATCCTTTGACTTTAGCAGGATAACAGAGAGGATAACAGAAGGATAACTCTATGCTGAGTGCTGAGGAGGATCTATGAGAGATGGAAATCTTGGCTATTGGAAAGGTTTGATGAAGTAGCCTGTAAGCTCCAGAGCCACATTTGAGAGCTTTTGCTCTAAGATTTATTGCAAACATGGGCTTTTTGCTTGGAGACAGTGAGTTTAAAGTAGTCACTGTTCAATCTCCTAATATTATGCAACCAATTAGGCTTTTTTAGATTGTTCTTATGATGTATATAGTGTGTAGCTGTTCAGAGTAAATTTTCCTGGTCCTCTCAGCTATGAGCTTTCCATGCTCTTAGTGGTACATGTGTTACTCTTTATTGTCAATGAAAATCTAAGATTCATGGCAATATACTGACATTCCTTTACGTTTTTTCCTTCTTAATTTCTTTAACAATTAAGTAGAGTATATTTTTAGTCAGGACATTGAATGGCAAGAAAGCATCAAATAGTCTATATAAAAAAAAACAAAAAAAGAAAGAGCATATAAAGAAAATACTTCTTTATTCAAAGAACTGTTACTTTAATTCTTAACTGTACAATCAGGTGGAATTGGGGAAATTACTTCTGTTCAACTTTCTGGGTTGGCATGTTTTCAAAGTGGGCAGTAGGAAGCTTGGATTCCTTATGCTTTCTCCCACTGCAGTTCTCCTATGTAAGTATCAATGTATGGTAGCATGTACAGAAAATGTTCAGAGCATTGTTGGGTTTGTGGGGCTTTTTCCAAGGTCTGGAGTGATTCACTGGCCAACCCATCCACACATTATACTTTGTCTTTCAGGTCAGAATGTGAAAGGCAGCTCCTGTGATGCTGCATGATTCTCCTTTGGGTACCTCACTGCTGACCTTGGCCTGCCCTTCTGGCACTCATGGGCAGTCATGGGGGTTTTTGACACAGCAGTGGTTGTGTTTATCTGCTCCCTGAGTGTGGCAATGGAAAGAGATAGATAAATCCTATTCCTAGATGAAATCTGCTCTTGTTAATGAAACTTTCAGTCATCCATCTGAAAGGATATTTAGCTCATGTGTTCACAAAATACTTGTGCAACTGTGGCAGCTCTGAAGCTGAGGAAAGGAGTATTTTGCTGCCACCTCTCAGTGAATTGAGAAGAAAGGGAGCTCTTTGTACAAACTTTTGGGCCTATTTATTTTCCTGGTTGCTTTCTGAGGTGCATTTCTATTGATTTCCTAAGGAATTGACTAAAACTTGGAGAATCAGAGAAATAAAATAACATTATACTTGTTGTACATTTGGAGGAAATCAGAATGGTATTTAAATACTACCTGATTCGGAGTTCCCACGACTGAACCTCAGTCTTACATGGGGTAGTAAATGGAACTGAATGAATATGAATGTGTAAAGACATCTATTCCTAGCTGGTGTTTTGAGTCTGCTAAAAAATGAAGTGCAGGCATCAGCATGACAGAAGAGGATGGTAACAATAATAGGGACTGGCACTAACAAAGACAGTAAATGGGAGAGACAGTAAAATACATCCTCTGTGAAATGAGACAACCCTTCCTGAGAGTGTTTGTGAATTTGTCTGTTCCCTTTCTTTAAATGATGAAAGGGGTGCAGCTGAAGGATAAGCAACAAAATCATTTGTTTATTAAGTGTTCAAAGTGAGCTACAGGATGTAGTATCTGAGTCTGGTCCTTTTTGTTAGCACTAATCTTTGGAGAAATAGTTCAATGTTTGTGTGATTACAGGAAGTTTCCTTAACACAGTGTTCATGAACAGTCTCATTAAAATCAAACACTGTGACTATGCAAACACCCAGAAGAGAAGTGTTGGGGTTTCTGAGACGCCTCCAGGGATTGCACCACTGCTATTGATTTTACATGAAGGCTCTTGGATGGTACAGTGATGGACGGCAGAGTAAAACCCTGGGAGAGATGGATAGACATGATTAAGTGTTTATTGGCCAGCAGTCAGTGCCTTTTCCTATCCTCTTAGGTCCCAATCCACAGATGATATGCTGTTACCACTTTTAGCTCCAGGGTTGGTCGTTAAACTCAAGCAGAAGGAGCTGATATATTTAGGACCAGAGGTCTCCAGTTCATTGCTTGTTTATCTCCATGCTGCAGTCTGATACCATTACAATATTGAGGCCTAAATAAACAGCAGAGTTCTGAATATTTAATTTGCAAAACCATTTTATTCAGATATCTTAAATCTCTAAAGTTTTCATCTCTTTTATTTGTTCCTTGGGGAATTTACAATTTCCCTTGAGATTGTGGTCTGTTGTTATTCTTTCCAAAGGAAATATAGAAATCATATTTTAATGTGAAAGGGTTTTATCCTCCCTTCATGTTCTGCTTAATGTTTTTTTAGTTGAATAGTGTGAACTTTTCTAGACACATTTCTGGGATTTATGCATTAATATCAGGCTCCAGGTGGAGAGGCTTTTTATCAGATAAGCAAACCTGGGAGAAAGTCCTGAATGTTAACAGTGAGGATGGAGATGGTATGGCACTTTTTCTTTGAGCAAATCTGATTGCATTTCAATGACACAGAAGATAGAGTACTTTTATTTTATTCACTCATTCTATTACTCCCACAATAAGCTATATAAGCTCAGTAAAAAGTTTCTGAGATGTGGAAAATTTTGATAGCAAAATGTACTAAGGAGCAATGGACATATTTTGTAGTTTGCTCCTGCTTGATATTAAGGTGGCCAAGGTTCTTAAGAGTGCTTTGAGATCCTGCAGATCAGTATTCTGCTAGGTTCTGATTTTGGCTGAGTTGATGGTACTGCTATCAATGCCTTGCAATATAGCAAGATGTCTCTCTGGAATGAAGCGTGTGGGCCTCATTCAGAGAATATTCAACTTCTTTTTCAGCCCCTGACATCAGCTGATAAGGCATTGCTGGTGCTTGTCTCATTATGTCTGATTTTATGATACAGCATCCAGATTTTAATTTCACAGGGTTTTTTTATTCCCTGGGGGAGAGAATATTATAGAGTTTCATGTTAGAAGCAATAGGCCAGATCTACCCTGACTATAGTAAATGGCCATAGATGATACTTGTGTAATCCACAAAAAATATAAAGAAAACTGTACCCCATTCACCTTTGTTGCACCCTTTTAGTTAAATATAGCTTACAACTAATACAGTGCATATATCTGATTTGATTGGAGCTAAGTAGATAACTTGGTGAACACTAAATTAATGCAGTGTTTAATTGGTATTTTCTGCTCGGGAGAGGGCTGTGAACTGCCATCCTTTCATAGTTGTAATTCAAGGCCAGTTTTCTGGCACTTCTGGAATCAATGAATTTGGGAGGAAAGCTACATCTTAGAAATGTTACCCCAGTGCTGCTCTTCAAGTGAAGTCATAGGAGGTTGTCTCAGACCAACAGTCTTTCTGGCACTCCTAATATTATTCTTTAAAAACCTACTTCCCACAGTTCTGGGCCCAAAATGCATTTGGGGCACTAAAACAGGATAGAAATGATCAATTGCCAATGCCTCAGAAATGTTAGATAAACCAGTGACTGAATATTCATACAAACCTTCTTTTCCTTCTTTTGCACTATGTATCTTTTTGAAATAAAAAATGTGTTATTTCTTTGTTTGCTGACATTCCCTAGTGACAAGTCAGTGGTTCTGGGAACAAAAGCCTTTAAAAATCTTGGTGTGCTTTTCTGTCACCTGAAAATACACAACTACAAAGTCTTTGCCCAGACAGCCTGGCCTGTTGTCTATTGTCACTTGCTTCTATTTATCTAACAAATGCTGCCAGTTCCTTAGGTTTATCACAGATTCTGCTTCACTTTCCTTTCACCTTATGATGTGACAGCTCCATCACAGAACTGCTTAATAGATGGCTCAGCTTCATTTCTCACTCCCTTCTCCACAGAGTGTGGGGAGAATGTTTCTGATCCATTTTGCTTGCAGGAGACTCTGGAGCAAAGAGGTTTTTGGCATAAAGTACTTCCTGTTGTGACTGAACTGGTGTCTCTTCTCAGGTGTACTCCAGCCTGTGTGTTTTCAACTGCTTTCCACCTGATCTGATCAGATGCACTTATTTCTGTGCATATCACACCTGGGATGTACAGGTGTGAATGTTGGATTCTACTTTATTTTATTTTATTTTTCTGTGCAGCTCTGTCTTGATTTTTTTCTCACATTCATTCTTCCACATTGTGAACTCACTGATGCCTGGAAAATTTATTATTTCAAGCCTGCTCTGAAATTTCAATGGAAATATTGCATTGTGTATGTATTTACACCTTCTTCCTCAAGATCACTCAGTAATTTATACCCCACTAGGATGTGTTTCTCTGGGAAATCACGGTTGCTTGACCAGCTCAGTTTTTGCGATGTGTTACAGAAGATTTTGCTGCCACAAAATTCCACAGTAAAACAAAGAAAAAGCTGATTAATCCAAGGATAGCTGGAAACTTTATACAAATTCAAGTAGCATGCCAACAGTATATAGCATTATGTAAAACATACTCAAGCTATATTGGTATTTTCCACCCCTACAGTAGAAACAAGGGCAAATATTAAATGCCTCAAGTGCTTCAGCCATTTCACCTTTTTTAGGATGTGTCTTGGAAGCACCCTGTGTCCTGCAGCAAGGCAGCTTGCTTATGACAAACTGGTTTATAGCTTTTCTCTAAAAGCCATTCATGTTTTACAGTTAATTTTTTACTGAAACTATGGTATTTTCACTACATCAAACTAGTTGATGAAGTATTTAAGAGCAGACAGAAGAAACTGAGTGGCATTCTGCTCAATGTGCCAGTAAATTTATCTTTTCATGCACACTTTCAAAGAAAAGGTTTAAAAGGAGCTGGAGAGCTCCTACAGAATGTGATGTATTCTGGACAATTGCACTATTCTTATCTCAGCAGTTGGAGAGGATTGAATTTGATTTGTTGGGAGGTGTTTGACAGTGACTCTTGATGTGATTCTTAGTGGTGGTGTTATGGTCTATTGGTCTCTGGCCCCAGGAGCTGTGCCTGCTCCTTCTGGCACAGGAAGAGCCCAAGCTCACATCTCCTGAAGCTCCAGAAGAAGGAATGTGAAGGAATGCTCCTTGGCTGTGGAAGAAAATGACAGGCTAAAGTTCACAACTCTTCCAGGAATGGTGGCTATACTAGTTTACTTTATATACTTTCTGCAGAGACTCAGAGAATTTCAAAGGAGGTAAGACAGTTGCAAATATTACACTGAACTAGAGAACAGTGATAAGAAACTGATAGAAGAATGTGACCTCCAGCTGCAATTTGAGGTTGCTTGCAGAAATCCTTGTGAATTCCAATTCCTTTCCTTGAGCTAAAAGAGGTACATAGATTAGGACACGTAATTTCTGTAGGCAAAGGAAGAAAACCTTTGCCACCTTACTGCTGTCTGTGTTTAGCTCTCACTTTTACTATTCCTCCGCCACTTCCTTTTCTTCAGTGATGCATCACCTCTCCAGGTAATAAATCATAGAATCTTTGTGGATAATGTCTTCATTTTGCATGGCAAACACATGCCATAAATCTAGGTGAAGCTTAATAATTGGTATATGACATCTTTCTTCCTGTGAATGGCAGAGACAGAGGATCCCATTTCCACTCTACTTTCCCACTGGCAGAGAGACAAAACCTGTTGATCAACTATTTGAGTACTGCTGTGATTGAGATAAATGCTAGGAAAAAAATTTAAAAAACAAAACAACCTCGGGGAAAGAGATCCTTCTGGAAAGCTCCACACTGGTCAAGTTCTCTAGAAGAGGATGTCATTGGAAACACTTGCCCTTATCTGGCACTAGATATTGTCCTGGAGACCTCCTGGTCTTGCTTTTCCTGGAGCATTGTTGGACATGACAGTGCTTCTCTGGGGCAAACTGGCCAGGTGTGAAAGGACTGTAACAATTCAGAGTGCTCTAAAATGGAGAGGTCTAATTCTAGAGTTGACTGGACTAGTACAAGCATTTTCCTAAAGACAAGGCGTCTCCATGCTCCTTGCATGCTGACTGCTTGGGATATTTTGGCAGCCAGATGCTCATTGTGGTATGAAGTGCCAGATTACAGAACTATAAGCTTCCAAAGTGGAACTGACAGCTCTGAAACAAAGGCAGCAGAAATTTTCTCTGAGCAGGAGTAGTAGTGTGAGGCCCATCAAATGTAAGGCAATTAGGGTGCCAGCTAATGAAATCAGATGCCAGCTTTGCTGATATAACTAGTTTCACAACCCCTAACCTTCCTAGCATAACACAGAATAATTCAGAATGAGACTGCACAGAACTCTTTCAATTAGATTACAGCAGTGGAGCAAGTTATTTTAGCTAGGCAGAATCATGCAAAGCCTGTAGGCTCGAACACATGGTAATTGAATAAATAGACTCAGGCTTTTGCTATCACACAAAGAAAATAAGATGTAAGAGTCTTCCTCTAGAAGACACCCATTCAGCTGAAATCATCTGCCTGCACTCCATTCAGAAATCACACTTCTGGATGAGGGGACAGGTTGCCATTTCTCAGAAAAGCTCTCAGTTGTGAGGATGCCTTCAAGTGAAGATTGGGAGTGCATCTGTAATTTTCAGATGGCACAAATGTCAAGAATGCCTGTAACACTTTAAAAACAAACAAAAAAGAAATGCTAATCAGTAAGTAGGGATTCTGAAGGCAAGCTCTTTCATGGATACTATCTTTATTAAAGATGATACTTCAGCATTTCAGGCAAGTATCTGTGTTACTCACATGAATGCAGTGAAGCACAGGAATTTGTGTTTCTGTCTGGGTTTTTTTGTATCTCTGTGCCATCACCTGCAGCCTTCCTGCCGAGGGGATTGGAAACAGCAGCCAGACATTGCAGCACTCAATGTTTCTGGCCCTCTGCCATAGTGCATGGAAGATTCTTTCTGTCTTCATGGTGGTTTTTACCCTTTCCTGATAGAAACTACTTCTAGGATTGAGTTTATGTCACCTTATCTTTCCCATTGCGAGAGGAATTCTTTCCTATGGTTCCCCAGACAGATTACTTCAAAAAAGCATCTTTGATCCAGATCTTTTATTCTGGGCTTCAAAATTCTTTCAATCAGCAACTCATAGATGAACGTACTGGCATAGCTGATTCCTGACCTGCTAATGGATTTGAGGAGAACAAGAAGAGAAAAAATTCAGGGCTCCATGGAAGAGACCATAAATGTTCCTTCCTGATTGCAGTGTTATATTGGAGAGGAAGCAGGAGTAGTGTTGATTATAATAGTTTTATACTGTTTTGCAGAAATTATCTATATCACTCTCTCCAGTGGACAAGGCAGCATTGCATAGAGAAAATAAAGTGGTCAATTTGCAAGGAAACTCATGGGGCTTTCAGTTTTGGCTTCAAGAAGAAAGAACAAATTATTTTAGCTTCTAGGTTTGAATAAGAATTGCTTATAGTGAAAGAGATTTTACAGCCCATTAAGTTCAGTCAGTACAAAATGAACTTAACTGGCCAGATTGACACCTGGAGAATACACCTTGTTCTGAAGGGAATCTTCATCTGTGTGAAGTTGATGCGGCAAATTCTGTTATCTCTTGCTTTGGATTTGGCACCTGTGGAGTCTTTGCTGCTGTAGCCACATTTTCTGGGTGGTTTGGAACAGGCTGGGGATGTAGGAAATGAAGGAAGGGTCGAAGGAGAATCAATACTATCCTGCTACGCCCCATACTCAATGAGCAAAATAGGCTGACAGGGGCACAAGGCTTACACTGAATGTCCTACAGCTCTAGAGACATCCAGATCCTATAAATTATTCCTGTGATGATCATATCTGAACCATGAAGGCTGTGATACATCCAGTCCATGTGATTCTCCTGTTTTTCTTAAATACTTTGAAGAACAGACAAGGGCTAATGTCCTTTCCCTGGTGGAAATGGCATATCACACACCAATGTTGTGGATTACCAAATGGTGTTTGAGATCCAGGCACTGAGAAGAGGATGAGAATGCAGGTTTCTTGTGTAGAAAAGAAAATCCTAACTCTGCTCAGCTCTTAAAATAAAAAATGAACTGAAAATCCTGTCTGAAAGTGATCCAGAATATTATGTCCTTCACAAGAATGAAGAATTATGAAGTTCAGCTCAAGTGTTGACAGAATAGTTTATCACAAGGTAAGACACTTTCTTTAGATAACTCTTGCTTTTTAAATTCCTACACATGCAATTATTTTATTTTCGAGGGCATTTAAAAATAAACCATCAAATAGGATATTTCCAAAATGACAAGATCCTGAATCTCCAATTGTATAAATAATATTCAGCCAATGGATTGAATAAAATTTCCTTCTACCACAGAGTTAAGTGGTAGAGTGTGAAACTGGCCATGAGCATGGACAAAGTCAAAAGCCCCCAGAATGAGTCCCATGACAATCTAAACAGTCATGTTTTCCCAGAAAATTTGTTGCCTTGCATGTCTAACCCATCAATCACAGTATTTGATGCCATCTCACAGAGAATTTCCATTTTCATTTTTGGCTGTGGCATGGGATTATCTTTACAATAGTTGTGGCTATGTGTAAATTGTTGTGTAAAAATAAAGGGGATGTAAGTGACAAGCAGTGAAGTCTGGCAGCACAACTCCTATCACTCAGGATTCAACAGGCATTTCACCAAGTCCTGCACTCAGCTGACAGGATCTCTCGTTATTTGATCTTTGAAATTTGTAGTGCATCATCACCATGCCAAATTGACTGGTTTTTTCCAAAAAATAAGGAACTGTGAAAGCTGATTACTTCTTCTGTACATTGTTTGGCACTCTTTTGTATGGTTTATTTATTCAATCACAAAGGGAAGTCCTAGAACTCACAGTGTTTTCTTTAGGAACTTAGGTAAGAAGTTTTCATCTACTTAAGATACTACAATGGGGACAAAGAAATCATCCGAAGTGCTTCAAGCAGCCACTGAGTACCAGTTTTCAAAAGCAGAGGAAAGTTGTGAGGTTTGTTCTGCTAAAAGCAGGAGGCAGATTTGATAACTGGCTGGACTCAGAATTGCTCGCAGGAGGACCAAGGATGCATCACTTCTGAGAGCTTTGTTTGGGAGACAGCTTTTACTTTTCACAAGTGTAAAGGCAGAACTCCCAGTCAGTTTCTCAAAAATAGAAAGAGACTATGGGATCCTCATCCCTGGAAATGTCAAATGCCAGGCTGAATGGGGCTCTGAGCAACCTGGTCTAGTGGAACATGTCCCTGCCCATGGCAGGGGGGGCTTGGAACAAAATGATCTCTAAGATCCTTTCCAACCCAAATCATTCTATGATTCTGTGATTATTTCCATTGACTGTAACTCAGACATTTACGTTCCCTTTTTTTTTTTTTTTCATTGCCTTCTCTTTTGAAGAATTGATTTCAATAAGGGAAGCAGTACCAAGAGAAGATTGGCTGTATTGAATTCACATTGAACTGATTAAAAAACATTGAACTTATTAGAAAAATAAACATATTTCCTTTTTCATTATGCAATATTTCAACAACAAATTTATTTTTTTAATATAATGTTGAAGTAAATATGATTGGGAATATTATTAAACATGATTGAAGAATAATTTTGGAAGCTGGAGAACATGTTTTTATGTGTGCAATTCAGTTTACAATTAAATATGTCTTTTTATGAAAGCGACCATATAATTTTTCACCTTCTGTAACAAAGAATTAATAGTGTGAGGATAGTCTAAATCTTCACAGAAGAGCCTATTTTTGTTAAGATTTTTCCAGATTATTGTAATATCCTAACTACTGAAGAAAATCTATGTAAGGATAATTTGGACAATAAACAAGTGGCAGTCTGAACAGACAGCTACTGATCACCATTTCCAGTGCACAAACCTGGGGCTCTGGCACTGAAAAAGAGGTGATTTAACTGAGGTGAAAATCTTTTTTGCACCTTTCAGAGTAAGTAACTAAAGATCAGGAATGGGAACTGCTGTTTCATCATTCCAGGTTGTTCCTTTGACTTTCTGCAGATTTTGCATTGCTGAGACTGTTACTGGTTATTAGCTGATACAATTAGACTGGGGAGATGAGACTTTGCTGGTGAAGAGAGCGTAAAGAATTGACCTGACACAGCTGTACCAGCAGTGTGGAGACTGCACTGGCTCCAGCTTGGTTGTGGGTTGTGCTGTTTTATTACAGTTGCCTTGTTTTGATGCAGGGAAATTAGATCAGTGCCCATGGGCCCCACCACAGAACTGTGAAACAGTGCAGTGTTCCATGTCTCTGTACCAAGGATATGCACTCACTCTGCAGAGTGGCTGAACTGGTACAAGTGTTAAACCAGAAGAAAAACATCATCTCTGCAAAGTTTGCTGACAAAAATTCACTCAATGTTCTACAGTCAGTGCTATGTTCTTGTTGCTTTTAATAGTTCAGTTTTGGATTATTCAGGGTCTAACACAGTGTTTGGAGCCTCAGAAGCAAACAGTTCTTCAAGTGTCTGTGCTTCAGGCACAGGCTGTGATTTTTGGGGCTGCTCTGTGCAGACTTTGATGGTCTGATGGATTCCTTCCAGCTCAGGATGTTCTATGATTCTCTAACTCTGCTGTATTGATCCATGATCTGCACATACCTGGGTGTGGAGTGGGGTCCCAAGCCTCTGTGAGTGATGGCTGCAGGACCAGTCATTCACAGCCATGGCAGAGCAGCTGCTGGGCTGTGCAGCTGAGCTCAGCACTGCTCTGCTGGAGCTGGTTCTGTGGACTGGGGCACAAAGACTTCACTGAAGATGGTTGTTGGGTATTGCTGCCTTCTAAGTGATGCCTTGGTTTAACAGCTGAAGTCTTCAGCTAAAACGCCTTTCTGGGTGCTTTCTCAGTGATAGGAAATCTTGCCTGGGGTTACCTTGTCCCAGAGACTTTCCCAAGACAGATTAATGCCTTTCTCTACAGACTGTAGGGCCAGACACACTGCTGACAAAACCCTGGCCATTTTCTCTGATGTAGAAGGACCTTTTAGGGGTTTGGACCAGCTGAATAAATGATGTTTAACTTAACCACCAATACTTGTTTTACACATATATATGTGCACACATCAGCAATTCAGACCCAAACATTCCTTCAAAAAATGCTCGAAATCTTGTGTCTTGTGTCTATTTTGTACCTTCATATTTTGGCCTTTCACTAGTGATGGTGCCTGCATGCAATCCTACCAACTTAAAAATTCATACAGTCAGTTATACCCTAGGCTTGGAGCATCCATTGTCTTTAGAAGATAAATAAGGCCTGTAAAAGTGACTTTTCTTCCACAGTGTAAGTGTTTTTTCTGTCATTACGACTGGGGGCTGAAGTTTGCTTGTTCAGAGCAGTAAGGCACATTCTGCACATATGAGTGACATGGGGAATGAGGAAAATCAGGCTAATTTAACCTCTTCTCTAATTTTTTCTAAACCCAAAGAATTATTAAGTGAAATTAAGTTTCAGGTTGGAGAGAAGAACACTTGCTTCACATAGGCAAATGACAGCATATACCACAGATTTAATTAAACAGAACAGAGATAAGTACCACATTGTATGCTAAAATAATGTTTACTATAGCAACTGATTACTCTGCAGACAGCTTGTTGTTTTCTTTTCCAATTTAAAGTGAAGATAAAAAATATAGAAGGATGATAAATATTGGATCTGAGTTGTACCTTTTAGGGAGGTGACTGAAAGATATTGGGGATACTTATATAAGAAATAAAGCTACAAAATCCTTGGGCAATATAAATTGCCCTATTTCCATTTGACAGTACTGAGTGTTGTTTTACTCCAGCTGAGGAGCTACCTCCCAGGAGAGCTCATAAAAACTTTTGTACCTTCAAACCTTTCTGTGAAGAGCTGGACTTTTTAGATCCATGTGCAATGGCCTGATAAATCATCATCCATTTTTTCTGAAAAAAAAAAAAGTGAAGAAGTGGGAACAGTGCTGTTCTCTGGAAGAAAGCTGTATGACATAACAAAGAGATGGTAACCAAACACTGGTCAGTCCTTGTTCTGTCAGAGCCTCCAGCTTTGTCATTGCTGCGGTTGCTGTACAAGGTCCCCTCCTCTGTTTTGTTCTGGTGGTTGGTTACAGGTGGTGTAAGAGTGGCTTTCTGCTGAGGGAGGAGATCGAGAAACAATTCTGTTCCGGGGCCATTGCATGACTTTGGCAAACTACAGTGCTACTGTGTGCCTGAATTTCTTCATCAACGTGCTCCTTCCAAGCTACTCTATCTCATTCCACTGTCCTTTTCTTTCTGAAAGGCAGGAGTGAAACACAAGCAGTCCATGGCAGAGGCAATGCTCCTGTGCAAATCAACTGAATTCAAACACCAGATAACCTCTCACTGAGAGCAATCCTGTCTATTCTGTCCAGGTTAGAGCCAGCTAAATATAAAACAGGGATGACAAAGCTTAATTGTTACCAAATCATCTGGGAATAGGTAGAGCCCCAGCTTTGCAGCTCCACAAGATGGTGATGGTGGGAAAGAGCTTGTATCCTAAAGTTAGCAGTGGGAAAGCAGCCCCTTGTCCTGGTGCAGCAGAACTTTCAGGATCATGCCGGAACCATAAGGTTCAAGTCCTGCAGGGAGGGCAGTGCCCTGCTGGCTCTGTGCACTCCTCTCAGAGCCATGCACCAAGCACTCCCTGAAATCCAGAGTGTTCCAAGCATTCAACTCGTGTTTCCAATGTAGCAGGGCAAAGCCAGACTTTACATGTGTCAGATTTCTCCAAGAATAAAACCAGACTATGTGAGCCTCATTATTCTTTATTATTATTATTATTTAATGCATGTGTATTGCATTTAATTGTTGCATGAGCTGATGCTAACTACTTCCATATAGCCTTTTTAACTAGAAAGTTTATGTTGTATTTTATTAATGCAATAGGTTCTGACTTTCCACATTTCCTCAAAATGAAACAATTTTCTTTTCAAGTGTACATCACTGAAGTCAAAGAGACATAATATTCCCAACTGTATAAAACAGCCTGTGGCAACTAGGTTAGAGCTGTCAGTTTTACACATGGGGTGCCTGACAAACATATTATACATACAATTCAAGGCTGACCTTATACTGCACCTGAATTTAAATCTGTGTGCTGCACAATACTTTATATCCTAAATAGGCTGTTAACACCCTCTTGCAGCCCTTCCCTTTATAATGGGCTATAACTGCAAACTCTGTATTGTCATGAGCAACAGCCAGAAGGTAACACCATAAAATTAGTTAATTTTAACATAAAGATGCCAAGTCAATGCTGCACACATTTGAAAAATACATTTTCTTTTAAGTAGTTGAGTGCTTGCAGATAAGAAGAATGTTCCATAAAAATTCACCATTTTTCCTGGTGTTTTAAAGTGTCTGGTGTCTCCAAAATACATGAGATATTGAAATGATGGACCTACAGGATTGAGGACCTTCAGGACAGAAATTCAACTTTAAAAGAAGCACAGACATTAAAGAATGATTTCAATGAATTTTCATTCCAATGTTGCTGTAAGGAGAACTGTATGCAGTGGGGAAGTACCAATAATCTCTATAGACTATGGTGGTAGGGTACAGCTTTTCTCAGGAGCTTCTGCAAGGCTTGTGAAGGCACTTCATGGGCAGTAGGCTACAAGTGGTCTCTGTGGGGCTCTTGTTCATCTAATGTGGAACACACTTTGCCCACCTCTCCTTCCTGGAATATCCAGGGGGTTTTACTCACATCTCTTAATCCATCTGTGAAATATTCTCCTCTAAACTAGAAATTGTTGTTTCTACTAGCTTGGAGATGCTGAGGTATAAGCCAGTGGTTTCTGAGAGTGTAGGACAGTCATTTTACAAAACTCCTGGTGACTTCAACACAGTAGAATTCCTGCTGTAGCTAATGAGAGCCCCACAGAACCAACCAGAAGTGCTTCCTCTGCTTGTGTGCTGGGGAAGGAAAATTGCCATTCCTCTCTTATTATAACTGGAAGATTTTCAGTCTTTGCAAGGGATGGTGTGACTGCAGCCAGTGCAGGAGGCAGGGGGAGGTGGGAACAGGGAGGATTTGAGCAATATACAAAATCTCAATGTAAACTTCTGTAGGGTATGTAGGAGGCTAAAGAGGGAGGTGAGATGTTGAGACCGATGCTTTGCATCTCTTGACTCTCTCTGCCCGTCCCCCCTTATGCCTCAACCTCAGGCAGGAAGTTTTCAAAACTCAAGTGTGGATCAAACTTGTGTCCAAAATGGATTCTTCCCGTCTATGGTCACAGAGGGAAACTGTTAGGAGTAGGTGTAGGATGTTTGTTGTATAAAATTTAAGCACTGCTTGTCCTGACTGCACTGCCACACATGCAATTCATTGTGTCACATAAGCAAAACAGGGTCAGGACTGGAAAGTGCTTCAGGCTCTAGTATTATTTACACTGTTCAGTATCAGTGCATCCCTTCCTCTGCTGAGTAAAGAGGAGTACAGAAGGAATCATGGAATCAAAGGCATCCATCTACCTAGTCAGTCCTCTGGCCTCCTCCTCCCTGGAGGTCTGGTCCAGTGCTGTAGCACTGCACACTCAGTAGCTGTGTCCTTGCTCAGAATCCAAAGGAATTCTGGGGTTTACAGCGTTAAATCTCTTCGCTTTCCTTGTTGTTGCAGAGATGTGCTGCTTGCCTGTCAAATTGCCCCTATATCCCTGTTCAGAGGACAAAAAAAAAAAAATTATCCAGCCAAGCCAAGCTCAGGAGNTTACAGCGTTAAATCTCTTCGCTTTCCTTGTTGTTGCAGAGATGTGCTGCTTGCCTGTCAAATTGCCCCTATATCCCTGTTCAGAGGACAAAAAAAAAAAAAATTATCCAGCCAAGCCAAGCTCAGGAGAGCAAGGAGCGAGAGCAAGGAGCCTGATTTCAGACTGACCCAGGCAGTGGGAAGGTTGAGATCAAGATCTCAGCCTGAGCTCTGTAAATCAGGCTTGGCTCTTTGGCCGGTTTCCAATCCACAACAGGAGCTGGCTGGGTCTGGCTTCCTGCCCTGTCTCTGTGAGCTCCTACCATGCCTGGCACCTTGACCAACAATGGAAGAAAGACTGCTTTTCTTGGCATGAACAAATCCTTTTGGAAATGTCTTCAGGCATTTGGAAGAACTGTTTGGAAGTATCCCATTTCAATCTGTAGATTCCATTTGTTATTCTCCTACATGCTTCTGTCAAGTATTAATAGGTACTGTTTCTTTTTAAATCTTTTGGAAGTAAAATCCTTGGGATTATTGGATTTGTCTTTTGAATTGGGTAGTTACCATTCATTGATCCATGTCAGACTTTAGAAAACTGGCTGAACTAGGGCACGGTGTAGCATGTATATTGTTATAGTTAATGAAATTATTTCTCACTAGTGGTGCTCTGCTAACAAACAGTAGTAATTCATTGACTGGATTAGTTTCTATAATTGATTGCCAACTTTCTTAACAAGCTTGTACTCTGAAACTTTTAAAGGTAAGACAACTCCTCTCCCTCCTCTGGAGACATCTATCTTGCATGCATTATGAAATGGGTACAGCCTATTAAGGTATTCTTCCCTGCTTGGATATGAAAGATATTCTCAAAGGAACTAAACTCATTTCTGCACACTGTGGTAGAGATCTGAAGAGGTAAACTATAATTTGTCCTCCCCAGGTAGCACTTCTTATTTCAGTGCCTAAGCTGGAGCACCTTCCCATGAACTTTGCCCGTGGATGTTTATCTGTGGACCCAAAGCCGTATGGATTTATTTTCATAATATACAAATAATTTTGTAGATAATATTGGAAACAAACATTTTATTACTGATTTCCTATAAATTAGATCATGTCATTGACAGAAATTTGACTAGTTACACAGATTCTATTGTGGTTTTACATATTGACTTTTAATTATGCACTGTTTAACCAAACAAATAACAATGTCTTACCCATCAAATGATAGATGAAGTATGCAGTCTCTATCATGGCTCATTTTCTTAGCTCATCCTCTAGATTTTATGAGTTGAATGAAAAATCAGAATTTTAAATGTGTGTTGAAAAGTAAGAGGGAAGACTCTAACATTCTACAATATTCTTACTTGGAAGAATGCTTTGTTGAAGATGGGTTATGTGTTTGATTGACACTGTTTTAACTGGCACAGGCAATTTAATGGACTGTTTAAACTTGGTCCATATGTCACAAAGAGATTTTTTCAAGGTGCCCTTATGCTGCATGTCTTTCTTTAGGAATTCTTTGTTTAGGAATTTTGTAGGCTGAGGTTTTGGTTCAGTACAGGAAGTCTTTCTTTTCTGTGATCAAAGAGATAAAATACACTGGATGTTAAGCATCAGTTCTCCTGTTAGGATTAGCATGCTGCTGTTCACAGACATATACTAACCCTAAGTGCTAGTGGCTTAAAGGGCAGGAAAGTGTAAGCAATTCCTTTTGGGTTTTTTTAATCCAAGCAGGCTTGTTTAAACAGCTTTTCCTCTGGATCAGGTGATCACTTAAGCAAAGTCATGGTACTGCCTCTCAGAGAAGAGACTTTGTCCCTAGAGATGGGCAGATATTGAAATCGAGACCCATTGACTGTCCCAAGTCTGAATAGGCTGGTGGCTGCAGTCTCAGTGTCTCTCTGATTAGTCTGAGCTTGCTGCTCTGAAGCCCAAAGCCATGAGATGATCCAGCAGCTCTGTGCTTCTCTGCATGCTCTTGGCCTAGCTTTGGCATAGAGATATTCCCTGTCTGCAAGACAGGTGTGAGAAGTCACAAATACAGAGAAAATACTTTAGGAAGACAGAAAATACTTCTGGTAGCCCTTCTGAAAGTGGTAGAAGTCACAAGCATATTACCTTTCCAAATAGCCATCCTTCAGTTTTTGTGGTTTCTAGCCTGCTTTTGCTCATCCCAATATCCCTCTTAAGCTCACCGTTTCCCTATAACAACTGTGATTCCTCAAGCCATTCCTAAACTACACTTTAAAAGCACAAATAAAATGAAACTATTATGAGAATGTAATTCACATATGAAACTGTGGCCTGAACAACTTTCCATGTGTTTTATTTGTTAATTAATCTGGAAGCTTCCAGAGCTTATTTTAAAGAGTCCAGTTTATAGACACATGCACCCAGTGCAGCAGCCTGTGCTAAGGAATATGTTTAGAATATATGCATGGACTTATTTTATGTTCATATAAAGTATAAATGTTGTTTTCTCCAGGTTGTAGTATCATGATTCTAAAAACTGAAGACAAAGGGTTATGTACTAAAATCCTGCCAATGGAATGAACAATAGTTATTAGTACTTAAGCAATTTTTATTGGAGTGTTAAAAATACTTATCTCTGCTCACCTCTGCATGACGTCGGGAGAGAGAGGGGACTAAGGAGTGCTAAAACATTTGCATTTGCTGTTATGTGAAATGCACAACTATTTTCCATTGCTCTCACTGCCAAGCAACTCGGTAGCAACGAATTCTTTGAAAAGCAACCATTTTCTTCAAGTGGCAGAGCTGTTCCTTTAGCAACTCCTTCTGTTAGAAAGTTACTCACACTTAAAACAATAGAGAGATTTTCTAAACCTCCCTTTGTAAGAGAAAGTCAGCCTGTAGTGGGTGGGTATTCCTACCCTTTAATTTTAGTTTTAAGATTCCATTGAAATCAAATCCTGACCTTCCAGAGTCAGAGTTTTCTCAGTGCTTAGGGGCTTATGCAGACACTTTGTTAAGACAATTGATAAGTTAGCTGTTGCCAGCTGCATGTTAGTTTGCTATTAGTAATTGTTATTGAATAACTCCAAATGCAAGAAGTGTAAAAGGTTCAATATAATTCTTGTCTGGAATTAAGCCCCTGCTGCAGTCTCTGGTACCACAGGGAGCACATACTCAGTGGCCAAATTCAGGCATGTACCTTCTACAAGGTATGCACTGCCTGCCTCCAAGAGATGCACAAGTCACAGAGAGCTGAGGATCAGCTGGATATCCAACATATTTTTATTCTAGCACTGCAGCACATGCATGGGGGCTCAGAGTCCCAAGTTAAGCCCTGACAGCCAGCTAACCTGGGCAGGTGCAGGGCATCCATCAGTGAGAACAGCCATCTTAGGGCAAATGAAGGAAGGCTCCAAGAACTGGGACTTGCATGCCTGATAGTTTCCTTGATATACAGCACAGGTGCACTAAAGCATTTGGGAACTGGAATCCCTTGGTTTTGGCTGTGCTTTCCTGAAAGTGACAGCTTATCTGTGTTTCTACATACAACAAAAAACAATGGAAATATCTTCAGAAGTGGGCTCAAGAGGCTGAATCATAGCTCCAGCAGAGATACATCCCACTTTTCATTATTGACCTTTAATATAGCTTCCCTGGCACTCTGCAATCAATGTAATCTTTTCACTATGATCATAATGGCCATTATCCTGGAGACAACAGATAGAAGTGGAAGCAATATTAAATTAGAAAAATAGCTGAAGGATTTCTTTGTTTTCTTTATGGATTTCTCATGAGTTTTTCTTTTTTCTCTCTCTTCTTCCCCTGGAGTCAAAAAATATTTTTACGCTGAAGCAAGTGGTTGGCCCCATTAATATTGCACACTTTCCTCTGCTCCAGTATATTGCCAACAGTAAGGTGTTATTTAGGGAAAAATATAAATGCATAATAAACAGATCTATACAATCATTACTGAACTAAAATAGCAGTTAGGAAAGTATTTTTATTGTGAAAAATGGCCCTGTAAGGCTTGCTGGCTATTTGTAATGTTGCAATGTAACTCAGATAAATTGGTGCCCAGGAGTGTGACATTTCAAAAGCTTGGAAATACACTGTATTTTTCTGGGCCGCCATTTTTGTAATTCTGCTAGCTATTTTGCAGGAGCAAGAAGCAATTCCTCTATGCCCAGGCAGTTCAATTAGAGTGTTGTAGATGTTGTCAGAAAGGCTCAAACACGAGTGCCCCTGAGCAACAGTTCCGATTACATGAAGTAGTCTGTGCCTCTTTTCCCTGGTAACTGACATTTCTGGTCATTTGTGTGCAATGTTATTAAATAACCTTTTAAGTAATGACTCATTTTTCTTGTAAACTTTGTATGACAAACCCTCCCATTTGGGGTTAGACATGCATTTTTAAGGAAAAATATGTTAATAGATGAAGACTTCAGCAGGGACAAAGGCTTTTTTCTATTAAGTATTTTTACTAACATAAATAAAAGTTCACCACATTCTGGAGATGGATCTAGGGAAGCCTGGTAATGTTATCTGCTTATCTGCCATTATTCATAATGCAGATCAAGATTTTAGGAGATACTCAAAATCCAGACTGAATTTAGGCTGTGGAGTAAGAAGTCAAGAAGCAGATCAGGCACTGACATGGCTGACTTGGGGTTAAATAGCACCCCCAGCTCCCTGAAGGCTGAGCAAACAGCACTGCACTTTAGGGGCAGGAATCAAGAGCATTTGAGAGTTTGGATGTGCAGCCAAAAGCTGGATAAACCAGAACACACATTGGGAGTGGAGCACAGCTGGTGCTGTGGCCCCTCCACCGCACTCTATGTGGCTGAGGCACCGCTCGGGACTGGATTCCCTCTGGTTCCCTGGACCTTCCCTCACTCTTGGGATGCAGCTTTCCTGCTTCAATCTCTCAAGTCCTGGCAGGGCTGGAGCTCCTTTGACTCCTGTGCTTCTGTGTGCACCGGGCCATGGTGCAGGAGCTGTGGGTGAGGTGGGGCTCCATCACTGTCCTCCATCAGACACAGCTCCTGCGCCTTTAAGCACCTCAACATCTGTCTGGACCCTCTGTGGAGACAAGTGACAGCTGTGGAGGTTTAGGAATTCAGCTCACCAGCAGCACAGGAGCACTGAACACATCATATTTCACAGTCCAAACAACCGGCTCCAGCTCCAATCCACGGAACCATCCATGGGGATAAGGAGATGCAGCCCTTGGTCTGAGTGCTGAGGTTGCTTGCAGGGCACCTGCTCTCATCCTCAGTGCTGCCCCAGTTGCCTGAATAATTGCAGTCTTCAGAACTTGTCCCCATTTTTCTCCACTGTTGTCTTCATGCAAAAGAAAGATTATTTGTGCACATTTCGGAGTCATAGATTTGCTTCATGCTTCTGCTGCAGTTTTCAGACAATGGCCTTGATTTCCTTGCTCTGCAATGGGACAATAAGATGTTTTCTGATCTATCTATGTAGTTGCTTTGTAAGGACGAGAACATTTTCCTACTGAGTGTGCATGCAATGTTCAACACAACAGGATGCTGATTTTCTAAAGCAAAGCACAAACTGTCTTGTTAACCTCCAGAGTCTTCTGAAGCCAAGAAATGGGAAACACTTCTTATAGGTGAGCTGTGACAAGCCTATTCCTCTTAATTTTCTGATTTTCTATTAGGAGTTTGCACTGACTGCTATGAAAAATGGTTACTGACCAATTGTCTAAAATCCTCTTGACAACAAGCAATAGTTTCACTTTTGCAATTTGGAAATTGATTCACTCTTGTGATGATCAGCCTTCATAGAGGTGTGACTTAAAAATCCATTTCCTAGTGATGATAAATAGCAGTCTGGATTTAGAGCTTTGAAAATCTCTGTATGTGACTTAACACCAGGGGATGAGACAGCATGACACGATGCAGACTTGGTGTTTTAACCCCGAGGCTTAAATGTCATAATGCAGCATCACTTGGTGTTACTACTTTAAGAGACATAGACATACAAATAATAGAAAATAAAATTATGGGATATGGTTTCAACAGTTTTGGTTTCAGGAATCAGAACATTTTATAACTCTTGGAAGTAAATTTGTGACACTTCACGTGGAATTACTTCATGTCCCATTAAGTAGCTCTTTTAGCTTATTTTTCGCATAGATATCCACCCAAATGACATCAGCATCATTGCCTGCTTCAAATCCAGCACTAGTACTGAGCTGGGAATTTGTTCTTGGGTATATCTTAGCAGGGACTACCTATACATTCTGGTACAAAGAAAAGACTGAGCTGAATGCCCTAATCACAGTTTCTACTACTATCTGCTTTCTATCTCAACATTCATTTGACCTGGAATGTTCCCTTAGAGGAAAGCACTACATTTTCTGTTGACAAAAGCACAGTCATGAGGTCTGGGGGAGAAAAGCAACAATTATTAAACAAGCACACATCAATTCCTAAAATTGCTGTTAAGTACGTGGTGTACCACTTGAAAATCTGTTATTATAGGTTGCTGCTAAAGAGAGCAGCAATTTTTATCCTTGTGCCTATAGCCTGATAAATGAGATGAGAAGCTTGGAGAAACTTTCTAGTGCACGTGAAGGGTTAAATCAGATTTTACTCCCTAAGTCCAATTCAAAAAAGAACAACTTGCTTTTTCTGGAACATGTTCCAATTCACCTAAAAATGATCCCACAGTGGTTCAAGATCACCTTGGGACCTGTATCTAAATCCCTGTGTAGTGGGAGCTGCAACAAAGGTCACAGAATATACAGACATTGCCCTGCATCAGAAATAAAAAATAACCAAGCCACCAAACAAACAAACAAACAAACTGAAAGAGAGCTCCTCCAACAAAGTTATTCAGAGGATAATAGTACTACAGGGAGGAGTTCTTCTTATTGTTATAATCATTGTGTCTGCAGTCTGTCAGATGCTGACAGGCGCCTCTTCACCTTTGTAAAAGGGAAAAATAAATGATCAGATTGCCAAACCCATAGACTTGATATCTGATCATGTCTAGACAGCCTCTGTCCCTGCCTTTTAAAGACAGTCGTCAAATGCTTTGCATCAATAATTTGAAATGTTGCTGTTTTCAAGAAGTTGAACATTAATGTCACCTCCCTGGTCCCAAGTGCCTGCCTCTTCCACACTCGTTATTTTTAGGTAATAATGGATACTTGCCTGTGTTTAGTTTTAATAATCATGCAGAGCCAGCAGCTTCAATATCTGAATAAACTGCCTCATGAGTTAATCAGTGCAGAACAAAGCTGTTTTAAGTCTATGACAGCCGATAAAGTCGTTTGTGATGCATTATCTCTGCTCTGTGCTAAATACTAGTGCCAGCTGCAGAGATGGAAGGGAATTTTATTAGAAATCAAATTCTCTAGGACTTTTTGCCAAACTGTAAAACTGGATTTTATACATTATACATGATCATTTAATGTAAGTCCTAAAATTTCAGAGGATTATTTAAGAGACTACAAGCTTTAGGGAATTAAGAGAGAGAGCTGACAATGGAATTGCCCTTGTGATCGAAAGAAGTCTTGGATAGGTTAGATGCCTTGCAGGCAGTCATAGTGCAAATTTCTCTCACTGGCAAATAGAATCTAAGTCTTTGAACAGAACTGAGCTGTTTGTGGTTGAATTGTAATAAACTTCCCTTAGCTCAGCTGCTCACTTGTTGGGCATTTAAATTGCATGGTTGTAGGAAATAGCTGAATTATGTGCAGCAGCTTTGCATCAGCTCATCAATGCAGAAGGAACTGACCACAGCTATCATTCATTTATTTTCATTTTTTATACTGGATATGGAAAAAAAATAGTTGTATATTAAGCTAACTATTCCTCTTGCTTCTGATTATTCTCAGATTACATTTAACTCTATCATCTATCTGTTCAACAAATCTGTGTCCCTAAAGCATTTATGAAAATAGCATGGGGTAGAAGCTGACATATTAATGCTGATAGATATGCAGAGATAGTGAGGGTTTTGAACATAGCACATTGTAGATGTGAAGACCTTAGTATAGAAATGATCTCCTGAGTAAAATCTATGTGAGATATATAGGAGTTGCAACACAGAATATTGGCTTATTGCACTCCATAGATTTGAAACCATCTCTCTTGGATGGCAGTGGAAAACTTCAATATACTTACATGAATTATAAATGATGTCTGATTCGCTAGCTGAAGTGGGTACTGTATGTTTTTCTAACAGAGGCCCTTCAGCCTTTAAAAAGCTCCTTTGTCTGTGCAAAGGCGAAAGATCTGCATTTGGAAACATTTACTGCTGTCAATACCTCCGTGTAAATTGTGTATCCTACTGGAAATATTTTTGTTTTAATTAGGAGTGCCACAGTTACTCCCTTAAAGTCACAGCTTTCAAACAGTTAGTTTGGATATGGAATTGATCTGGAAGAAACAATGCTCACAAAGATGCAGTGTAGAAAACCAGAATTGATTCAAGGCGACAATTCCTAAATGGTTCAGACATTTTGGTGCCTTGAAATGAACATCTTTTCTGTCAGCTCAGAAATAAAATAATGCGCAACAAGGCAGATCAAAGACAAGAAATCATCACTTTGCTTATCGGATTCTCAGCAGTGATACAATTTACATTCTTTCAGATGTTTTTGCATTGTTTTTATTGCGAAACAGTAAAACTGGAAGTGCCTATTGCCAGCCTGAGATATTAACCCTTCATCATAATTACAGTAATGGCCTCAGGAATAGCTGGATAAAATTCTGAAGGCTTTTGGACAGGATCTTTTAGATTCTACAGTAATGATGGAGTTGGTTCTTTTTCTTGGCAGAAAGAAGAAGCCTTTCTGATCTTGATTTGGAGCATGTAAAGTTCCAGTTAATTCATCAACCAGCAGAGCTTTTAAACTTTGCATGTACTTCCTTAGGGCTGGATCCAGATGACTTTTCCCCTGCTGAATAGTGCCATAGACCCTCCACATCCCCAACTGAGTCAAGTAATTTTAGCATAGTGAGGCAGATCTATGCCTAGGCTGAGAATCTGACTTAAAAACTGAAATGTTGCACATACACAGAAAGATGCAAGTGGTTTTTTATTAAGTTGAAACCTGAAGATTTTGTCCCTACATAGGTCTCATCCTGATATCAGCTGGGGGAAGTGGCTGCTTGCAGGTCTGTGTCCGTAATTCCTGGAGAGCACTCCCCTCAGTATGAACAGTCAGGCTGCAAATAATGGAACTGGTAGGCAAGGCATTAACCAAACTATCCTAGCAAAGGTCAGTCAAGGATAAAGGAAGCCTGGCAGACTGCTTAATGTAAGAATCATGTTATGCAAAATGAACTTAGTGGAAAATAGAATGAATTTCTTGAAAGAACAAACTGATAAGGATGCAGTGAAAATTATTATTATGGGTGCCAAGAACAGAAGGTGGCCCAAACTGGAGTGTGCCAGTGGGAATGACTTTTAATACGTTTCAGGCCCATGCAAATGTGGGCAGGCTGTGCACAGACTTCAGCAAATCTGAAGGATGTTTACCTGGATTAAAGAGGATATTGTGAGAATTGGGTTGCTCTAGAAACTGTCTGGTTCCAGCCCTTGCAGTGCCTGTCATTCATCTGCTCCAAAACTAAATGTGAATCACAAATACATTTCCCAGTCTGATGGCACAGCTTGGGTCATCATCATTCATCACAATGTAAGGCTTGCCCTAAAAAAGTGTGTGAGGAGCATCATGGTCAAGAGTCTGAGCAGTTCAGTGGCAGAGGGACAGTGTGACTCCTCAGGAACATGCCCAGGGTCACCTGTGCAAGGGGTGGTCACAGAAAAACAAACTGAGGTCTTTTAAAAGAACCACAAGTTTCAAAAGGGTGCCCAACAGAGTTTGGAAAGAAAAAATTGAGCCAAATAAGGAGAAAGTTGCCTGCAACATTACCTTATCTAAGCTCTGACAAAGCACTTTTTCATCACAAATCTCAAGACATCTTAAAACCAGAGTGAGATATCATTATTTCTGTTGCTGTATGAACAGCTTGGGAAACCCAGAGAAAGAGAAAATTCTACTTACCTATTCTCATTCAAAGCTGAGTCTAAAGCTGGAAAAGATGGATTTCCTAATTCAATCCATGCCTGCTATCATGTGACCCCTAAGCTACAGATGAATGAACTGTAAAATATAGAAGAACAAGTTGATGAATATTAAAATCATGTTTGAAATATTTGAACTGATATTTTTGCACCTTGATCTCTCTTCTTACTGTACCCAGCTGCCTTTCATTTTCTGCTGCCTGTGTGCTATGCTTTCTTTTTTTATATTCATAATATAATTTAGCTCTGCTAATGGTTTTAAGGAAGTTGTTCAATTTTTGTTCTGCATTCCTTTGATGATTCTGTACCAAAATCAATTATACATATCAGAAGATGTTGGGGTTTTATACAAATTATAAGCCAAATTTCATGTTAGAGTAGGCTGATTAAAATAAAATAACTGGAACAATGTCTATTTATCCTAAAAAAGAATATTTTTTTTTATTATTGTTAGTGCCACTGTCATTTTCAGACTTCATTTCTACAAGTTCAAAGCCTTCATCTAGAAAATATGCCTTTTTTCCAATTTAAGACTCTCATTGCTGTCATTTCTTGGTAGTGATGCAGCCTGTTCAGTGATCCTGCACCCTCAAAGGGAGCTGATAGGAACTGATGGACTGTTGCAAATGCAGACCCAGAGGAAGTGTTTTTACAAAAGAGAAAACATGGATTGTATTACAAATACATTGTCAGAAGATGTTATGTCTTCTTGTTTTAGTAAAAAGACAAAAAGACAATGATCTCTCCATGTCACATGTCAACTACCTGTATGTACAGCTCACACAGGAACATGAGCCTACACCAGTGTGTTTGCTGCACAGGAGTGCAGGGACATTTTCCAGTTCACAAATCTTTAATTACAGCGTGTAGCATCATGAAAAAATCTAATCTGGTTTTTCACTTAGTCTTCTGCAGCAGTTTTTTATGAAATTAGGAGGAGAGGAAATGGGCACTGTGAGCAAAGAAGCCTCCAGCTCTGGCTATGCTTTGTGGTGCATGTCTGCCTTCTCACTGATGGTAAAGAGGGGATATAGGTGCTGTTCCTGAGGACATAATGATAGCAGGAGGCTGGCCCTGGTGCTTCTCTCTGCATCACAGCAGTCAGTGATGGATGTGTGCTCCTGGGAAACACGGCCTCCGCAGGGACAGGCATTGTGAGCATGGGGCACCTGACATTCTTGTTTCAGCCTACTTCTGTTCCTAGTAAGCAAAACTTCTTCCAAAAGGCTGAAAAACATTTAGTAGAAATCCCATTTTTCCTTAGGAGGTGAGTTCAGCTCATTGAACCAGTTAGAAGACAGGGTGAGTTGGAGAGCCCAAAAGCTTGGCAGGTAGGTGCAGCAGCCCTGCATTTGCTGTTTGCTGCAAGCTCCTGGCAAACACTCCAGAGGGGCACTCTGAGGGAGTGCTGTAGTTGGGTTTGCACTACAGCAAGGTGGGGTACGTGGGGCTGGAGTGAGGGATGAACAGCAAATGAGTGACCACAGACTCTGGGCAGCAGCAGCTGCTCCCGTTTGTGAGCTAAAGACAGAAATTGAGCTGAGGCTTTTGTCACTCTGGAATGCAGAAATACTGAGCTGTCTCCTGAATGGGTGAGAGGGTGACTGTAAGATGGCATGACAGATACTTGGAGTAAGCAGGAACATTTGAGTTCTTAAAACAGATTTCACTGAAATCATCTGATATTTTAAGTATGTTATCACTTGGTCAAATTAGAAACAGATTTCTCCCCTTTTTTAACCCTTATTCACTCCCAGACTTTTCACGAGAGATTACATCATAACTCCTGTCAGGGTCATGTGCTTGTGCAGTGTGAAATATTAGGGAAGTCAATATTTGATTATAACACTTAAAGCAGCAATTTGTCATTGAACAAAATTCATCTTAAAAAAAGCAAATGGCAGCCGGTTGCCTTTAGGTTTATGAAGGAGTGACTGAAATCTCATGGAAAGTTGCTCAGTTGAAATTTGCCTCTGTTGACCATGAGTTGATAGTTCAGTATGAGGAAGATATACTTTAGCCTTTTGGGAACTGAGGAAAGCCATTTTCCCTTCTGCCCTCCTGACTCTGGAGCAGGCCCATTTGCCATCCCTGGGTTTGCAGTAGTCCAGGAACAGGTGGTATGGACTGAGTAAGAGAGAACAGACAGAGATTTCACAATTAAAGAAGAGGAAAGAGGAACATTGGGAAGTGCCATGGTTTGGACAGGAAGAAATGGGGGTGTGGTGGAGCGACTGTTAATTCATCCCTATATACACACAGTTGTGCATGGCAGCTAAAGTAGAAAATGTAGAAATCCTCACAGGGTGTTCATTCACTAAATATGTCTTCATGTTTAAGAACATAGTTTAGGGGTCTTCCATTTCTGCTGTATTTATCCTTTTACATCAGCAAATGACTGCTTTGCCTTTCCCATTACCTGGGTGGTTGTTTTTCAGCTAATCACGCTATGTTGTCATGCACACAAACTAAGTGCAATAAAACTAAAAGGATACAGTGCAGAAAATACAAAGGATTGCAAATAGCTTCACATAAAATAATATCTAGGAGCTTTAAAACTGAGCCACATTTAAGGCTGGAAAAGCCAGCCTAAAAAGATAAGATTTCAATTTTGTCTTAAATGAATTCACTGAATCTGCATTTCTGATGTCAAGTAGAAGCGAATTCTGTAGCTCTCATGAATAGCAAGCAAAAGCCCTACAGCTATGAGAATTTAATATGAATCTTTTATTTTGCATGTCTGGTATTTTTAAAAAATATATTTCTTTTCAAACGTTCTGAAATCTCTGTGGATTTTTGATCATATGACTTTCATGGGTTTTTATTTCCCACAATTGTCCTTACATTCCAAATTACTAAGTGAAACATTCTTCTGGAAAAATATTGTTAGCACAACAAATAGCTTTGAAATGACAGCCATGACTTTTTGGAGCAGAATGCTTTTAAGTGGAAAAGTTTCTTGCTGTACTGCTTTCTCTTTGAAAAAAACCCCAGTCATTCAAGAGAAGCTGTGGTACATGTGATGAATGCATATGGATACACTTAGAATTATGCATCAAAAAAAGAAATACAAATGAAAGATCATCCAGGAGACTTCAGTTCTGAATCTGCTGCTGTAGGGTCATTAACCCAAATTATAGAGCTCAGAGATGAAGAGAGGAAGAATGATTTTATGACTAAGGTTCAAGAACTGTACATTAATTCCAGCCTTTTTTTCATTTTCTGTCCTCCACTGCCAGTGACCAATGTCCAGCAGTCTCCTTGTCTTCTTTTGTCTGTCAGATAGGCTTCACTTACAAACTTTTTTGGACAATTAATTTCTCATCTTCTGTGACTATAGAGTGGAGCTGAAATGGAGAATTTCCTTCAGAACCACTGAGTGCAACAAAATAGGTAAATGCAGTGATAGTGGATAGCAGATGTAACACCCCAGACTGATAACACAGTTATTCCTATTGCTGTGGTACACTTCTCTCCCTCCTTCTGCCAGTGAGCTCCTCTGTATGGCTGCAATCTCCAATCTCCATTTTGCCATGGCTGCAGAGTTTATCAGCATATCTAAGGTAGCTTTAGACCACCTGTGCTGAGACACACTGCAGCCCCCCAGAACAGGGCTCATTCCAAGCCCAGTGCCAGATCCATAAAGATGGATGTTGCTTTTGTGACTTTTACATTTTTTGCTCCCTGAGCCCCCTGGTTTAACCAAAGGGGGCTAATCCACCCAAAGGGCTGGTGGCCCTTACTTAAACAGCTAAAATGCAGTACCCAATGAGGGGCTAAATTCTCTGGAACATTTCATTCACACTTGTATACTTCCATCTATAGCCAGGAGTGCTAGAAAAATAGGAAGAACTCTTCAGTCTGTTTTGTCACTCTGTCCAGAGAAGAGGGAATAATAATCCACCTTTTCTTGTGCCCCAGGCTGTGCTCTGGCAGTGCTGAGGGGGTTTCAGTGTGTGTCGTGAGGTTTGGGAGCACAGACAGAAAACTGCAGCACACACATCTCTGATCCAGGTATGCACTCTTGCCAACTATGCTGCCTTGCAGAGAGGGAATTCTGCTCCTGGCTGTGGCAGAAGATGTGTTGGGCACATGGTTATAGAAGGACAGATGCCCAGGGCATTTTTCAATTGTCTGGCTCTTCCAAATTTCCAGCTGCTGTTATTAATATTTGAATAATGTTCCTAGTGTGCTTCATGTGGACTTGACAAGCTCTCTCTTCCAATTCCCTCTGCAAACTCCTAAGCCACGTGCTTCCTTAGTGCCTTGTCCAGCCTCCCCTCAAGTCAATATGGAGCTGAGAGCATGAGAACCATTTCCTGGGCATGGCTTAGAGCAGGCTTGGGGTTGCTCTTCCATCTGTTAGCAGGAGCCTCCAAATTCCTGCTCCTGCCCCTGGCCCCAGAATAACATCTGTTCTTTGGTGAGGATATCTAGTGAGATGCTACTCACCAAAGAGCTCTCCAGCCTGCACACAAGGAACCAGCTAGTAAGGAAATATACTCTGCAAGGCTCTACACTCTCCAGTTTTGCTCCTGATAGGGGAAAATCCAGTTCTGTTTCCTTTGATTGCAAAGTCCCATGAAAGGCTGTAGGTGGGTAGAAGAGAGGACAGATATGATTCTGGGGCTTTGTCCTCAAGAAAGATGAGCTGGAGTTCCAGATCACAATATCTGATGATTAGTTTTGGTTGCTGCTAGCTGAACTTCTTTCCCTTTTACAGAGTTTTTAATGGTCGTCAGAATCTTCTGAGGTTTCCTAGAAATTATCCCCTTTCCACAGGGAGCAGATAAACTGATTATAAAATGATAAAAATATGAGCGGTCCCTTAAGGGTGTTTGTAGATCTGAGGTGTCCCTTGCTCCATCTCCATTCTTCCCAGCAGAAATAATGGAATAATTGTATTTTCACTTTGTGCTGTTGTGAAATATCTTTGGCACTCAGATGTCTGACAAATACCAGCTTGTTTTTGGGAGGTCAGAGCTCACACTGTCAAGAGAGATGCAAGTGAGCAAATACAGCACAGGCACAGATTTATCAGGGATGGTAAAGGGGTAAAAACTTTACCTAAACTTTGTACAATCACTTGCTGTTCATCCCTTACTTTTTTCATAGTGAGGTTTTATCTGAGTCCATTAGAGCCCTATCCATCAAACCCTGGGCAGAATATAACATTTTTCTCTTTATCCTGTTCCCTGGTGCCTCAGCCCTGGATTACACCTGCATGGGTAAAACATGCCCACAAGAACCTGAATGTCCAGTGCTAAATGCCCAACGTTTTCCTGTGTGGGAGGTAAAAAGCATCAAGCAATTTGTAATTCTTTCCAAATAAGAGTATTCAGCAGAATCAGACACATCTCCCCCTGAAGGAACACCTGGGTGGAAGCAGAAGTGCCTGACACTGCTCCTGGATGGGAAATGGGTTTCCCAGCCTGCAGCAGTTTGTAAAATTTTAGAAATAATTATTTTGAAGTAGGAAAAAATTGAAAGTGGAAAAATCCAAAGTGGCTGATCATCTCATGTTGTCTCCCTTTAGCTCCTTGTTTCAATAATTCTGAAAATGCTGACAGTTTATTAGACCAGGAAATGAAACTTCTTGGCAAACAAGGTATTTGCTAATTTTGGTATTTTGTGTGAGTCAGAAATGTGTGGAGGGAAATATACTGAAACTAACCCTGTCTTGTGAACTCTTTCATATTGCATAACTGACATTTGCCAATAAAAAAATGTTACATCAGACAGTTTCTGAAAACATCCAAAAGAAAAGGCATTAAAAGCTACTGCAAACACTTTCCCACAGTGCATTGAAGGCCACTGGTCACACTGGATTTTCACAATGGTCATTGTGATGAATGTCTCTTGGTGTCTAACACCAACTGATTGCAAAATAATCATGTTTATTTATGAACTTCAACATTCCCACATTATTTGCTCGATCACAGAACTTCTCTCTTCCATTTCTTTTTATTTCAAGCTTTCAGCTGCTTGGTGAAAGCAAGTTGATGGAAAAATCCAACTCTTTAATACAAGAGTACAGCTTCTAGAAATCAGTAAAAAAGTTACACTTCCCTTGATAGCATTTTCACACCCACATGTATTCAAAACTCTTAAAATTTTCATTTTGGCTTCTGGAAAGTACATTGTAAAGTGAAAATGATGGCTACAGAATTAGAATTGTCATGTTCAAAAATCTACAAAGTAGTCTTATTTAATTATCCACAATTGTCTGTTTTTCTTCTTACTGAGAAATAGTGTGTTACAGGTTCTCAGGGTTTCCTTTGAGTTATGCTAAAAAGCTATGCACATTACTTATTTGCTTAGTGCATTTTTGAACTGAAGCATTTAATGTTGGAAAATAAGCAGTAAATATATCATAGTCAATTGGAGAAAAAGAAAGATTTTGGGAAAGAATCTGAGCTTCTGTGACAGCTTTAAAGTTACAGTGAGACGTGATTTTATTGTCTTGATTTCTGGGACCTATGTTGAATTCTAATTGCATAAAATGAGCAAAATATGTTAAGAGTTAGGTAAACTTCCAAGAGACAAAATAATTGGATCAAGTGTGTGAGTAATGTGAAGAATGGAAATTCCTGCTTAACTAGCCTGGATTGATAGCAGGTCATTCAAGGATCTCCATGGTAACAGTGAAAAAATATGCAGATATTTTTAATTTTCAGGGACGTCTTTATTAAAATCAATATGACACCTGAGAAGTGTCTAAACACAAAGTTACAAGAATTTGAGTGGGCAGTGAAGAGTCAAGGACATAATCCACTAAAGACTGAACATCCTTTTTGGATTCTAGTTATTTCTGGGTCTAGATCTTCAGCAGTTGATCACTGATGATTCAAGGTGTGGAAGGCTTGGGGGGCTGATCCTCAGTGAAGCAAATCCCTGCAGAGAAAAGGATTTTCTTATGCATTGGGTTCAACCACAGCTTTTAGCTCTGTAACTGGGAAGTTATAAAGCCAAAAGAAATGGATGACATCTTATTGTTCTGGAAGCTTCCAAAGACATTTTAGTGACAGTGCCTCTAAAATAAAAACTTTACAGTTTCCACTTATCCCATGTTGTTTTATGTAAATCAGAAGGGGGAGTAGAGATGTGGCATTCTCTAGGTGACAATAAAATAAAGCATCACTCTGAAACTGCCACACTGATCTCATTTAAAAACACAAAGTGAAATAAGATGTTGAGAGTTGGAGACGAATTGATTTGGGAAAGACACTGAACTAGAATCTGACCTGAATTAATTATGGCTACAAAGCAGGGGTTTCAGGAGTGCCTGGGTGAAGTCAGGATGGATGCACAGAGAATTGGCTCATCCTGGCAGCTTGTTTAAAGCCACAGGTGTGCCAACACACTGACTGTGGTGGGGTGACTGGCTCGGGTAGTCTGTCCCTCTGAACTGCTCTGCCCTGGATGAGCACAGACACGCTCTTGTGCAGAGGCTTTTTGGAAAAGCCAGATATGGATCTTTTTTCTTTTGTTTCTCTCAGGAGTGCTGTAAAGACCTGGTGTTTCCTTGTGCTGAAACCTGCCTAGTCATGCAGTGCCCTGCAGAGGTGAGAGGAGAGCCTGTGCTGGCCAAGGAGAGCAGACAAGGCCAGCCAGGACTTTCCTCAACAGTTTGAAAGGAAGTTGGCTTGCAGCAGTTACAAGGGTCTTGCTCTATCATTCTCCAAGAAAATAAGAGGTGACCCTGTAGCCATCAGGCCCTTTTTGTGTTTATTTATCTGTCCCAGTGTCAAGTTTGTCTTTTGTCCCACAAATGGAAACCCTAGCACATTTTGCTGTGTGCATTAAACAATGTTTGTGCCCTGTACGTTATCAGACCATGGCACATCTCTTCACTAAATTTTGGTCCAATAATGATCTTGGTGCCATAGCACCAAATGATACAGAGGAAGATTATTTTTGCTCTGACTGCATCTTGTGGCCAATCTTCCCACTCTTGAAGCCAGTGTAAAGTCAGGGGTATGGCAGTTACAGGATTGAGGTGTTCTCTTACTCAGAATGCCTTTGGGACCAGTTTCTGCTGCACAGGGGATGTATGGGGGGGAGGAGGGGGGAGTGTCTCACAAAAAGCATCTCAAGTCATGGAGAGATAATGAAACAGAGAATGCTATCAGAAGTTAAAGCTGCCCTGGCTTTTCAGCTCCAAATGTGGTTTCTTTGTGGAGTTATTTCCAGTAATGACACATGGTGGGTAGTAGGTTGTGTATTCAACTCCCCAGTTAGTTGTCTTTGCATGAGGTCCACTTTTATCAAATTAGATAGAAGAAAGCTCAAGACAGATGCTACCTGTTGATCAAGATACTGTGGCACAAATGCCATGTGAATGCTGTGACAAAACCCCAAAGGCTGAAAAATCCAGATTGTGGTTTAGTTGTAGCTAGAGTTAAAAATTATACTCATCTAAGTTCCAGCATCAAAATACCTGTTCACTTGTCCTCTCTTACAAAAGTGGTCACAACCTGGAAACATTCAGAGTTGGTTTTATTACATCTTGCTTCAAAGTCCTTGCAGTTGTTCCAAGGACTCTTTGTTATTAGAATATTCCAACTTGGCATAGCCCAGCTCGTAGTATTTCTATCATCAATAAATTTGCTGGGAAAAAAAGAGAGATATGAAATAGAAACTATTCTGGACAAATGGGTAGCAAAGAAGTATGACATGAATTATTCTCCATCTCATAATTCAACATCTCTTTAGGATACAGCAGAGTTGGTGTGGTGTGTCCTGTGTCAGCTCCCTGAATGAGTAATTCTCCTTTCAGTGTGGTTTTGTAGATCCACAGTACTTCTGTGACCCTCTGCTGTGAGTGTGTAAAGGCATCACCTGAGCCCACAAACACAGTGATCTCAGTTGGTTTTTCCCTTATGAGTGGGTGAAAAGCAAGAGAAATATTACACTGTTGACAATGTTTGAGAGTTAACTTCACAATTAAAAGAATATTATCTGGACAAATCATATCCAAACCATAAAAAAATGAGTAGAACCTTCTCTGAAATTTGTTTCAAGAAAATGCTTGAAGCATCCATCTCGCTCAGCACAGATCCCCCTCTCCATTGTGTGTACATAAGGAAGATGTTCAAACTGCCCGTTATGTCAAGGATGTGGAATGGAAAGAAAAGTGAGAAGACTGTTTCCCACGTATGTTGACAAAAAAAATCTGCAGCAGGCAATAAAGAATCTGGTAACGGGAAAAGTATCTGAAGTTATGTTACAAGGTAAAAGATGAGACTGCAGCTGTGAAAGCAAACTAAAACAAGAGAAGGAGATAAAATACCTTTTTGCCAGATAAAGTGATAGTACTGTGATGCCACAGTGTGTTTGAAGCATTGTGGGAAGGGAATTTTAAGGGTTTGGAACCTGGCCAAGCTGCCTTTGCTGATGCTGATATTACACAAATTTCCCTCTCAAATAACCATGTGAATGTAATTCTGACCAGGAGAGCCAGTGAGAGGCCAGAAAGTCTGAATCAGGAAAGTGGGAGGTTGTATTACTGTAGGAAGGAGCAAGCTGTTTGCCACAGTGGGATATACAGGCCAGGGAAGGAATCCCCACTTGGATCTGTAACACTGGAGGGTTGTAAATAAATACTTGGAGAATATAATTCACTTGGCATTAATAATGTGCTGCCTAAAGTATGTTGGATGTGCTTTAAATATTACATGTGAATCCCAGGCCTGTCTTGTAATAATTTTAGAAAATATCCATAATCTTGTCATTTTAACAGCAGAACAACTTTTCTGGCCTTTTCATCTTTCCTGGTGTATTAGGAGCTGAGAAATGTGGACTTTCTCCACATAAAAATTGCATTTGCTATTGTTACTGCCTTTGCAGCTGTGCAAGTAACAGTCAACTTGATTTCAGACAAGCAAAGTAAATTAAGAGAAGATGAAGATCCAAGCACAATAAAGCTACTTTGGAGTCATTACAAGACATAAATATAGAGCAAATCTCAGGTCAAATTAACAGTCACAGCTCCAGCCTCTATACAAGAAGTGCCCACAACATCAGGGTTAACTTCATCTATCAATCAAAATTTGGATTGATTGAAAAATAGTGTTAGACATTGAAAAACAACATTAACAGTACAACAGAATCACAGAATCATCAGTGAAAGGTTCTTGTCAACATGACTTCCATTCATTTATTTCAAAATTCAAAAGTAGCATTACTGTGCATGCAGATTAAGACTACCCAGTTTTGTACTACATATAGAATATGAAACAAAGCCGATTCTCTTTTCTACTTCCAAATTTGCCCTAAATTATAGAATAAGTAGTAAAAGGAATGCATGGACTGGAAAAACAATTAGGGGAAAATTTTTACCAGGAAGAAATGTGTCCACTTGCAGCTAGTGTCATTGGGACTTTTGAAACATGCTTGTTAGGAAACAATTTGTTCTTTAGATATTAAAAGATACTCAGCCTGTTGCTGTCAACAATGCAAGATGGGCGAGTGACACAATTCCTGCCTGAGCTGAATGAATGGTTAAAATATATATGGATATCTTTTTTGTTCCATTCATCCCACTTCTTTGATATTGCTGCATGGTTAAGGTCATGGTAACAGCTGAATCTTTCTTTTGCTATTATTAAAGCAGTGCTTAATTAAATTAGTCTGGAACTGCTCTCTGGTAGCAGCTCTTTCCCCCTTAAACTAGGGGCTGACATTTAATCTGATCAAGAACTATAATGACTATTTTCTTCCTTCTTGACTATTCATTTTATATGCAGTTGTACTTACATTTTCTTCTGTCTGGTATGATCAACATGCCATTTATTTGCTTAGCTATCCAGAGTGAGAAGTTTATCAACTCTCACTTTGGCTGCAGAGCAGCATTTCCAACATGAACTGTAACCATCCCATTCCAGCAGTGATGGGGAGGGAGGAAATGTTGGCCTGGGGATGGCAAAGGGGGTTCTGGTGTTTGTTGTGACACTGTGTAACTACAGGCAGGTCACTCCACCTCCATGTTCTCCTTCCCTTTCTGTCTGCTTGGACACGCTTTGGAGCGGTGATTGCCTCTTTCCTTGCCAGCCTCTGAAGCCCTCGGTGTGGTTTCCCCTGAAACCACAGCTCTGACCCTGTGAGAGGGGCCTGGGGGCACCGGGTGGGTGTTTCTGACCTGCTGAATGTCCACAGGGCAGGCAGGAGCTGAGCAGGTGAGGCACAGGCTCAAACCGCAATCGCTCCTTCAGCTCCCAAGTCTAAATCTCACTGATGCCACGTGAAAATTGAGCCCTTTGCCACACAACAGGGACCAGGGAACAGTGTGAAATGCACCTTCTGCTTCATTTTGTAATATCTGGAGTAGGGTGTGCTAATGGGAGGGTTACAGTCTCTTTTATTCCTTTCTGCTTTATCTGCTCAGGGAATAAACAAATATGCTGCACATACACCCCGAAAGCAGAGGAGAGTCTGCAGGAAGGTATTCAGCATGGAAGTCATAAATCACCCAAGAAATGAGTGTCACTTCAGTGGCCTGTGTTATATGAGGGCTTCCTTAGATAACAAACACTCCCAAAGAGAAGGTAAAAATGGCTTCTTATGGCCGAGACTGCAAAAATGCAACATTTTGCTGTGGAAGAGGGGGGTTCTGGCAGGGCTCCCATACTTAAATTATCACTGAAGGCAGGAGAGTGAACATGAAAACTGGGGAAATGGTAATGCAAAGAAGAAGAAAGCTGGAAAGAAAAAAGAAAATCACACAAAACTCGAGCTGTTAATCACATCCCTATGTTGATAAAATATTTATGAGATCTCATTCAATTAATTAGAATAAACTATGTAACACTGCAGGAAACAAATTGAAAATTTAATAAAGTAAGTTCACTTCCAATTTCTTTTGAAGAAAGAAGCTAATTATATTTAGTTCTGTAATTATAACTTTAATTAAAATATAATGCAAAATATTTCATAGAATGAATACAGTTCTGTGATAGAAAATGGAACCTTTAAGACAACTTGCTCCTCAGACAAAAATTCATAACAATTTCACATGAACAATTTAATATACTTGCTTTTAAAATCTTTACTGGGTAATTTAAATACAAATCCATCTTAGAAGTGCTCATTAGTGTTAGCTTTTTACTTAAAACAGTGGTTTACCTTCCTGCCTCTATCCAGAAATGTTTCTTACTCTAGGTTAGGGATGTGTATTTTACTCACTCTATTTAAACCAGACACATTCTTTATTTATACTTGCCTATTGCAGCCTACAGAAGGCAATTTTTATTTAGAGAATAATTTCAAAACACATTGTAAAGTATATCCACATAGCAGCTGCCTTCACCTGAGCAAGAAGGAAAGAAAGTGCCTCAGGCAGAGAAATCCAGGCAGGCACAGGGAAATTTGGATCTGGCAATATAGAATGAGAACACTGACAAAATGACCTTTCAGTGATGTTTTCAGTGATGATGATTTAATAGCAAGAGAGTCTTCTAGGCTGATATAAAATGAATTTGTCTTTAGGACTAAAAATATAATTTTACAAATTATTTCTAACACACAATCCCACTCTACTCTGCCCTGGCAGAGCCTCACTGTGAGGTTTTGGGTACCACAATATAAAAAAGACATTAAATTATTAGGGGACATCCAAAGGGGGCCACAAGGATGGTGAAGGGTCTGGAGGGGAAGTCAAATGAGGAGCAGCTGATGGCACTTGGTTAATTCAGCTTGGAGGAGACTGAGGGGAGACCTCACTGGGGTCTTCAATATCTTCACTGGGGTCAGCACTGATCTCTGCTCTTGGTGCCCAGTGGCAGGGCCCAAGAGAATGGCCTGAAACTGTACCAGGAGAGGTTTAGGATGGATATCAGGAAAAGGTGGTCAGGCACTGAACAGGCTGCCCAGGGCAGGTCACAGCACCAGCCAGAGTTCAAGAAGTGTTTGGACATCGCTCTCAGGCACAGGGTGTGATTCTTGGGATTTCCTGGGCAGAGCCAAACACGGACTTTGATGATCCTTGTGGGTCCCATCCAACCCAGTGTACTCTGTGAACCATGGATTTTCAGTGCTAATGAAAACTCCTTCTGTTCTCCTGGAGAGGATCAGCTGTAATGAGAGTGAGTCAGTGATAGCAGTGTTAATTGAACAAAACAGGAACTGAAAATAGAACAATTTGAAGAAAATGCTGGATTGACATATGCTGTTTTCGTACATTTGTTGAACATTATTGAGCATTTCTAGTGCAGTAATGGGAGAGTAGGAAAATATCTGGGAGTGTTTATTTGATGGAGTTTACATTACACAGCCTGCAGTACAGCCACAGCAGCATTCTGTGATCTTTCTGATCATACAGTTGGGGTTTTTTCTCCTTTTTGTCAAGGAACTTGTTATGATCAGAACTGACCACTGTGTGAGCAGAGCTGGTGCTTCGAGGTCTGTCTAATGAACGTGACAGTGGCAGTGACACCCTGATCCTCTCAGAGTGGATCAGAGGCTGTGCCACTATTCCTGAAGGAGCTGCAGAGCTGACTCCTTTTCTGAGGCCATGACAGTGGATGCTTTAATCTCTCACGGTCTTTAGTTTGCTCTGCCTGGTGAGTCAATTGGGGTGCTGGCTATTCATCCCTTTCACCATAGACCTCTTTGTCCTTCAGGCCCTTTTCATGATGGAATTTCTTCATCTCAAGGAGAACAACTAAAGACACTTGCTCACAGCTGGCTCACTTAATCCCTTTTTGGCAGGACTGGCTGTCCAGTGACATTTCAATCACCCTGAAGAACTGAAAAGCTAAAGATCTGGGGTGGTGGACTCATCCAGATGAAAATCAATACTGAAGTCAATGAAACTGAATCAGGACATAATTTGTGAAAATCAGTAGTATCACCACTGAGCCTATTGGAATTGCTGTCATGTGTGATCTTAATTAACCCTTTACTTGAAATAACATTAGAATGTGATTACTTGCTGACATGTTTATCCACACACAGTATTGGTTTGTACTCTTCATCCACAAATAAACTCACTGAACAGGCAAAGGTGTCTAAGGGAAGGAGAATTTTTAAAAAAATGTTAAAACCCCCTATACTTTGCCAACACACAACTGGGCTGAAAAGAAGTGGGGGGTTTGGGTTTGAACTGCAAGGACTGAGCATGATGAACAGGGGGTCAGATGAACATTTACTTTGAGTTGGTTAATACAGAATTACTTAGTGCATCTTTGTCATGGTGGGATCAGATCCTCTCATACAGACAAGAATTTATTCTGGGTTTTTAAGTGACATTAGAGAATTAGGGACTCAGCTCCAATTAATTAGATTTGCAGAATGATGTGGTTTATATTACTTTCCTGTTGGTTCTCTAGTATAGCACAGAAACTCACTGTGGGTGAAAATTATCTTCTGCTGGGTGTTATAGTTATGATTTGCAAAGGCCTTTCTGAAGTGTCTGCAACCAAAGTATCATCTTTAATCTAAATATAATACCCTGTGAGTTCTGCCAGGAATCTACTACACAACTATTTTCCCTTTTTTTTTCATCTCTCTGGTCTTCTGCCTGTCTAGTTTACATAACTTCTACACTTCACTGCAGGAATTAACCTTTATGGTATGTCTATACATTACCCAGAAAAAGGGGGTGTTAATTTTAGTGGGGGCCTCTGGACAGAATTATCCTGCAAGGAAGAATTTAATCTGTAACATGTCTGACCCTGTTGTTTTCGATGCTTCTCTGCATCTAGAGGAAAACTAATAACAAAGGGAAACAGACTCAGTTGTCATAGAGGAGATGTGAATACTTAAATAGCTGTCTGCTCTCTTTCATATTTTTAAGGCTTAAAGGTTTGTGTTTTTTTCTCCCTGCCTGTGTTAAATGAAAACATCTTTACTTGATATTCATCATTCTACAATGGCCATTTTATCACCTAGACAACATGAATAAAAGTTATTATTCTTACTCATTAGTCACTCAGTCAGGGAAAAGAGAAAAATTGAGCATTTTAGAACATTTTACTTTTCTGCCATTTTAGAGTAAATGACACTCCTAAATGACGGCCAGCCAAACCTACAGAATCTATTAGTAACTTGATAATAAGTGTGAAGGGATGCTGGGACCCAAAGGAGTCTTAAAGTGGCATTTATCAGGCATGTCACATCATTGCTAGTGGTAATAAAAGCATTTTTGTTTTATGCTGCAGCGTCTATAGAGGATAATATTTTTTGTGCTATAGCCAAAAGTGATATTGCTACATTCATCACACTGTTTGATATGAAATAGCCTAAAAGCACTGGAAATTGGCTGTCATTATTTGTTTGTTCCTTTTTTTTTTTCCCTAATCAAGGAGTCTTCTCCAGTGGTGAGAAAAGTTTTCTTTCTCTTCAGCATGGACACACAACAACTGTACCATTTCTCCATTAGAAATCTGGCTCTTTGTTTCTAGCACCATCTTAAAGTTTTAGTGTCGTTTCAAGAAGAACATTTATGATAAACTCATTTCATTTTCACTTTGTCTTTCCTTATGACAATAAGGTTCAGTGTGCTTGGTTTGCTGTTACAGCCTTTCCTGGCAAAACCTTCACTGGCTGCTGGGAAAATTCTGTGTGTCTGGGGACTGCAAAACGATGACTTTGAGTGTCATTAAAAATCAGAAAGTAATCAGTTGCCTGTGAAAGTGAGAAAATTAGTTGTTTTTTTCTCTTTTTTTGATATTTTAAATAAGATAATTTAAACAAGCAGGTCACCAGGTGCAACTGGGGAGATCCTTGTGCTACAGTCCTGGTGTAGAAACCCCAGGTGAAGGGATGGTGTACACTGCTAATATTGCTGAAAATAGTTTTCCCTGCTGGCACGTAGCTACTGATGATAGAAACGAAACTCTTCAGGGGGCAGTTCCTGAGTTATGTAAATTTTATTTCAGGCTTGAAAGACACCATGAGACCAAGTTAAACTTTTTAGTGTAGCCTTGGCTGGTGGCACTGTGGGGAATTAATGTGTAATACTGTGAGAACTCAGTGCATGACTGTGATAGACTCTGTTCTTCCTGAAAAACAAAACATAGTGATAGCAGTAACTACATGTGAAAAATGAAAAAAAAAATACCCTAAAACAAAACAAAATCTACAGAAACAACTAGAAGGTTCTTTCTTCTTTTCAGATTCCTTCCTTGGTGCTGAAAAAAATCCATCAGTTATGTTGGATTAGTGGGTCAACCAGTCACAACCTTGTGCTCTGTATCCTCTTTACAGCTGCTGCAAATTTGCATGGGAAACTTGTGCTATTTCCTATAGAATTGTAAGGCTGGGGTAGACAAATGCATCACAGAAGCTCATTTAATGGCAGAAAGGAAACGTTTATCATATTGAATGCTTTCCCGGAGATATTCATCATTTGCATGTAAAAATGCCATCTGATGTTCTCCCTCACAAACCCAGTGTGATGTTTTCCTGTTTTCCTGTTGTTATTTTGGTATGGATTTAAATCTGTCACTTTTAAAAACTTATGCTTTTTAAGTCCCACTGCACTCTGGAAGTAGGAAAAACAAATGGGATTTTGAAGACTGGGGAAGTTGAAATACTCTTTGTGGGGTGTGCTTGTGCAGTACAGTAGATTTTACAATTACTCGAGTGTGCTCTGGTGTTGGGGTAGCTCTTTGAAGCTAAATTCTGCCCTGACCATTTCTTTCAGACGACAGGGTTTGTCATATTGACTGGATCTGTTAAGATCTGGCAAGTCTTATTAACACCCTTCAGCACAGCAGCCCACTCTTTGTCTGAAGCACACAGCCAGGCAAGGCTGTTAGAACAGCCAGAGCCACCTTTGCACTTCTTAGGGGCACGGTGGTGCCAATACTGTGAATAGCTCCCAGCACTGCCCTCACATTCATCTTATTCTGTCTTTGTGATGTGCTGACATATCAGCTGACTCCATGGCACATTCAGTCCAGGCAGAGTGTGATTCTGTGACAACTTAGTTCAGGTTTTTAGAAGTTCATGCAGCCAGACAATAATAAAAGGCCGGAATGCAGGAATGTGGAAAAGCACCACAAATGCAGAAATGTGCCTTTTGTACAGCTCTACATTTAGAATGGGTGAACAGCTTATTCTTGCCTTTTCCTTGCTTTTTATGTAATTATTGCTCATTTTTGCACAGCAGTTAAGGACTGACAGGTGAAGCAGACTGCCACTTTGAGGTGAAATATAATCATTTGTACAGTACGGTGCTAAGGAATGCCCCCAAAAATATAAACTAATTTTTAAATTAGACTAATTTATTGAACTCAAGAACTCTCTGGATGAAACTGTTCAGCCTTCCAGAAGATAGGACATGCCTCAAACCAATGGTTGAAGTACCCATCTGTTTAACAACCTGCAGACCACACTGAGAAATCAGTCATAGAACAGTTTGGAACAGGTTGGAAGGGGCATTTAGAGGCTGTCTAGTCCAACTCCCTGCAATGAGCAGGGTTGTCTTCATCTAGGTCAGGTTTCTCAGAGCCCCATCCAACCTGACCTTAAATGTCCACCACACCCTTGCCAGTGTTTCACCACCCTCACTGTAAAACATTTGCTTCTTTACATCTAGTCTGAATCTGCCCTCTTTGGTTTGAAACTGATACCCTTTATCCTACTGCTACAAACCCAATTTAAAGTCTGCCCCAGTCTTTCATATAAGATCTCTTTGAGCGTGGAAAGGCTTCAATAAGGTCTCTCAGGAGTATTCCCAGGCTAAACACCCCAATTCTCTCAGCCTTTCCTTGTAGGAAATATATTCCAACTGTCTGATCATTTTATGAATAAACTCATATCACCCTGCACAGGCTCAATTTCTTCTAGGTTCCTTTTCCCCAACAGCATTTCTTTATGAAGCTGTTTCTGGCAGAGATGAGTTTGGTTGGCCTTAGGGTGACTCTTGTGGGTGCTACTTTCTGCCACTGGCTGTTTTCCTAAGCATTCCTTAGCCCTTATTCTGGTAGTATTTGCTGATTTATTTCTGTAAAGATAATGCAAACACTAGCAGACAGTTCTGTAATAATCGTGTCTCAGCAGTTGTCTTTGGTCACCAGTAATGAGAAGAAAGGGATGAGCTCGAGAAAATGCTCTAATTAGTTCCCGTAGATCAGAGCACTTCTCAGCTGAAATAAGCCATGTGTCTTCTAGAGCTAATGTCAGTGCACTGAAAAGGGGGGGCTTCTGGAGGAAAGAAATTGCAGAATGTTTTAATGGACCAACCAAAATAATTTTGTTATGCAAAACAAACTGCAGTAGACAGAGGAGAGGAAGTTCAGGGTTTGTATCTGAAAATCTCAAAATCAAATATGCTCGTATTTATGTGTTTCTGTTATGTATTTAAAGCTCATGTTTAGTTTGCTGTGATCTGTGCTCTTTGGCTGCTTTCAGACTGGGTTTCTTAAGCTGTCTGCAAAAATTTTCCTTTTGTTTATTTAATCCTCAATTTCTTTTTTTGCTGGTTTCAAACATCACTCCCTCTCACTGGATTTGAACTAAGTGAAATGACCCACTCTTTCTTTCATTAGTAGTTTCCTTCAAACCTTGAGATGTTTGCCGAGGATCCATGAATTTATTGTGCAAGCAATTGTGAGCAAAGACAATTTTTCTATGTGAGCACAGTGAAATTTCACCAGAAGCAAGCCACAGATGTCTTTCTCTGAGACAGCTTGCCATTTGTTAGAGAAAACAGTTTGAAGCTTCTGAAATTCAATGGTTCTGGAGCAGCTGCCTCAGCCCCCTGTGTATGTTGTGGTGAGTAAGGCAGGTGTGTGTGCATTGCTGTCACCCATGCACACCCATCTCCAGTGCCCTCACTTTAACTCATCCACCCGTGCCCTCTTTAGACAGAAGCAGAACAGTGGCTTTTTCCTGCCCAGGTATTTCTTGGCATATATTTACCACTTTCCTTCAGGGCTGTTTCCCCTCCCTCTTACCATAGGAATGAGTTGTCAGTCAAACAAGGATCATCTACACCAATACACTTGGCAAAAAACAATACCTGGGAAGGAGTAATGACTCTCTTCTCTGAACTCTTGCTGGGAAATACTTTTTCTGATATTAGTTGAATGTTTTGCTGTTTCTGTTTAGTCTAGTTGAGAGTGGCTTATAAAGTTTGGACATAGCAATCTTTTTTCATCCAGGCAAGTGGAGACTCTCTGCATTTGAACAAATATCTGAATTCTTAAATTCTCCTTTCTTGTAAAACTTGATACAAGAACTGATATCCTAAAGAGTTTAGCTCGCATGGAGTTAAAGCTGGAAGATTAGAATGAATATCTCTAAAGTCTTTAATTTTTACTGGATGTTTATAACTACAAGACAAAATTTCCTAAGTAAATGGAAATGAAGGATATCAGCTAGAGCTTATCAATTTATACTGATTGTACATCACTGTATTTATTATCCAAACTTACAGAGAGCATTCAGTTCACTTGATAGAGAATAGAGCCAGATGCACTGTGTTCTGTTGAAGTTTTGAGTGTTAAAATGTTACCCATTCTTAAAAAGAAAACTAGTGAATGTTTTTGTGTGTTCACCTGTTTGCTGCAGTCTTGTATTACTTGTGAAATACAGTGATGGCATTTCTGCATTCAAAAACTTGGCATTTCCATCTTCTTGCAGAAGCAAATTCACTGCTGACATTACCAATGATGCATAAACCAGCAATGATAAATTAGACATTACATTTCCCAGTCTAACTCTGAATGATTGTTTTGAGAGACACCTCAATTTCTTCAGTTGTTCCTATAGCATCTTTCTATTTGTGTGTACAGTCTGTGTGTGTGTAGCTCCAAATCAAAGCTGATGAAGGTAGGAGGAATATAGAAAGATGGAAGAGTAATGTTTACAGGAAAAGAGCTGAGAAAAGGAGATTTTCACTTATCTGGACAGGTGGATTGCTGTGGATGGCAATATTTGATGGAAGACCCATGCAAATGTCAGGCAGGAAAGCAATACATTCTGACAGCTATCAGAGATCTAACAGAAAGATGCCTCTGAAAAGTAAAGTGAAGATCTACAGCAGCAAACACCTTCAGTGCTTTCTGTGGAGTGGAGATGTGGCAGGTGAGAGAGTAGAAATTGGATGCTTTGGGACAGCATTTCTAAAATCTTTCTGGAAATGGAAAGCAAGGAGAGGAATTGTTAAGCAGACTTTTTGCAGATCTGCCACCCAGATATTTGAGCCAACCAGGAAAAAAAAAAAAAAAAAAAAAAAAAAAAAAAATTTTAAAAAATTTTAACCAACAAAAAAAAAAAAAAAAAAAAAAAAAAAAAAAAAAAAAAAAAAAAAAAAAAGAGATACAATTCCTAGTGAATTTATTGCTTTTCTATATTACTCAAAGCTTGAATAAGCCAGTTGTCAACTGTAGCTCACAGGGACAGTGAAGAAAAATGGAAGACAAGGCTATGACAGGTTGGGGTGTTGGGACTGAATACAGAAAGGGAGAACATCTGTGAGCTGAATTTGAAGAGATTCCAGGCAGCTGAGATGCAAACATGTCACCTCCCAGTCTCTCTGCACAAAGCAACTTACATGGTCAAAAATCATCTGGTCACACAGAAAAGTGAATACTGCAGAATGGTTTGAAGAAATTCAGTGTTGTGACCTTTTCTACTTGGGAAGAGTGATAGAGATATAGTAACTCAAATAGCCACTGTTCCTACTGCCTCAGTCATTCTTGTATGAAAAATAAATCAAGATTCACGCTAATCTTTCTGGATAACAGTTTATAATCCAGTTGGAAGGTGTCTGTAAATTAATCATGCTTCTAAGACCTTATCTCCTTGTTTAGACCCTTCTCCTAGGCAAATAAGAGATTATCTGAAGCAGTCCCTGCAGCTTGCAGAGGAGCAGAGCCTGCTTTCCCAAGTGTAGGAAGAGGGCAGTGTTTCTTACAGTTCTAAGCTTGCCTTTTCAAGGAGAAAGGGGCAGGATGAGTGAAATGTCTAAAATGTTAATTTGGAGGAGGATTTTTATCCCAAGTAGAGATGCTTCAGATGGGATAAGCCAGAAATTCTCAGTTTTGCCCACACAGGGAAATAACAGAACCACAGATTTAAGGGAGGAAGCATGTATCTATCTTAGGTGTGTTTCCTGGCACTTAATTTTTATATCTACATAAATTTCTGGTCGGTTTGTGGGTAACTGTTTGCATCCACCCATCTTACTAACCTTTGCAAAACTCTTACCTACGAGTGCAGCCAGGAGGATAATTATTTAGAGCAGCACTTTGCATCAATTCTTTTCAGCTTAGCCACAAATGGGTATTGTGTAGATACTAAAATATAGGTTATACCCTGCTACTGGATTATATCAGATTTAAGTAACTCAGGGATATAGCCTCACAGCCTGTGAGTATTTGAAAAACTGGTTCTAAGTATAGTGTTGTGTTCCATCTCAGTTTCTATCACTAGACATCCAGGGTATTTGGTAATATGAATCTCAAAACCTGATTCTTTTTTCCCCACTTACTCTTGAAGCTCTTCTCCTTTGAAATCCCATGTTCAGCAGAGGTTGCTGGCTAGTTTTTTTGCTAGGTGAGCTAGTATGTTATTTATTTCACTTTATCCTGCTCCTCTGACCATCTAAATCATCCCTGACTTAAATATCACACATAAATAGTGTATTTTTATAACAAGAAATAGGAATGATAGCTATCTGGCCAGGTGGAACTGAAATAAAACCCTAGAGTTTGTGATAATAGCTTCAGAGTGTGTGCTGAGGGCTAGCAAGCCACTGCCATTCTATTGATTTCAAGATATTGCATGCAAGTTGTTAAAATGTGTTATTAAATAGGATTTTCTCCTGTTATTTCCTATGACTAGAATGTGAAACACCCCCCAAAATGCCATGGCAGGACAGCTGAGGAGGCAGGTGAGTGCCACTCAAGTCACTGTACTACTGACAATACCACCTTACTCCAACAGAGCTGGATTTGTTTGAAGCATGGCCACAGCAGCTCACAGGTGAACCTCTCAATTTTATTGCACGCCAAATTCATCCTCCTTTGACTCTTTATTGAGAATTTTAATCCTGCAATTTAATGGAAATGAATTTCAGCCACTGGCTTTTGCATCGCTTTCTAATAGCTGTAAAATTGCCCAGGTTCTTTGGAAATTGCCCAAGAAGCATGAACTACAACAAACCTTTGGAAAATATTGTTATAAGTTCCAGATGCTCTTAGGAATGTTTCCAACAGCCTCTGGTGATAAAGGCTGGAAGCTTTCCAAAGCTGGTAAATGCATCTAATTCCCTCCAGATCCAATAGCTACGACAACCTCCCTGGGAGCCTTCAGCCAGGAGCACACTGTACTTTTGTTGGGTAGCTCAGACTTTCCTTTAGCAGATGATCAGAATATAATCATGTTAGCAGTGAATTTTACATTAAAGCAATCCCACAAATACTACCAATCACTTTAAGTTTATGAACCACATCTCTCAGAAATGAACCTGAGTAACAGGAATTGTGTGAGAGTCAGATAATCTTTCCAGCTGCAGAGAACTCTTCTAGCAATTGTTTTAAGATGTTATTGTGGGATGAAAGCACTGCTTTAGCTGTCCAACAGTTATAAATGGGGCTTTTTCTTACATAGCATTTCCTTTTCTGGCAATCACCTGACCAGCTGTGTATTTTAATCTGATGCTGTAATGGTCTACCTCAGTTTTTCTCTTACTGCTTTTCAGCCCAGAGGCATTTTATATCATTTACTTGCATTCCCTATTACTTCCCTATTATGCATTTCCCATTATGATGATCTCTATTGTTTTGAATGGTACTTGATCTTAAAGATACTGCAATTATTTTAGCCACATGAATTTCAGCCTTGATGGGGTGCTGAGCAGGAGTGCTATTTTGTCTAATAGCTGGTTTTCCATGTTAAATCTTTTCCTTTGACCTGTGCCACAGGGGATTCAAACCTAATAGCTGGAGAATGCTTGGAAGTGAGCCCTTGGCTGGTTGTACCCAAGCTGTAAGAGCTCACCAAGTCCTCCTGCCAAGTCAAGGCATGGCTGGGGACAGTAATATCAACTCTGACAGCTAAATCCAATTGGAATATCTGTAGGGAACACCAAGAGCAAATATCTGTTCAGCTTCAGAGCTCAGCTAAGCCGTAGCTGCCAATCTTGAGTCTTTTTTGACTGGATGGGACAACCTAGGTAGACACAGGTTTGTGTGTGGACAAGTGCAAAACAGTCAGCAGAGGCTTCAACAGTCATCTGAGGGATTAAATTTGCATTGCAAGTGCACCCAGACCTTCCAGCTCTTTACCTGATCCTGACTGATATGTTTTGCAGGGATAGCAGAACATTTTATGGAAAATTGCTGAACTCATTTATTTTCTAAGTCTGTGCATTAAGTGAACGATTCTTCCATTGTGTAACAGACCAAACAGAAACAAGTGAGTCTAAAGCCATCCAGTTACCCCCACCATGGTGACATCTGCCATCCATGTGACAGGTGACAAGCTGGGGGCAGTGGACTCTTGATAAGGCAGAACCCATTCTGGGTGTGGGGCACAACCCCACGGTTTACACTGATGGTTTAGGAACCTGAACATCCGTGTACACAAACATCCAAATCTGTAATTCACAAGGGATCTCTTCTAGGTCATGTGTCAAGATCAGTTTCCTTCTAAAGGATTTTATCTCTGTAGTTCTGTGTGAGATTTTGGAGAGATTTCCTTACCCCAGATCCTCTTGCAGCAGAAATTTCAGGACAATAAGATAACCTGGCTCTAGTCTCATACAGATGTACTTTGCCTCTCCCTTTTGCAGGAGAACTCTAAAAGTCACAAAATGTTAGGAAACTAATGATGAAGACAAATCTGTCAGCAAAACTTTCAAGAGATTTTTTTACTTTGACCTGCTTCCAATAACTCATTGGTGCATGGATTATTAGACTTTAAAGCTGCATGCTCTGCTCATGATTTAGGTTTAAAATATGGACAGGCTTCAAAATGGAGTGTTAGACTGCACTAACAATGTTTTTCATCACACAAACTCTAAATTTTGTGTGTAAAACTGTATTTTCTTGCAATTTTTCTTCAGTGTTTGTGGTGACTGTAATGTCACCATCTGTTCAAGAAGAAATAGCTCAGATGTGTCAGAGACATTAAAGCCATATAATGTTCCAAAATTTCACATTATGATAAATCTATTTGTTTTCATTTAATATATGTCTATACTAGTTATTGTTTGTAGTCATACTGCCCAACTATAGGAGTCATAAATGAGAAACTCGAGACTGATTGGATACTTAGGGTGAAATCTTCTTGAAAGCAGATTTTCTTCTGACTTCAGTTTGCAATGTTTCTGAAATTAGCTCTAAAAATTACCTGCTTATTTTGGGCCTCTTTAATAAAAGCTTTCAGTTCAGAACACACATTGCCTTAGCTGATCATGTTGTGTTCAGTCTAGACCTGCATTTCAGCTGTAGCAATCACCAACCTTGATGTTTTAGTGAGCAGGATGCTTTTATTTCATCCTTGTCTGAGACAGTCTGCCAAAGACAGGATTATACCAGGTGTAAGGTCTTACGGCTTGGCATATGCAGTTTTCAAGCCCAAATTTTGTGACTAAACAATGCATTGTGCATACTTGTTTTATCTTGTGACTTTTGGGTCAGTGACCCCTTTGCAAAATCAATCGTAGACTTTTTCTGTGTAATAACTGTTCCTATTCATACAATATTTATACTAAGAATTATTTAAAGACATCCCTTTATGTAAAGGGATATTTGACAAACAGATTGCACATGAAGCAATGTTTGTGGCATCTATTTGCAAGCTGCTTGATTCTGTAAAAATATCCAACAGGACTGATGTCCTCTTAGGAAGCATTCAGACCAAACTGGAACCTACAAGGGGGGCCAAATCTGGCTACACATTGCCAGGCTCCTCTTCTGGGATTCAAATCCACCTGTGCAGGTCTGTGCAATCTTATCCCTTCTAAACTCTTTGACTCATTCAGTGTCCAAAGCACATGAGATTCCTTCCGCCATGAAGAATCCCCCTCTTTGACAGCCTGCATTAGAATCATTGAATCCCAGAATGGTCTGTGTTGGAAGGCACCTTAAAGCCCATCCAGTGCCACTCCTGCCATGGGCAGGGACACCTTCCACTGTGCCAAGTTCCTCCAAGCCCCATCCAACCTGGCCTTGGACATTCCAGAGATCCAGAGGTAGCCTGGGCACCCTGTGGCATGGCCTCACCACCCATGCAGGGGAGAATTTCTTCCCAATATCCCAACCAAACCTCTTTCAGTTTAAAGCCTGTCACTGCATGCTCTTGTCAAGAGTCCCTCTCCAGCTCTCTTGGAGTCCCTTTAGCTGCTGAAGACTCCAGCAGGAACATCTCCCCAGAGCCTTTTCTTCTCCAGGCTGAACAACCTCAACTCTCTCAGCTGAATGCCTTCCCCTGACAAAGCTCCAGAGTTTCTCACAATGTTAAATATCAGATAACAGAAAAGAATGAAGCTGTGCTAACGGTGATGTTTGCATCAACAAAGAATGCTGTCAGCTCTGTGTCTTTTTCGAGGTTCTCAATAACTTCTGTCTTCAAAGCTCTATTAGGACCTTTCTTATTCTGCCCCAAATAGAGTTTCAGCCCTCACACTGTGATTTTAAACACATCCTTCTGCCAATGTAGAGCTGCTGCAGCTACTGCAGGTTCAGGAGCAGTTGCAGACATCAGAAAAGGGCATGGACAGGATTGAGGAACTGTTCAGTCTTGCAGATATTTTTAGGTGGATGAACATCTCACTTAGAGTGGCTTGTAGAAATACTTTTAAAGAGATTTACATAATAGTGCTCTTCCATGTGCAGAAGGAATATTTCTCAAGATTAATGTTGCAGAAGTTATAAGCAGTGCCTGTACTGAGTACCCAATGATGACAGCCAGTCAGAAAATCAGTGTTCAGATTATGCCAAGACTCTTCCCCATAAGTGTTCTCTTACCTTGTCTTCTGAATCTGGCTGTTATTGGATAGAAGGATTAGACCCTGTGTAGGAAAGGCTATTTTCCTAAATACTGACATAACCAAAGAGAGATGGGAAAGACACTGGGACAATAATTGGCTCATACCTAATTAAGTCAAGCAAAATATTTGCCAGTAATCACCTCACTAGAGGCTGACGAATGTTGTCATTCTCCTTCAAGAAAAAATTTGAATTTAAGGTTTAAATTTGATTTACCAAAATCGCCTAGCACTGGATACATGAAGATTTTACTTAATTAGGTAACTTAACTAGGTAATAAATCTGCTTCATCTCATTCTAACATAAACCAGCCATCAAGTTCCTCAATGCAGTAGTTTTCCTTCTGGCAACCAGGCCACTTTCTGGGAGAGCCATCTGAGTAGGAATGGATGTACTCTGATATATAGAAATAGTTCCTCAGTTGTGTCTACAGCAGTTTCAGCAGCTACTCAGTGCAAGGAACCTGACACATACTTCAGGATCAGACATTATTTGAAGAAATAGTTGTGTTTTAGAATAATTTGTCTCACTTTGAAGCAGTATCAGTGCAACAGAAATATTCATTCTTTCTAGCTGGGCAAGAGGGTTGGCACAGTCCTGGTAAAAGGCAGCAGGTGGGATTCAAACAGCTTGTACAGTTTGGAGGTCAGGAGTTCTCCTGAGATTTGCATCGTGGAAGATTTTGTCAGTTCAGCAATTCCTTTATTAAAACAAGTAAACAAAGGAAAGAACATAATAACAATGCTAATAAAGCACAAATCTGGGCGAGTTGTGGTATGTAAAGTTCAAGCTGAAATCTAAAGCATGCTTCAGCAGTTTACATTAAATGCAGTATTTCAAACTCAGATACTTTAGTATTGCTACAAAATGAAAGTAGGAGATAATAATCTTCAAAATCCCTAAGGCTGCTTCTTTTCTTGAGCAATTTCAACCAGGACCTTAATCAGTACAAGAAAATGGGTGAAAAAGGCTTTAGGCATGTATAAAACAACCCAAAAATCATAGTGACAAATCTCATGCAATGGACAGGATTGGATAATACATGCAGCCCTGTCAAAATCCTTTTTTACACTGACTTAAACGAGTCTCTGGGCATGTGAACTCAAGCATGTGAAAAAGCGAGAAAACATTTCTAGAGGAGTTTAGTTTCTTCATGACCTGTTGAGTTTGTTCTCTTAGCTCACTTTAGCATAAGATACCCACAGCTGCCTCAGGTACAAAGTAACAGGTGCTCAAAAATCATAGAGTAATTATAGAGAAGGTGAGATCAGAGGTCAGATCCCTTCCTTTTAAAATAGTTTTGTCTCCTGTCATGCTGTCAGTCATCGGTCGTGTGGTGGTTGGTACCTAAAACCAGAAGGACTGCATAAAAACTGTAATGGTGTAAACCAATTGCTCCCTTATGTAAAAAGGGGGAAAATATTGTTTGACCCCTATGAGCTGCCTGGAGAATGTCTGGAAGCATGAGATTTAATTAAACAGATGGTAGCATACATTACCGCTTTAGAAATGTGATTAATCATTATAAATGTTCTAGGTCCTTTAAAAGAATGACTAGAGCATCTGGCTGCACACACTGAAACAGTGAACACCCACCTGACAGGAATCCATCTCCATAAGGTAGATGATACTTGTGTTTATGTTAATTATTTGGAATCTTTATGCTTCAGTTGAACGAATGAGTTCTGGCCCATTCTTTTAAACAAGGCAGATTCATTCTGATGTTAGACTGCATTTAGATTCTACCTACTGGTGAATTTTAGCATCAACAAAAAAGCATGAAGTAAAAAAATCCAACCTTAACCCAGCAGTTTTTAAAGATCCTGAAGTTGAGACTTTATATAGAATTTCAGACTCATTTCAAAACAGCTCTCATGTTACAAACACATGTGATCCACTTTGTCAGAAGTCAGAGATCAGAATTGCTGCCTGGCTGAAGTTCTCTGGTGTTCATACATGTGATCCTATCACCCCTAACCACAGCCCAGGTATCTTAGGAGTTATTCCTGGCGCAGGTTCTTGGCAAGTGCCTGTCACCTTGCATGTTTCTCTGAGGAGGCAGCATGAACACAGGGAGAGCTTGGCTGCTGCTGGTCAGCTCCTTCTGGGTGCCTTTGGATACAAGCCTGCTGATTTATTTGCTTCAAATAGATATTATATTTTTTAGTCTTCTATATTTATCCACGTTCTGTCATTTAGTTCCATCTGCTGTACATGGGAAAATGGAGTCTTTATTTTAGAATCCAAACTGCTGTCAGCTTGAGGCTTTCAGAGACTGGCAGTGCTTAGAGCTGGGCAGGACCCTTGTTTTCAGTCTGTTCTCTGTTTTCAGTCTAGAATCCTGCGTTCTATGATTCTATTCTGTGAATCTTTGCCTTGTAATTCATTTAATTCATTTTCCAGTTGCACATTGCTGGCTGATATCCAAAGTATACAGCAATCATGCAGGAGGTGTTTGGTGCCTTTCAGGGTGGGGAGATGCCCATGCAGCTCTCTGGGAATCCTCTTCATAGGAATATTTTAATAATGCTCAGAGAAATAAGAGATGAGACAAGCCTGAGACTGAATTACAGCCATCAGGTCAGAGCCAGCGTTCTAAAACAAGCACTGTAGGCTTAGTTGCCAACCTGCATTGGTTTTCATTTGCTAAAAATCCCAGTAAGAGCCAAAGGTACTCCAACAAACCAGTTTGCTGTTCCTCTTGCTCAGCAGATCAATGGATTAATTTCTCTATAATTTTCATATGACTCTGAAAGGCTTACAGAAATAAACTTGCTGTAGAGGATCACCTTCCAGTTTCCGTGCATTTATAAATGCCATCTGTTCGTATCTGAGAGCTGGGTGTTATGGTAACCTGAGTGCTCAAACTTGAGCTAATTGCAGAGTACATGCCCGTGCTCAGGGAGCACAGATGCATGTGGGTGCATAACGCTGGCACGAGGATGGCACAGGGAAAATCCAGAACATGGGGAGCCTTGGGATGGATCTCTCTTGCGGCAGTGCTGTGGTCAGAAGCAAGGAGGGCATCTCCTCCCCAGCCCCAGCAAGCAAGGAGGGTTACTTGTAGGACTGCCACGTGCCCAGAGGCCAGGTAACAAATTGTCTGCTTTCTTTCACAGTGTGGATTGAACTTTGGGGGAAAGATGAGGGCAGGGTGAAGCCTCTGTGCTGAAATTTTATTTTTCACATAAACTTTGAGATGCCTTGTGTGTGATTCAATGTGAAAGTACCACAAGTTCATTCCATCTGTACAAAGAAAAGCTCATGATCACTGTGGCTATGAAGTGAATTTGGATCATCCAGCACACAACTCTGTGTGCCTTTACTGAATTTCTAAGATTATTCTTCACAGAAGTTTATTTGGCGTAAGTACACAGCATTTTCCAAATGCCTTGTGCTTTTTAAAGTGTCTTTCTGCATATGGCCACACAGATCTAATAGAAGTTAATAAAACAATTTCCAAAAGCTGGACAGGTGCACGGCCTCATTCCCCATTGCTGACTCTTGTATTAACCAGTATCCTGCTCCTGTTTTCCTGCTTTGTGCATCCATTAATTATGGATCAATTATTCAATTCTTTAGGAACTCAGGTGGTGCCTGGGCTACTGAGTTGTGAAATTAAAGCAATGCCACAATGAACAGGAAAGAACATACATTTACTTCAGAGCCATCCTCCTTCTGTACTGATATTCCTGGGACAAAAGTGGTTTTCTTTAGTCAATAATTAAGGCAATTGTTGTGGTTGTCCTTTTCCCCACACTGCTTCCAGCTCTTCCAAAATATTATTTATCAAGATCTTCTTTCTGAGTGACAATCTTTCCCTATTTTTTAATGGCACAATCAAAATCTGAAAGCCAAATGCCTGCTATCACTGTAGGCACAATTCACTCTGCTCTGAATGTTTCCAAAGCACAGCACAACTACCAAAAGAACAACTGCCTTACAAAGTGAATCTTGTGCTTCAGTAAAATGCAGCCAACAAGGATCAGCTCAACAAATAGAGCATTAATTTTCTATTTGACATGCTGGAAAAGGTGTCAATCCAAGCTGAGAGCAGTGGCTTCTCAGCTTCTGGGAGCAGGAGGAGCAGCACTCTCCATCACATTGCTCATTTTGCAGTCACACCCTTTCTTACAACTGCACTTTGATTCCTCCAGTATGTAGCTGGTTAAACCAGTTTCCCTTTACCTTTGGGGAGCAAAATTTCTGGTGACAAGTCTTTTGCTAGTAAAAATTGTTTGCTTTTGAAAAATGCTCTCGAGTGTAAGAATCTGAATAAATTTGAAACAAAATATTTACACAAAATCGAAGTATGCTTACAAATGAAAATAATGGCCTGTTTTTCATTGCCTTCCCCTTTGTTCAGTCATCTACATCAATCAAGTGAATCAATTAAGCAAATTACAGGAAAGATCTAACACTTGATAGCTTTTTTTACATGGAGAAGAAAGGGAAATTAAGCTGATATTGTTTTCAAATATCTGTTCTTCTGCTAAAGTGCCAGGTCTTTATAGAGTGCTGTGTTCAATGCACAGTCTCCCTGGTAATAACTGCTGTATTGTAATTTATCTTTAACAATGCAGCAGGAAGTCAGCTCTCTATACATAGTGAGGAACCTCTGTGCTGCTGAGAACCAACCTGCTGCTGTCAGAATCCTTTAAAACCTCAGGACAAGGGGTGCAAACCAGTTTGGGCAAAGATTTCCTTCAGTTCCTTTACAAAATGGTTCTTCTGTGCTGTGTGACAAAGGGTTGATCACACCTGTGACCTGAGGCTGTCTTGGATATCTCAGAAAAACACTACTGAGAACAATCACATTTGGGACCCCAGCCTTCCTCTCTTATTAGTGAAAAATATTTAGGGCTTCTAGTTCATTTGTGAGACCAAAGCTGGAATTGGGATGGTGCATAGTTTAAAAAACCTCTCTTTACTTTCTAATCTTCCAGATGGACACATTTTGTTGTTTGGTTTCCAGAGAGGAAACCAAAATCACCTCCTGTGATGGGAAAGATAGTCTTCTGTCATATGGACTGTGAAATATATGGGAAATATATCAGATGAAAGCTTAGTATTTCTTTTGTTTGTTTTTTTTTTTTTTCTTTTGATTGTAACATTTAAAATGGGTAGGTAGTCACATAGCAATGTATTTGGATCATGCAAGCAGCCTACAACAATGGGCTATTTAGGCTGGGCTTGCTCACATGATATTTCCAGAAGTTCTCCCTGAGTGGGAAGCAATAGTGTATCCAGGAATTCAGAGAAACTTTTTGGTTGCAAGATTGACACTGGGTTACAATATAGAGAATTTTTTCTAAATTAAAATGATTAACCTTTGAAAAAGCTGTGTTGAAAGTTAGTTTGTCAGTTTAGAAATGAAAGGGTAAAGGTTCCCTTAGTCTATTTTGAAAGCTCCAGCCTACACATCTTTGCAAGTTTCTCCCAGAAAATACTGCTCAGGTGTAATAGCTGCCAGAGGATGGTGAGACAGTGCACTGCTCTGGTGTTAGTCATTCATTGACAAACTGCCTGCTTTTGCCACTAGATTTATACAGCCATTTAAAGAGAGAAATTCAGCAGCTGTAGACTAAACTAGAGCAGTATAATGTGCTATTTCTCCATCTAATGGAAATGTAAGTTCCGTGGTCACTCTTCTGTCTGCCCATGAAATTCTGTGCCTTGAAAGGCAGCCATGTTTTATATAGGACAAATCTAATTAAAAGGGCTCTTTTTTCCTCCTTCTAAGGCAACATTTCTATCTGTCTATACAAGGTTCAGCTCTCAGGGCCAGACTTGTCCATGCTCATTGGCGGTCACACCGTCCTTGTGTGGGGCTCTCAGCTTTGTTCATTCTCACAATCTGTCTGGAAGGAGCACCACTAAACTCAAGTCCAGCCTCCTTCAGGTTTCAAACCCATTTCTCCCTGAGATGAACACAGACAACTTCAACTTACCTGTGTGGGAATCATGACAATCCCATGGATGAGTTTCTCCAAATCTGCTCCCAAACCAGAACTCATCTTGCACTACAGACACAACTGGATCTCTTACAGAAGTTGGTTTGTGCAGGAACCAGGGGCTGCAAGCTTAGAAAAGTTGCATCTCTGGACCTCAGTTCAGCAGCCCTTTTAATGGGGCCAGTTATATCAGCTTCAAAAAGCACCTTGAGCAATTTAGATAAGCCATTTAGCAAGCAGTGCTATTAACAGACTCTGACAGCCAAACGGGGATAACACTTCTCACTGCTGTAAATTAAAGGAGCGGTTTTCCTTTTCTCATGAGGAGTTGGAATAGTGTTAGCAAACACATTTCCTGATTGCTTTTCCCTTTCTGTCTAACTACAGAATACATCACTTTGGGGACTGTATCACTTCCTGGATTGCTCCTGTTTGCCTCCCCCTGCTCTGTCAGCAGTCTGGGATGCAGCCCGTGACATTTTTCGCTCCTTGTCTCAGAGGCACATGGTGCTGAGTCCTGCCCAGATGCTCCTGCAGGCCTTTCTGTGAAGTCTAAGGATAGAGCTGTTCAACGGAGTGATACTCATAGCAGGAGAGGCAGTCTTGAGAAAGAAAATCAGACTAAAAGCAGCCTTGCCTCAGATGTTGCAAATAGTTGAAGACGAACTTGATTTCAATTTGAAGGGCACTTCTTTGCCAATTCTGAAGTGCAGCATGTGGTAATAAGAGATGATTATGCCACAGAATAGCCTGAATATAGTCACTGAAGCAGGGTGAAATTAAAACAGATTTCTTCATCTAAGGCATGATGTAATGATTTCTGTCATGCTTACAGCCCACAATGAAATTAGCAACTCATTACATACCCAAACTAAGCAAATACTTAAGGCTGCAGTTAGTAGATAAGTAATCAAACCAAAGCCAGTCTAAGGACCCTGAGTGCCTTTCCTACTTTATTTATTAGACCAGCATAGAAGAAACTAGAAATAACCATCCACCTGCTCTAAGTACCCTGCCAATTATTTTAAACTACAAACCCAAAATGCAATATGAACAGCTCCCTGCTTCGAGCAAAGCACAATACCCACTCAGATATTCCTACTCCTCCTTTCCAACCAGCACTTTAATTCTTTTCTCTTTCTCCCAGTGCCAGGTCAAGTAGGTGAATATTGCAAGCACTGCTGATAGATGCAATAGCAAAGCATTCTTTTCCTCATTTTTCAATGAAAAGTAAGGAATGTTGCCTAAAGTGCAATGAAAACATGTTGCAGTGTCCATTTTTAGTAGCAGGCTTGTAAATTAGTAGGCTTTTGTCCCTGGTTCTGACTTTTCTTAAGAGGTTTCTTTTTCTCCTCTTTTCTGTGCTTAGCTACTCGGTAATATTTTGACCTAAGAACTTCTTCTCTGCTCTTTTGTACCTTTTAATTCACTAAAGCTTGAGAGGATGAGTAGCAATATTGCTTTTAGAAGGAAAAAAGTATCTGAAAAGCTGCTGATGTTCTTGCTGTTTAACCACCACATTTTTCTCTCCTTTAATCTCACTAGAAGTTAAGTTTAACAGTATGTCATGCATTATCCTGAAAGAATTAATACCTTGAGAGTCAACATTCTTAATAATTAATTTTACAGCTATTGCCATTATTCAGAAATAAACCAAGAAAACTGTTTTTCCCAGACACATAAGAGGGGTTCTGTGTTATGACAATAGTTGTGAAACCATAGGTGAGAACCAATCACCCTGGAAATCTGTGGCAGAACTTCTTAGCGTGCCAGTAGCTGCTCTTTCCAACACCTTAAGTGCCTGAACCCCTTTGAAAAGCTTCAATCAGTCACAGGAAATGTCATTGCAAGACATTGGATCTGTGAATCTGTTTACAGATGTGACCCCATGGCAGTGAATGAGAGCAGAATTTAGCAAAGAACTGCTGAAAGAATTGAAGAGATTCAGATGCCCATATCCATGATTTCTCCTTCCACTCCTGCTAGGAGTATTTCCCATTCATGCCTCATCTGGGTGCCCACAACTGGGTGTAAGGCTGCAGACACATTCTCTTCTGGAGCATTTGTGCTGCTTAAAGAGGTTCTGCCCACAGCCCACACCCATCTGTCTCCTCTCCCTTTCTCTATGTCTAGTTTTCTGAAGTCACCTGGTTCCCTCCAAGCCTTCCAGAAGTCTTTCCAAATCTCTGATATTTGAACTGCTGAAGGCTGGGCCACAAAGTAGGAAATGAGGAATATTTTCACCAAAAGGGACAAACATTATTTTCCCTTTTTAATGAAGAAAAATAAATGGAAAGGATGAGACGTATTTTTTCAGCCCGAAGTCCAGGACAAAAAGTGGATTTCTCAGCAGCATCACTTTGTTGTTTCCTTCATTTTTTATACAACAAAAATCCAGCATGGTGAATGTACACTGTTTTTCAGATCAGCTCTGAGCTGTGCTGCAGGGGAACCACCCCTTCTCTAGGGGATGCACACAATCCCCAGCCATGAGAGGCTCTCTGCACCTTTCCCTCTCCCCTACTCCAGGATGTACCCTCAGGTTTTGGTACAGTATATGACATGTAAGCTCTGAGCTTACTCAATGTACATATTTTTTGCTGTTTCATTTCAGGAGACAGGTTCACTAGGTACATAAATAAACCTGAAGGTGACTACAGCAGATAAAATATTAATAAAACCTCCTCCTTTCCATTTCTGCCATACCTTTGGTGACTCCTTGCATCCATACAAACCAGGTAAGTGACTTTCTGAGCTGCAGCAGGTGCTGCCTGTCCTTTCTGGTCCCTCAAGTGTCCCTGGGAGCCCGGGCTGGCTGCTCCAGTAGTTTTGGTCTCTGTGTGTACTTCAGGTTCCCTGCTGTGCACAGCAGCCTCCTGCTCACCACATGATGGATTCCCTGAAACCTCTCTCAGGTCAGCTTTAGTTGCCCTGTTGATCAGGAACAGCCCTGATCCCAGAATGGAAATCTGGCAAAAGTAATGGCCTTTCAAATGATTTTGCAGCAGAGATTGAGAATAAACAGACACTCTCACTCACAGGGAAACTGAGAGTCTTTGCTTAATCAAAAGGTGTTATAAGGCCTATTTCATATTAATACAAATTTATTTTAAGCATAATAGAGAGAAAGCTTTGATGCACAACTTGCTTTCTATGTTTTATATAAAAGCTGAGAAGTGCTTCAGTGTTTCTACATTGTTCCTTTCCACTGTTTGAGTTGCAGCAAATAGTGATGTGTTACTCACAAGTGCCTCTGCTTGCATGTAAATCCTTATTTGAAGTGGCATCAAGACTTCCTTTAAATGCCCTGGCCAACAAAAAAGGGAAAAAAACCAATCTAAATGTGACTTCTAAATTTCCATACTCAGTGCACTTTAGGATTGCAATCCCAAATTCTTGAGATTTCTTCCAAATATATTGTCAGATTTAGAAGTGAGTAAAGGTGAACTTTATTCACTAAGTTCATCATAATGGTATTTCATAGGTTTGGGCTGGTGATTAATGGATTGTAAATTTATACTTTAGGACTAGAAGAACATGATCATATAAATTCTCTTATTGAAGTTAACAGGGCTGCTCTTTGAAGAAAAATGCCACTCAGCAGAACACTTAAATGTATGCATAGCTCTAAGCATATGTTTAAGTTCAAATGAAGTCAATCTTTTGGTTTTAAGAGAGCTTGACTGTGCTTAGGTTCCTTAAAACATTTATATTAATATATAGGGTGGCTGCTACAGTAGCCTTGGGGTGTCATTAATGATTTAAAAACAATAGTCTTTCTTAGCAGTCATGAGCATTAGGTAAGAGAACTACTGTTAGTTGGCAACAAGGTTAAAGCCTTAAAAACCCTGTCATCTGATACGTTTATTAAACTTTCATATGCATTTTGCAGATGCAAAGAAGAGCATTTAACTGCATACAGCTGCTGAAGTCTGGTACCTGCTGCCTAGTGTTGTAAATAAAAAGTTGCCAGGGTGCAAGTTCAAGAATGGTGGTAAGGAAAGGATTTGCTATTGCTAACATTTCTGCCTACATATTCAGAAAAAAAAAAAAATATTGTGGATTTGCTCTGAAAATCATTTTCCTCACAGACTAATAGTACTTTGTGGAAGGATGGGAAGGAGCCCTCTGTGGTCATTCTTCTCTGTAGTGGCACAGCACAGCGTGATGAAGGAGCACTGCTGACACAGCAGCCACTTCAATGCATCTCCCTTACAGCAAAAGCTGCTCTGTGTAAGGGTAGTTTGAAGGCAGAAGTTCATTTATTGTGTATCTGTAACAAACACACCTGATGTCTTAATTATAAGAAACCAATACAAAACCAACAGGAACATTCTACATTATTAAACAAGGGTATCAAGGTTGAATGTAATTTTTGCTCTATACACATAGGACACTGTATATACAAAGGAAACTTTTAAAGTAAGCCTTCCAAATCTGAATCTCAAGGTCCTTATCATAGGTAATCTATCAAGAATCACAGAACAAACAGCATGGCTAATCCCCTGCTTCTGAAGTGCATCTGCAGGTTACTTGGCAGCACAGAGCAATCACATGCTCCACAGAGCATCCTTTCCCTCATTGAGAGAAAATCAGCCCATAAGTTTTTTCTCCCCTTTAAATTCCAAGTTAATTTTTACATGAGACTCCAGATCTCTCCATATCTGCAGCCACCCCTCTCTCCAAAACTGAAGGGGAGCAGTTCTACGTTGGTGTCTGGTGTTCACACCTTAAATCAACCCCAAACCTGCTGATTGCCTTTAGCACAGAGTTCCATTCACATCAAAGAGGTGAATAACAGGTTATTGCAAATGCTACAGTCCCTTTGGCCTTTTATCTAAGGTAAGAATGATGAAGGACAGAACAGCAGTGATGACGATTGATCAGGTCTAACCCCTTTATATTTGAGCAAACCTCCTGATCATCATTTTACACAACTGAGGTCAGTCATGGTTTTGCAAATGACCAGGTACACCCATAAAACCATGGGGAGGGAGAACAAATAACCCTGGAGCCCTCAGTAGGTGTTTCTCACCTGCAGCACGAACTCTGCTCTGTAACACTTGGTTGCTGCTGTCTTGGAAAACACCATTCTCATTTGCACAAATGGGTTGATAATATGACATCTTTTAAAGTTCTGTTCCACATAAATGCACAGAAGTAGTGGGTCCATATCACTAGGCTTTCTGCTGGACACTAAGTGGTGCAATTCAGAAGAAATTCAATACTGCCTCATTTTAAAAGCCAGGCACAGGTGCATTTTCATGCATTAAAAATAACAAAAGTCCTTATCTGGCTGTGGGTATTGAGAACTAGTGCAATGGGAAAATGTTGATTGAATTTCAGATACACTGCACTGGGCAGTGCTTTAATAATTTTTTTCCATATATTCCCCAAAGAGATGCATATTTTAATTTAAAAGCTCTGGAGAAATAAAAAGAAGACAGTAGTGCCATCACCAATAGGATGTAGAGAAATATCAGAGGCCCCATTCAAACATTTTCAGGCTTTTGTACAGCAAAGCTACGAAGGGCTGAGAAATGTACAATATCAGAAATGTAAGTTTTTAACATTGCTGTTCTGCTCCAGTGAATGGCCATAAATATTATATTTTAAAATTTTTGTTTTCATCACTCAGGGACCCAGTATAAAACCTATGAAGTTCATTGTTAGAAATATGTTCTGTTCCTTTTCCAAATTCCAGCCTGTACTCTGGAAGTCAAAATGCATATTTTCTATCACAGACATTCACAATAAAGATGAAGATTCAATGCCAAATTAGGGCCTAATCAATACCTTGATACCTTCAGACTTTAATTCACCTGCCCAAGACTAAAACTTATTTAACAGTTTTTAGGATGCTGATGCAGAGGAGGCAACTTACATTCCCCTCTTACCTATGACCTGGCTCTCAGGAGCTGAGAAGAATCAAAATAATTTATATCCCAAGAGTCAGTAGGATAAGGTGAGTGTTGTTTGAAAAGGACAGGGCACAGGAAAAGGTGCTGTTCTCACAGCACATTTTGAGTTGTAATAGATACCCTTTTGTTCTCATACACAAAATTCTCTCTGACATGGTGTGAGGCAGCTGTGAGCAAGTTCTCCTCTGGATATTCATTGATTTCAGCTAGAAAAACAGAATGTAGCAGTAGTCCACCCACAGCTGATCAGTGAACAGAACTGGCTAGAATTAATCTTTAAAATTCATTGTGCTATGCAAAAATAAGGCAAGTTTGATCAAACAATGTGACATTTACTTGCCTGCTGCCATCAAAGTTCAGAGCTGTTGTGGTCTAAATAATTTTCCAACAGAAAGATGTAGATATTTGTTTTGAAGATCACCTCACTTAATATTTGGCACTTTACTTCTTAACAAATTATTTGAATATTTGGGAATCAACCTTTTTTTCTTAATTAAAACTTACAGAAATAATATAAGGTGAGTCGTCTGAACCTTCTTATAAATTTCTTTTGCTTTCAGTCCTTCCTTGAGTTAAAAATAAAGTTCTGGTGAATGGAAATTTCTTCTGACAGTTGGTATTTAGAGAAGCATTTCTGTAGCTGCAGCGTAGTGTGGATGTTAAGGAATAACAGAAACTTTTTAAATTATAGAACTAATTATCTACATGCAGCTGATCAAACACTTTGCACTTCTAGCTGTGAGCACAGCTCCCCACATCTGTTGGCCTCTCCCTGGGTAAGTCTGCACTGCAGCTGCTGCTGTGAATGTTATGGAGTGGAGACACCAATGGCAGCATTAAACTAACAAGCCTTGGATTTGTTACATGACAGCACAAAGTTTAGTGGTGGCTTTTGCCTGGAGTCTCACCCAGCCACTTGCTGGGTGTTGCAGCCAGCTGAGGGTTTGGGGTGCCACAGAGCTGGGCAGCTGCTGCCAGCTGGAAAGGCTGGTCCTTCACAACCTCCTTCCTCTGCTGCTTTTTGGGTGTTTTTTTCAAAGTTACATCAGAAAGCTCACTGGACCCATGTATTGCACTTAATGTTCTTGGAGAACAAAGGGATGACTGTGAATTGACACATCAAGGCTGGAGGTAGTTTATCCCTCCATGAAAAACTGAGTATTCTTGAGTTGTGCAAAGAGGAAATTTTTAAGATAGGCCCAGTGTTCTCTTGAGTACATTGTATTGTGACTGTTCTTTAATATTGAAAATCTCCTTGTCTCACTTAGATCATGAGGACTCCTGGAGCTGCAGGATGGAAGCACAATTAATGTACAACGTGTTCACCCTCTCCTGTCACACAAACAGACTGTGTCAAGGGTTGTTAGAGTGCAAAACAGCCTTCCTGCAAACACAGAGATTTCCACCTGCAGGGCTGGCAGCACAAATCCGTGTGCCTTGGCAAACCCTCCATGCCTGTCCTGGGTGCAGTCACTGCCTTGTGCCATATGTCCAGCTTTATGCATATCCATAATAATAGAAAGCCGTATGATGTTTGCTTCATGTTTATGTATAAGAATAGTGCTACAAAGCTTTCTGATGCTCCATATTCTCTTTGCAAGCAGAAAAGAAGAAGCAGTTGCATCCCTTTTCTTCAGACCTGTGCCATTTTTCCCTTTCAGGATCAGCCTGTTGTTTAAAAATCCCTTGTACTGGTGCTGTTTGTGGTGCCTAAAACTCTTGCTTTCTCTAACAAAAGGCTTTTTATTGTTACTTCTTCCTCCACTGAATGAGAGAATAAGGGCAAGCGATTTTTGATTTAACCTCCTGCTGCTGAGTTTTCAAATTCTAAAGTGTTAACAAAAAGGAATGCATGTTTTCAGTGTTGAAAACTCTGATTATGCTATGGTAAAAATTTATAAAAATCAAAGGCAGGCAGACAATAGCAAGCTAGAGATATGTGACTCTCTTTAACTGCTGGCCTCCTGTAATAGAAATGGAACTTTGTCAAGAAAGCAAGCTGTAAAGAGAGACTGTTCTACCAAGTCTTAGACTGTATTCATTTTTGATAGATTTAGTTAACCTACAAGGGAACAACATTATTGACATATATCACTTTGAAAAATGCCAGCTGAATGAGGTATTTTTGTTTCCTGGGTTACATGCTGAAGCCATGTCATTTGTTCTAGTTTTTTTCAGTCCCTGCTAACACATTCTGTTCCTGTATTTTATGATTATATGTTCACTCTCTGAACTACCCCAGAGATATTGATTGCATTTTTTGGAGAGTGAACAGTATTTCAATCTATATGAAACTCTCATTTTTATTCCTATTTATGTAATCTTTTGGACTAGAAATACAATTAGATGAGTAAAATTACTATCCTAAAGATCCTTTAAACCTGGTAAATTATTTTTGGTGGGGAAACTTCTGGTTTCATAGTTTTCCTCAGCTGACATAACATATAAGAAAGATTTACTCCCAAAAGGGGAAACTAATGAGATTAGTTAAATTTGGGTGTTGTCCCAATGGGGTCTACCTAATAATTAATCACTGCCTGGTCCTTTGCCTTTTAAGTCTCCGTCCTGGAAGGATAATGAATATTAAGGAAAGTAATCTTTAGGTTTTTTGAGTCTTCATTAAAACCAAGGATACAGCTGCCTGCTGAGGCACCTGATGATGCAGACACAGATCTGGGATTTTAAGAACTGTTAAGATTCAGAGCATGACCAGAACACCAATATGGTCAATGTCACCACTGCTGTTACTCACAGCTTGTTTGGGGAGAAGAGTTTGGGTCAGGCTTGTCAACAACATTTGATGTGAATAAAGCTTTTACAAGAGAATTGTTCTCTTTTCCTTTTATTCTCTTGTCCTCTATTTCCAACATGTGTTGTGGGTGGGCACTGGTGTGGGCAAACTGTGGTGTCCTGCTGACACCCCATCAAATCTGTGTGCTCTGAGATTCCTGCTGCTGTGGCTCAGGACCCTGATTTGAGCTTGCTGCTCACTCACTGTCCCTTCCTGGGGAAGCCATCACTTGTGAAGGCAGGGAGCTGATGGTGTTGGTAGCAGCTCGGGGCAGCTCTGCTCCCAGGAACAGACGTGGGACGTGCCCTGTCCTCAGCAGATGGACATGCCACATTCCATTAAAAGTGGTTATCCAATTTCTCTCACATTGTGGGTGAACAGCTCTTCTCTTTTGCATCAAAGCCTTGACAGGCAAAAAGAATGAGCTCCTAGGGGAGGTAAGGGACTCAAAGATTGCCCAGAGTGTCTCAGCACTGGATGATTGTGACCCTTTCAAGGGTCTGTTTATCTGAGAGGTTGCTGTGCCCGTAGTCTTGGCTGCTCTAACTCTGGGATTACTCTAATGCACATCCAAGTCTGAACTAATTTACTTTGCTTTTCCTAAGGTAGGTTTGGAGCCTGGCTCATGTGGTCATGGAGCATCTGGGATGGCTTGGCATGCATGAAGAGCAAAGGCAGGGCTAACAGGAATCAACCTTTGGTATCACCGAGTTCCAGGAGCAGTTCCAGGAGAACTCAGGAAGGAGCAGAAAGCTGCACAGCCTAAGAACAGCTGTACACATATTGATGTGCTGGTGGATATCATGCTTAGCTGGGATGCTTCCAGCCTGTGCTTCAGGTACTGAACTATTCCTGTGTTTTATCTCACCCTTGGTTCTGGTGCCATGAGTGATGCTGTGGAATTGTGTGGTTAAATGGTGTGATGGACTGTTGTAGAGGTTCTTTCTGATATTCAGGAGCAAGATTATTGCCATCCCACTAGCCACTTATGGCCTTTACAGGATAGCTGTGGTGATCCATGTTTTATTGTTTTAGGGTATGACCTGTATCATCAAAAGGACTAATCCCTTTTTGGTGAACTGCTCAAAATGTTTACCATGGGGAAAAAATGAAATTATACTGAGAAACATTGCTTTTATAAAGCAATTTGTGCTGGGAAGATGAGTCTGCTATGAAAAGCACAGGATTTTGCTGGAAATGTGCCAGAGCAACACTGTCCCAAAATGATTGACTTGACTTCGCTATAAATTTGCTTAATTCAGATGAATGACTGGGCTTTGGGCTGGTTGGTATTTTAGGTGGAAATGATACAAAATGGGAGTCGAGTGGAAAATATTTGGGAAAAGTCTCAATTCACAAAGACTTGGACCCAAGCCAGCGGATGAGGATGGTTGTTTTTCTGTCCCAAGTAATTCAGAAACCCAAACTGCAGGAAGATTGCAGTGAATGAGTTTGATTTTGAGAGTCTACAACATAATGTGAGACAATGGGCACATTAAAACCTACATTGAATTGAATAATGAATAATGAAACTACATACAGATTGAATAATGCTGAATCAATACATGAATGGAAGTGTGTGACAGAGGTTGCTATGGTATCTCCCTTATTTAATAAAGGAATAAATAAAGGAATGGAAATCTCCATAAATGGTCTCAGCAGAAATTAGAGCTGCTCCTGGTGGCTCTAATATATGCAGTAGAATTTCTTGAAAATTATCTTCCTCCATAAACAAGAATGGGGTTTTTTGATCATGTTTAAAATGATTTTAACTTGTCTAAATTTATTCTAATTCCAATTGAACTGTCCCTGAAGCTTCACTTGGGGAGTAGGAAAGTTATGAGCAGAGAGCTGTAGAAGTGTTTTGTTCAAATTTCTGGTTTGTGCTGGATGTGTCAGAGGACAGGCAAAATACACCCCAAAATGCAGTTCCTTGGAGAATGTGGCACCTCAGCCTGAAAGAACTTGAGCCCTTAATTTGATGGCTTGACTTAACAAAGAAGGGATAGTAACAGGATTTACTCAATGTCCCTGAGCTGGAAAACTCACATTTACATTCCAGATGGAGATACCAGTCCGCACACATCCAGGTGTCCATGGAATTCATTGAATTACACAATTTGGGTGTGGAGAGATGAAAGGGCAAGACAGTTCTATACAACAGATTATTAATCTATGAAATTATGATCTGATTTTACTTGGCAAACATTGATTTTCTTATTTAGCCTTACCAGGATGTGATGATTGAAGGAGTTTTGCCTGAGCTTTCAAGGTATGGTATTTAATTCTGTGTCATCAGTCATGTGTTGTGGTTCTTCATCTTGAACAGGATGGTGCTGAAGCTGCACATCACATCTTGTAGGTGTTCAGATGTGTAATTTATTGGCAACAGATATTTATGTTTTTTCAGTAATATCTCTTACTGACAAAATCTCAATTAATCTAGCAAACATTTCCATGCAAATGAAAAGTAAAAGGGCATATCATGGCATAAGAAAATATAAAGAAAATTTGGATGAAGCTTCTTAATTTTTTTTTTTCTTTCATTTAAAGGTTGAATGGAGGTTTCTCTGTGCTTGAGCATTTGTTACCCCTTAAATGTAACACACCCACCACATCTCCTACTGTTCCTGGAGAGTGTATCAACCTCTAAATGAATAATTTAAAGTTAAGTTAACTTTCCTCAGAAGGAGTTGACTGAATAGATGTAACTGATGCCCGCTAGTTATCACATTCCAGGGTACTTGATGAATAAATTATCTTTTTTTCCCCTAGCATGAAACAGTCCTAATTTTTGGAAATACATTTGCTCAAAATATCCAAAAAAAGTCAAATATATTTTTATGTGTGAAGAGCCTTCACTCACTTGAATCACAGGCTTCTATTTCCACAACAAAATATAAAAACCTAATGACAAATGATTAATGTTTTTCTTAGGAGAAAATATCATTGTTTGCTTGCAGAATCAGGCATTTTCATGTGCTTGATTTAAAGCTCATCAGTCGTGCACCTTGTGTAGGTCAGGCAGATGAGGAACCCATCTTCCCCAGGTTTTTGTGAAAAGAGAAAACAACTCATGGGGATATTTTAAAGTAGCCAAAACAGTTTATTCGAAGGGCTTCTCATCTCTTGCTGTATGTCTGAGTTACAACTGAGGAAAATGGGGAGGATTTATAAGAAAACCCTTCCCCTTGTGAGCTTTGGGCCTGTGCAGCCTCCCCCTTATGAAAGGGATTCACCTCCAGTTACTGACAGTCAGTGAATTGCTGCAGTTAATTAGAAGGATAAATAATTTGCAATAAGAGGATGAATGGGGTTGGGAAAATGATTTGTCCATGTATTGATTGCAAGTGCATTTTTCAAGTTCTCCATGAACTGATTTTTTTCCCACGGTCAGAGAAAAAATTGGGGCCAGATGACAAACTGGAAACTCAGCACCATTTGAACAGAATGCAGAACTGCTGGACAGTTCTGCCTTTCTGTAACTCTGCTCTGTAAATCAGCAAACAAAACTTGGCAGCTGAATATTTTATTCTCAATAATAAACTGTGCTTGAGAATGCATTTGCTCTCTTCTGTGGATTTGCACAGATACACTTCTCTTTGGCATTATGTCACTTTTCTGCCAAACTGTATTTTGAAGTTTAATGAGAGGCTAAGGGATGTTTATTGAGTTATTAATTGCTTTTCACTTATCCATTAGGCTGCAATTTAATCTTTTTACAGGAAGATGCTCAAACACCTTTTGACCAAAAATACCCAGTAAGAAAGGTTGTAGCCACCCTGATTCACAGGGGGGTTTTACCTGTGCCTCGAGTAGGGACAAATAAACAACTGAATTCACTATAACATCACTCCATGCAACTTTCTCTTGCCACTAGTTAGGCCTTAATATACTTAGAAGGTTGCTCTTCTTCTAATTTGAACTGTGTGAGACTTTGGCTGGAGGCTACTTCTGTGTCCCAGTGATAAAAGAAGACATAAAACAACCCAGTGCCTGATCATGCTCCCTGGCTGTCACTGAATCATGTTTAATAGCATCTCCATTGCAGTTTTGGCCAATTTGCTTGCAATGGCATCCTTTTCCATGGGCTTGCTGCTCAGCAGGCCCTGAAGCAATCTATGAATAACTTCCCAACAGATGCTGTTTATGAATTGAAGCAAATGGCTTCCCTGCTTCTCTTTTTTCTCACTTCAATAATTTTCAGTTACATTACGATGAATATTTATAGTCCTATAGCAGTGCATAAAAATGGGAACAAGCAGACCTGTGCATTGTTTCATACGTGAGTGCTGTTCTAATGGCTTTTGCCTCGATGGTTTTAATGTTCTGCTGATGGACTGAAAAGAGAATGCAAATTGGAGATCAGTCACTTCCATTCACGGTTTTAGCAGACTGGGCATTGATGGAAGAGTGTATTAGGAGCAAGTGTAGTGCACCTGATCTTCTGGAAATAATACACCCCCTAACACAAGCCTACAGTACCTCCCTACTTGGCTTCATCTCCTGGGAGTAATCCCAACTCTCTGCCTTGTTGAATGCAGGAGTTTGCACCAGAGCAGCCAGTTCCTATGGGTGTGATGGGTTTGTGTAGCTTTTGGGAGTGGGGGGCTGCCAGAAGTTTCTCCCATCTCTGATGGAGCCAGCACCGGCCAAGGCTGAGCCTAACAGTGACAGAGCCTCTGGGATAATGTGTTTAAGAAAAGGAGAAATGTATCTGTACAATGGAAACTGCAGGAGGAGGGAGAATGTGTCAGAGAAACAGCTCTGCAGACACCAAGGTCAGTGAAGAAGGGGGAGAAGAAGGGGAGGAGGCATCCAGCCCTGGCCAACCCACTACACTGGATTCATCAGGCTCCAGGTAAAATGTTATGTGACTTAGCATAAAATTAATGGTTAGTGGTAGAAGCAGCCAGTGTTTCAAGTAATTCAGCTGGAAAGTGCAAAGGGGAAACTGGTTTGTTATCAGCCATCATTCTCTAACAGAACAGTGCAAAATTCTTGTTCAATCCTAAAAAAGCCACTTTACAACATTTTATAATTCTGTAACAGTTCTTCAATGTTGTTTTGCCAAGAAAAGTGGTTAGATTTACAATTGTAGATGTTTATTGAGTTTTTTTCCGAGGGAACTGCTCTTGGTGGTGCTTCATTCATCTCCAAATGTCTGAACTACTTGTCATTTCTATTAAACAATAGAAGGGCTAAAGAAATAATGCTTTTACTATCACAGTAATTCCAAGATTAATAAACCCCTCCAACCTATTAGATACACTTGTACAAACATATTGTCTATAAATCTATGCTAGATACAAAGCATGCATATTTAAATACAGAATATGTCAAATTGTGGCATTTTCCACTGCTCTGTAATAAATTCATTTGTACGATAAAAATAATTGGAGATATGAATGACCACACACATTATTCACACTACACATCTTTAACACAGCAGTTTATTCCCAGTACAGAAGCTTGAAATAGGAAACAATCTGAACAATTTCTTGTATCCTAATATGATGGCACTCATGTGGATTGCAGCTTTTAAAAATCCACTGTAAATAGAGCACACTAAATAAATATGACTGTTGTGCCTATGAAACCCAGACTGTGTGATTTCATCACTTTTGGCTTCCCATAAATGAATAAAAAGCATATACCATGTTAACTTACATTATCAATTGCTGTGTCAGAAAAGTAAACTGGAGATATGCAGTGTGTCCTCAGTTCTAGTCCATTAAGTAGCAAAACAACACAATTACAGCCTTGCCAACCTACGCTTGTAAAAGTATTTCTTTAACATTTTGAAGTCTCTTCTAAAAGGCACAGATAATAGAAGGCTGGACTTTGTAATGGACAGGATAAATGTGACATTTGAAAATGTGCATTTGTTCCATTTTCCATCAAATGTGTAACTGGAGGAGTTGTCAAGCTGGATTATTCAGGAGGCCAGAGTCAGGCAGCAGCTTTAGGTCTGGCTGCCCACACTGGGTGGGGGGACCAGACCTGAGGCTGTGCAGACAATTTGGCTCCAGCCTTTGACCCATTCATCTTCTTCTCTAGCCCGTGCCATCTGCCACAATTTCCTTCTAAACTCCTGGCACTTCTTTCCTGCTTCCTTTGCACCAGCACAGTGCAATGTACCAGTGTCTTTCTCACATCTTTGCTGAGTTTTTTTTCTGCTCTTCTCTAAGCAGTCCTGCATAAAGTACAGAATCATAAACAAGCCCTTCCCTTGAGATTACATTTAATTAAGAAAGGTACCAAACCCAAAGTAATGTAAAGGCCTAATTTGAATTTTTCCCTATCTTTTAAGAATGAAAAATGCAGTAAGACATTGACTAGATACTCACAAAAATGTCTTCTTCCTGTCAATCATACACAGTGGGCTTTTATTTAATTATTCCATATAATTTATCTTCACAGTTCTCTCTATAACTCATTTCCACAGCTTCTTGCTTCTTGGACGGGTTATTGATCTAATGTGTGCAGAGGAGGTTTTTTAAAGTCAGTCTTTTAATAATAATCACCTATACACAAAATCAAGGAGCTTTTTAATACAGGCAGTAGCAAAAATTTGATCAATGTGAGCATTACAGCATTAGGCCTGAAATTAATTGTTTCAGCTTACACTTTAGGTAACTTTGACATCACTTCAATATCTGATCTTTTCAGGATTTTATCATGTAGGAAACATTATCTTCATAAATCACTGTGAGCTAAGAAAACATAAAACAAAGTAAGTGGCCTGAACGATTTTCTAGGGGAAGCTGGGGACTGAACTAGATACTGGCCCAAGATTCCAGCCCCATGACAACGATTTAATATTGCAAAAATACCAGGGAAAGCACTGGAAAAGCTCCACCCAAAGCATTTGACAGAAATGTTTGTAATGTGTTACAGACAGACTGCCACTGGGACATGGCAGAGGTGAGTTATGCTGGGGAGCAAGACTGAGTCTATGGCTCAGAACTTTTATCAAATTCCTGCTAATGAATATTATTGGCATAAGAATTGGAATATTGGACTAAGATCAAAAGCGTAAACCCATTGTTCCTTCCTTATTAACATCAAATCGTTTTTTTTCAAATTATCACAAATCATTTATTTGAAAAGAAATCTGAAGTAACATGCAGACAGTGAACTGGGAGGGTCGAGTGTGAGGACATTTTGCATCACACACTGCTCAGCTCCCCACTGCTCCTTGGGGATCATCACTCCCAGAGGCAAATTCCCTTTGGGAGCAGGAATAGCAGAGCAGTCAGTGTTCCCCAAGAGATATGAGGGAAGTGATAAAATGGGTGTTCTTTCCAGGAGGAAGAGATACCTATAAAAGGCACATATACTCCTTCCAAGGGGTTTAATGTTGTGCACATAGTTGTGAACTTCTCTACATTTAAACAATCATAATGCTGGGTGTTTTAATGAGTTGTTTATTACTGTGGATTGTCCATTTGCCGCACACCAAGCAGGCTATAAATACTGATTGATATAAATTATTAATAAAATCAACATCTTTTATCACCTTCTTGCCTAGAATAAACTACAATGAGCTGAAATCCTACAAATGCTTTTAAGTGGTTCTCCCTCCACCCTCCCTGCACACATGAAGAAAACATTTGATTTTATAAAGCAGTGGAAGTGCTTTTGTTGTGGCTAGAATAAATTTCCTCAGTGTTTCTATAGTGGAGACTAATAAGTAAAGTGGCTTTGTTATTACCTAACATGTTTTATCTATAAAAAATGTATCTTTTCTTTTGTCTGTTTCATCTCAGCCATGTTTTCTGCTACAGTTAATTACTTTTCTCATAGACAAAATAAACTCCATTAGTAGTAACAGGGGAGATCCAGATTAAGGGCTCAGGGAGGCTTGGATCTTAAAGTTAACATTATTGTGTGAGCTGGAATTTATCAATTTGGGATTAAAAATTAAACACCAAAAATGTTTTAGAAGCATGATTCATAGTCAAACCAAAATATTAGAGTGTTTATTTGATTCCATAGAAAAGGCAGTTCTCTTTATCTTAACTCTATGGGAATTGCACTGGAAATCAAAAGCTAAATTTGAAACATCACAAGTGATAATTTCTCTTTTTTTCTTTTTTTTTTTTTTTGCCTTTCCCAGTGTGACAGGACTCAGACAAAAATAGCAGGATAATATCACAGATGTTCCTTTACACCAGTCACGGGGATTGCTTATCCAAATGATGTTTTAATACAAACACATAACAGCTCCTTCTGTTTTATCATTGTCAAATTCTTGTTTCAAATGTAATAAATGGAGAAATGTGAGCAGATGTGGCAGTGACAGTTTGCTTTCTCCACTGGGCTGCGTGGCAAGTTTGAGTCACATCTGCACTTTTAGAATATTTAAATCTGAGCCTTTTCCCCCTGGTCTGACACTCCACTCCTGGGGCACTGTGGATGGGCTGGGGCTGTGCAGGAGATCTGGACCAGCCCTGCAGCTCAGAGCTGTGCAGTCACCTCCCACCACCAGCCTGCTCCTGGCACCTCAGGTACCTCCCTGACTTCTTGGAGAGCATTGCCAAACTCACTTTTCCAGCCACAGATGGCCCCTGCAACCTTTGACTGTGTTTATCCCAGATTTTTCCTGATGTTTGCCATGGTACCAAGCATCCCTGACTGCTGCACCTCTTTGCTTTCAGTTCCAGCTGTGCTCTCATAAAGCCAGTGATAAGACTGGCTGCCAAAATCAGATGGATGGGAATCTGCAGCCTCTGGGGTGTCTGGAATTTCAGAGGAAGGGTATTTCTTGTCAGGTGCAGGTGTTTCAGGGCATTTGGTGGGATTTGGGCAGGAGAGTCACCCCGATTCCTTCTCTTTTTTTCTTCCTAAGCCATGGAAATGGGTAGCCTTTGAATCTGGGAACCAGGCAGCGAGAAATCCCAAGGAAGAAACTATTTTAGTATAACAACAGCTGAGGCTGTAAACCACTGTGAAATAAATATATTTTATAAACATAAAGTGAAAAAGTAGTCCCTCACTTACACTTTTTATGTGATTTATGTCTTTAATTTATTTAAATCAGTGACCCATCAAATGCAGACACAAAATTAGAAATTCAGAAAAAAATTCAACAGCCATAAGGAAATACTGAGGTTTTATTTGTTCTCCTCCTGCAGCTGCCTCTCCATGTTACATGAATTTATCTCAAAATGAAGCACGATGAGAAATCATCTTGCCAGAATGTTATTGATCTGTGATTTGGGTACCAGGCTCAATATCCTGTAGACACAGATGTGAAAGAGACAATTTACACCCTCTCACCCCCAAATTTTTCAGAAGGTACTTAGTTTCAGATATATAAATCTGTAAGCTTTTCACAGCAGTTTTGTGACCAAATCTATGCCACTTATATTGCTTCTGGGATTTTTCAGTAAACCAAGCGTGAGTCAGTATCCTTGAATAATCAGCTGGTCATGCTGGGTGAGCTGCTGATACCCGTGCACAGGGCCCAGAGGGTTCCTCACACAGCCAGGCTGGGCTGGGAGGTGCTGAAGGGAAGGGGGTTCCTTTTTTCTTATTCCTTTCCTTTTTTTTTCCCCATTGGTTACAGTGGGATTTGGTTGGAGCTCAATAAATTCAACAACAAGAAGCGGATCTTCAGCTGGTGTAAATTTCACACATTCGCTTCAAAAGCAGACGCTGCCTTTCACAGTGGGAATTTTCCTGCTATCTTGGGCATACACAATTTGCAAGTGCTGAAGTTGGAGTGTCCAGCTCTGTAACTTTGAAAAAGACACTCAGATTTTCAGTGCTTTGCTGGTGGCTGTACAGTGCTTTCCTCCCTGTTTCTACTGTCTTTGTGGTTGGCTAGTAAAGTGATTATTTGTACAAATAGTTTTCAGAAATATGTGACCAAATGATGCCTAGAGCATTTGAGTGAAACGTGGTCCATGCATCAGGACAAAGCCAAAAAATCACAGAATGATATTTTCTTTGGCCAGCTCTGCTTCATTTAGGAAATCAAAGTGTTTGTAACATTACAATCTGGCCCTTCCTACCAAAATAATCCAACTCTCTTTCAATATTTACCAGGGAAGCTACACCAATAGATCAGTCATTAGCTGTTGAAAACCATGTATGAGTGCAGGAAAAAGGGAGTTTTAATTCTCTCCAAAATTTTGATCTCCTTTGTAGTCTCTGAGAAGTCAAACAACTTGTTTGGCCCTGCAGTGTTCAGGATACTGGTGGTCAGGAAGGAAGGGCTGGTGTGGTTGAGTGTGAGAATGAGTACATGGCCTGGATGAAGCCCCTCTCTACATGGTTGCTTCAACAAAAAGCTAGTTCACTTTTGCAGGCTTGGAATTGTACTACCTGGAGAAGCTCTTTTATCTTCCTTAGGTGGAGTTAGTTCAGCTCATGAGCATATTTATTCCTCAGGAAGATATCTTTAGGATTAGACTATTTGAAGTGCAACAAAGATAAGTTGCACTTTCTCAAGGCTAAGTCATTATATGTAAAAGCTCCTTCTGGAGTCTGGCCATTTAAAATATTTTTAAAATATATTTTTGTTAATAGGTTGAGCCATAAAGATGAGATAATGGCAGTCAAATATTTGTTGCTGTTCCACAATGATTACCTTTTTACCTTATCTATGTCAAGGAAGAGCTCTTACATTCACAATGCAGATTTTCTGCCAGTGCTTCTTTAGGGCTGTGCCCAGCTCTACACAAGGATTGCAGCTTCCTGAGGGGCCTCCAAACTCTGCTCTGGGACATTCTCTGATGGTCATGGGAATTTCTTCCTCAGCAAGACAGGAGAAGGAAACTGATAATTTCTGCAAGACAGGGAGCAGGAGCTGCTGCCTGTTGTGCCCTCCATGCTGTGTGTCATGGGAGTGGCCCCTACCTGCAGCTGTACCTGTGCAGCCTCTGTCTAGAGCCACTGGATATGGGCCATGGCAGCTCCACTTTTCTTCTCGTTGCTGGGAGCAAAAGGAGACAGAAAAGATGTTCTAGTTCATCAGTTTTTCCAAAACATAACCCAGAAATTTTTGGCTGGTGCTTTTGACGTAAGAAGCTTCAGAAGCTGATTTTGCATCACCGTCAAACCTCAGCTCCAAGAGGAGCTGATAATTCTCTTTCCAATGTCATCTCCATTGACCTCAAAATGAGATCTGCTTTTGCCATACTCTGTGGAATATGGAGCCCTCTAATGTCAAGAAACTGCAGTGGGTGAAACGTGTCCTCCACAGCTCAGCTCCTCACCCCTGAGCAAGCTGTGGGTACTGGCATTGTCAGTGCAATGTGCTGAAACCAGGATGAAATCCTTGATGAATGAAAGACATGTGGTATGTGTGCTAACTGTACATGCAGATTGCCACACTGATAACAGCTGACTCCACTGGTACTTCATCAGGCCCAAATCCAGCATTTTATCTTCAAGAAACTGATGTTTTTCCCATTGTAGATGTTTTTACAACGTTCAATCAAGCCCCAATGAGAAATGAGGTAAATAAGCATTGTATGTTGCATGACAACTTTGTTTGCAGAATAGATACAAGGAAAATTTCTGGAAGAAGTCAGTAATTTAAAGTTAGAAATTAAATCCTGCCAAATCCCTGAAGTTGGGGAAAATATGTGGTTACCAAAGAAACAGAATATGAAGAGATAGCCATGCCACAGAAGCTCAAACCTTGTCCAATGGGCAAAAGCAAGAGCAAGCTGTATTAATAGTAGAGAGCTTAGCATGTAACAATGAGAAAATCTGTAATAATGGCTTAAAAAGCCAGTCTAATTTTCCATGACCTTCCATGAGCCCAGCAATACTCATTAGTGTCGACATGAATTTGTTAAACCTCCTCAGCATTGAAAAAACATGACTTCATTCAATTTGGATTTGTGTGCATCTAAAACTTCCATATGCTGTAGCTATCCTGGGAGTGACAACAACTGGTATTTGAGGATTAAGGAAACACAAAGTATATTACACACCTTAATAACAGTAGCTAAATAGTGTAATCTACCACATTTCAAAAAGCAATCAAATGCACAGATCCCTGCCATTTTAAGTGAGAGAGCTTGCCTGTAAGAGAAGCATTCTGAATTTTTTAATTAAATGAAAAATGAGATGAATGCAAGTGAAGCTATGAGCTGATGCAGCTTCATTGTAATAGCAGTCATTAATAATTATTAATGATAACTGGGATAAACTGTTAGATGTCATCCATGTGGCATGAACAAATTATTAATACATGTTTCTTAAGGAAAAAAAAATCCTTGGCTGAGACTTGGGTGAACTTGCAGGCTAAGAGAGTACATGCCATAAATTAAAGGAACTGGGCATTTGCTTTGATTTTGGATATATTGTGTTTGAGCAAAGAACCCACCTTCCCACAGTGGCCTGCCAAGGAAACAGCAAAGTTACAGATATCACAAGTTGTGATGAAATGCCCCTTTTGGCTCAGAACCCTGTGTTCACCCCTGACTAATTCCATTATGCTGCTCAAGCTGACATCCTGATTAAAAGAAAGTCATTCCATTTAATCATTAGGCAAACACAAGATGAGTGCTGGGTAGATTTGGTAAATATGAATATTGCTCCTCAGGTGCTGATAGCACTAGCACCTGCCTTATCTCCTGGGTTATCAGCACCCCATTCTGCCCCAGAGACACTGCTTGAAACTGCAGCACTGTAAACAAGAAGCCTTTGGGTATTTGCTTTTCTCTCTTTCAACCACACATAATCACTCAGCAATACCAGGATGGTTAAATTGCCCTTAGAGCCAAATGACTTTGAGCTAGATTTCTTCTCTTAACTGCTTCAAATCCTGATGTGTCACTGGTACCTGTGGAACTAATGCACCAGAAGAAAGATTTTTGCTGGGGAGACATTTTGCCACCCACTTACAGCCTAAAGTGGATGTAATGCATAACCCCCTCAGTAGTTCATGCTGTGATACACAGACTGTGCATTTCTCCACATGAAGAGGCAGCTGAGTCCACCCCCTCCCATGGTCAGTTGGTGGCCATCAAAGAGATTTCTCCTTTGTCAATGCTGTCACTCCTCACTGAACAAGGATAGTTTTGACTTAGGTGAATGACACACTTTTCAAGGCAGGTGAGGGCACTGCAAAAGCAGGGGGGCATTTTGAAAACCACTGCTATAGATCCAGGCCTTTGAAACAATGGGAAATTTACTGTTGATTTCCATGAGAGTAGAATTGGAGTACAGCTTTCCAAGACCCTTCAGTGCAAAACATGCAGACTGTATTTCAAGATTTGGGGATCATCAAAGCATAGAAGAGCTTGGATTGGAAGGAGCTTTAAACATCATCTTGTTCCAAACCTCCTGCCATGGGCAGGGACTCCTTCCACTAAACCAGGTTGCTCAAAGCCCAGTTTAACCTGGCCACGATGCTGTGAGGGTTCAGCTGAGCTGAAGCACTGGTGGGCATCCTCCTTCTAATCTCACTCCTATCCTTGTATTTACACTGACACCATGTGAAGTGTCAGGGGAAGAGATGGGCAGGTACACAGCTGGAGGGAAGGAACAGCACAGCCAGTGCTTTTCCTTGGACACAGCTCATCTTCCCCTCAGATCCACAGCAGGATGGAGCCTTGCTATGCTGCCATGCAGGGGTACCACTCAGGAGGATCTAGAGCCTTCTAAAATGGATGTTCTGTCATTCTGCAAGAAACAGCCTCCAAACGCCTCTCAGAATAGGAGTTTTGAAAAGCCTTAACTCGCAAATTAATATTTTTCAGGCAATTTCTGTCATATTTATGATTACAATTACTATTACTACTATTGGCATTTTTGACTATAGTTGCTCATGCATTTTCACAGAGTGAGGATAGAATCGGAACCCAATTAATTTTTCCCTATTCTGCTCTCACACCTCTGAAACCCAAGAAAGTCTGCAGTTGTCACCAGCCTGACTATTATGCCTATTATTTTGTTTCCTGATTCCCTCCCAAAGAGGGGCATCAATACAAGCTTATTCTTAAGACCTTGCTGTCATTTCCCTTTGTTTCCTGTTTGCAAGGTGCTGATGGTTGGTTGCAGACTGGAGAAGGCTCCCAGCACATCAGCTGTCTGGGCAAACTGAGGGAGTAGCTGGAAATAAAACCCCCTGGAGATGCCAGTTTAATACTGCTTGCATGGCTTTCCCTCTTCAGCTTGCAATCACTCTGACTTAAAAGAAGCATTTTACAAGTTCCTACATTCACAGTTTTGTAGAGGACAGTATTTGTTCCATCTTCCCATCAGGTACTCTCAGAAACAGCCCTACAACCACTGGTAAAGGAGAGGGAAGCATTTTGTTGTTCTCATTCCTTTAAAGCAACAACACCCTGCAAAACTGCAGGACAATTAGAAGTGCTGGGAGGTTTTTTTGCTATCTCCCTTCTTAGATTGTGAATTCCATTTTAATACATCCTCACAACTGTGATTTTCCATGATCGTAGTTAACATTTTGTCTTCTGAATGCAGAAAGATGCATTTGCTGGCCTGTCTGGAAGCTGAGCCAGGGAACATTGTTTCCCACTTGATAACACTTTAATGTTCTTGGGAAATATTGGTCTATTTGTTAAAATTTTGTTCAAATAAAACCTCAGCCAAAAGTGCTGTAGGGTTTTTTATATTAATCTTTCCAATGGCCTTGTTTAAAGCATGAATTTTCTTCAGGGACTGTTGTATTAACTTATTTACTTATTATTAAGGACACTGAAGATTGAGAAAAATAAAGGCAAAGCTGCAGACTGCTGAGCTGAGAGACCCATATCCTAATCACAGAGTACAGTGAAGGGTAGGGACTGTGATTAGGATAAAAGTCTGGTCATGAAAAGTGACAAAACCCTCATTGCCTTCAGGAAGATCAGCATTCCTCCCATGTCTCTGTGTAGAGAACAGAGGTTCTCCTTCTTTGGCTAAACCTTGTTTCTAATTAAGTCACTGATTTCAACTTCACAGTGAACTTCATCTATTTTTTCCTCTCCACTAAAAATTAGACTGCTTTAAAATGAACTGTGAATTTTACAGAAATATTCTGGTTTAGACAAATTTGCCATTGAGTAACTGGGTATTTTTTGTTAAAAAAGTCTTTAAGATCATGGTACTGATTTTACACTGATCCTGATAAAATTTCCCCTTCAGGCCCCTGTCTGAGTCTCCCGTTGGTTTGATTCATTGTAGATTTTCCCCTTATCGGATGAGTAGCTTGACCATTTGATTTTATTGTTGGTTTCTTTCCAGATGCCAGAAGTACTGAGTATTTAAATATATATCTGAAGTTCAGCAGGAAATTGAAAATTGATTCTCTACAGCAGTTATCTGAGATATGGTTCAAGTTCTCACTTCAAGTTAGCCAGAGCAAAGAGCTGAAGCACTCTCTGGGGAACGCCAGCTTGACAGATACTCCAGAGTGATTTCTCTGGCATCTTTGAAGAGAAATTCAGAAATTATGCTTTTGTTTAAGGAAGTCTTCTGTCTCCTCTTGGTTCTACTAAATAAGCACTGAGGGTAAGAAGAGAACAAAAAGGATTTTTAATTCCTGGATACTACTCAGGCACTCTTCAGCAGAGACGTGTGATGAGGTGTCAGGTAAGTGATGCTCAGGTTCAGGCTCTCTGTGATCTTCTCTGGCTGTGCTGGGCACGGCCACAGGCTGTAGTCAGAGCTCAGACAGCTCTGCTGGATCTCACGGGTGGAGCTGTGGAGGAGGACGTGGATTCTTCCCAAATTTTTCAGTGGGAAAATAAAAGTTGGGCAGGGCCAGGATGACCAGCCACGGCTGGAGCTGGGATATCCACAGGGACAGACAAGAGTGTGTGATGGCTGTTCCTACAAGCACAATCCACTGCTGACTGGGGTTGCAGTGTCGTGTCTCAGCCTCTGCCATGGTACTGGAATTATCCTCCTTTAGTTTCCCAAGCAGCTCCCAAGGCTGCCTCGTGCTGCTGAGGCAGAGGAGGCTCCCTAGAGCCAAGTGCTCACTGTAAAAGTAAGTGGCATGACATAAAGTCCTACTTTTACCAATGTTTCTATGAATTTGATATCCTAACAGAGATGTACTGACTCAGATTGATGTCCTTTGGCATTCTGAGCTATATAAAAATGAATGGTCAAAACAATATTTGGAAGCAGAGTTTATTGATGTTTTTCTCAGCAAAATTAATAAAACTATTCTTGGGTAAAATATTTACATGGCTATAAGAGCGACTTAGATACTTCCTTGCCTGAGTTTAATGTGTCTCCAGCACCACTTGCAGTGGCCACTTATCAAATGTCTCTTGGCCTCCAGAACTTGGGATATGTGAGACCTCAAACCTTTTTATGCTCTGGCAGGAGAATGAGTGCAGCAATGATTCACTATTACAGGCCAGTGCTCAATATAGATTGATTTGGTTCTGTGTCTTTTTGTTTAAAATGCATCTCCACACAAATGAGTCTGGTGTGTTCAAACTTTCTAAATAATCATTTTACCAAAATTCTGTAATAAATAAATTATCCTCGAAAATCTACTGGATGTACAAATAAATCTGCAGATTCTCTGTTCAGCAGCAGCAATAAATCCTTCCTCTATCACATACAGTGTTTACATTTGCCTAGGGGCTCTAAAACATTATGAGATGAAATGATTTTCCTGTTCCTTGGTGTCTGACTGCCATAGAATTTAAGTGTTTCATGAATTTAATTGTGAAGAGAACAGTTTAACATCTTTCAGCCCCCTGTGGGAAAATGGAAGGAGGAGCCAACTGGATATTGCCTGGAAAATGATTCATATTTAAAATTTAACAATGATTGCTGTATCAGGGGAGGTTCAGAAGGGCAGCAAATGACCCCATATCCATTAAGGATCTGTGCAAACAGGCAAAAGAAGGATTTGGTATCATAAGTAGGGCCTAGTCTTCTGCTTGTGGTACAGTTGCATTCCAGGATGCATAAATATCTTTATTTATGCAACATTAAGCCAATTTTCAGCATTTTCCTGAAAATCTATTAGTTGCTTTCAAGCTTTCTGAAAGGTATTCTATTTCACTGCAGGAGAATTCATCTGCCATGCTCTGAAGAGGGTGTTTATGTCTCTATCAACCAAAAGCTTGCAAAAAGGCAGTTGCAATCTTCTGCTGGAGCAGAGGTAGATGAAACAAAAACTGCTACTGATGCTTAGATGTAAAATGAATTCTATTTTCAATGGAAAAGATTGTCCTGACTTGCCTTGATTACTGAAATCAAGGAAAACATAACTTTAGTCTATCAAACCATTTTTGTACCATTAAGGGAATGAAAGACAGGATTGCTGTACAAGCTGGGAAAGAAAGCAAAACCACCACTTGTACCTCCTTTAAGCCCTTCATAGTTTCATTTTCCCATCCCTATTTTGTTTTCTTGGTCTTCTTTTATTCACCTTTTTCTTTTCAAGGAATACAAGAAGGAATTCTAATGTATTGTGTGTGATCCTTTATTCTGACTTCCCTTCTTGGTGCACAGAAGTCAGGGTGTGACATGAACCACAATTTGATGTACAGAGCCTGCAGCAGATTCTTGGATATTTTCAGGACTAAATGACAACAAAATCCTTGAAAACCTGAGAAGAAGGTGGGGTAGTAAAAGGGATGTGTGGGAGAAGAGGAATATAAAAAAAGGATCAAAACAGATAAATTTCAGTCAGCAAGTGATAATACACTCTTCAGCTTCTTAGCCTTAAATTTGTAGCTTCCAATGTATTTTACTGATGGAGTCTGCATAGGAAACTTTATGTAAATTAGCTATTATTAATTTGTTTTCTTACAAGAAACAAAAAATTAATATAATCTTATAAATTTTGCTAATGCGCTTGGTAGCGAAGCAGAATCAGCAGTAAGAAAAACACTACTGACAATTTCATTCAAGAAGAAAATCAATCAAGTGTAATGTTCATCATTCCTTTTTTACTGGGATAATTTGATCCTGACATCCTGCACTGTGATGGGCATGGCTTGCTTTGTTCAAGATGTTATCCATTTTGTGTCTTTAAGAGCCATCTTCTTCCCTTGCCACCAACTTAACACACATCCTTTTAACACACATGCAAGGGAAACGAGTGTTTCCAGAGTTCCTGATTGTCCCAGCACCTCTCTACGTGCAGCTGACACCAAGACAAATGATTCTGCTTGCAGGGACACATTGTCTGAAGCAGTGCTTTGGTTCATTAAAGCAGTGCCTGAGCAGTGCTCAATAAATGCTCCTTATCACTGAAAATTAGCAGTGGTGGGAGCAGGTCTGTTGAACTTTGCAGCTACACTCAGGGTTAAGAATGACAGGGTCTGAGTGTTGGGAATTGGAAGAAATAAAAATCTGAAATCAGAACAGCCTGGAGACTGGAGCATTCATTCCTGCATCTCTCTTAGGGTGGGACAGTGCATTAGCAGATGGCAGCCTAAAAACAATATGTGCTGAGAGAGCTCGAGATGTATGGCAAGATTTTCAACACCTACGCAGGCGTTCTGAGGAGTATTGTCTGTCAGGGGTGGCTCAGGAATTTACGAGATGCCTTTGTGTGGATTTCTGCAGCTATTATCTGCAGACGATCAGCCAGGAGATGTTGGAGGCAAATTCGAGGCAAATTTTTACAAAATGGAACACAGTAACTAGTCACAATATTAATCCCTAAGCTTTGATGTGAGCCTTGTAAAACACACATAGAGCAGCCCAGGCCCCTCTTTATTGGTAGATCGTGGAGATGGGTTGGGTTGTGAGAGGCAGCAGAAAATTGTGACTGAAGAGCAAATCATGATCTTGCCATCTGCCTGGAAGGAATTATTATATAGGGTTTGCTGTCAATCAACCAACCTGTTTTGAAGCAAAGGCAGAACAGTATATGATTTTTTTTTATCCTGCTCATTTCATGCACTAATTCCCCACTCAGAAAATCATCATTTCCAGCACCAGCACAGCACTCTGGGCTCTGGCTGCAGCTCCCTGCCTGGCCCAGCAAGCAGGGAGAAGACATGTGGAAGAAAGTGCTTAGAGTGGTTTTCTTAAATAATGACAAAGCCCATAGCTGTGACAAGGAAGTAAATCTCAATTGTTTAAGCAATGGCATCAGGGAATATTAGCTGCTGTATGCCACATATTCATGATATTCTCACTTTTTTTGTTCCTGTGGGAGATCTTTCCCCAAACTCTCATTTCCACCCTCTTTAAGGGTGTCTTCTGTGTTGCTTTATGATTTTTTTTTTGGTTGGTTGGGGGTGGGTTTTTTCATGAACATAACTGAAGGCAAAAATTGTTGCTGTCTGCCTGCTTTATCTTTTCAAGGATTTCCTACAAACCCTAGGCTATAGCATTGCACAGCAGTGTATTTCATCCAGAACTACATTTCCTCATGTAACACCTCTGGTCTGAGGATGTCCAAGCATGCTAAAATAGGTGTGTGGAAGCCACACTGTTCCCCTGCACAATCCAGGGCATTTTAGAATAATAAACTGAAATATAATTTAATGTCATGGAGTGATTCCATTATAAGAGTCCACACTGCAGGGGACCAGTAGCACAGAAACCTCTCGATTTGATAATGTTTTTTTTCCCCACCACTGTCTGTATTTATGATACAGTGGAAGCAAACACATGGGTTTGCAAATCAGCTGTTTGGTCAGTCCCCTGGTGTAATGTAAGAGCTGAGATTTGCTCTGCAGCTGAGGGCAAGGCAGAGTTAGAAGACTTTAAAGTGTTATTTTCAGGGTAGCACCTGGATCTAAAAAGACCAGAAGTGTAACACTGCAGAGCTGATCTGACCTCTTGCATTTTCCTTTGGCACCAGCCAAAGCATCCTTTCCAAAAGGGGTGCTGGGCTGTGCCAGGATGTGCATTTGGTGTGCACTGGAGCACCCGGGCAGACCTGGGTGTCTGGAAACCTTTCACAGCCAGAGAGGCCCCAGGCTCCCAGCAGAGATGTCTGCAGTGCTCCTGGCACCCTGGCACCTTCCCCACGTCAGCCTGGGTGTGCCTGAGCATTGGGATTGACTCTAAGCAAAATAACACTCTGCACCTGATGGTGTCCTGAGCCTTCAAACCAGCTCCTCCCTGTGGTTTGAGTTTATAAAACCTCCCAGGAGGGGGAAAGACGAGGGTGCTGGGTTTTGCTGCCTTTGAAGCTGAGGAAGTCGTCTAAAGGTCTTAGAAGAAAAAGAAAAAAAAAAGCTGTCTAAGGTAGAGGAAAACAGAAACAGGAACTAAACCTGCCTCTGACTTCAGACCTGATTTTTTGTGGGTTTTTTTTAAGGTGAGTCTTTGGGAAGTAGAATTTTGAGGGCTGTGGAGTGCTCTTTGAGCGGATTTTGTGGTTGCATTCATGGTTTGAGCTTTGAGCTTTCATGGTTTGTTGGGGAAATTTTTGCTTCTGATGGCAGGGGGGACTGGAAAAGGATTGATGTATTTTTGAGCTTTTGTCTGTGTAACAACTTTTTGTATGGATATGGCTGCTTTTCCTACAGTTGTCCCTATGCCAGGAGAAGGTGGAAGGCTGGCTGGGCTGGAGGAGTCTGCCATGGAGGAGAGGAGATATCAAGCTGGGGCTGACTTGCTGCAATGTTTTAGGGGAAATTTGTTTCCTAGCTAGTCTTGTTTCTATGCTGATGTCTGAAATATGTCAAATTTGACAGAGGAGGCTTCTTTTAACTGCTGATGAAGCCTTCTTATTTTTATTACTTCAGGATAATGACAGAATCACAGAATGGTTGGGGTTGGAAGGGGCCTCTGGAGGCCATCTAGTTCAACCCTGCTTCTAAAGCTGCTGAAATAATAATGGACACCTATTTCTCATTAAGTTTAACTAAAATTTAGGAACATAGCAAGTAGGGGGAGTGAATATAACCCAGTGACCATATCTGAGCTCACCATACAGAATTTGCTCCCCAGAGTTTCTCAATGCCTTTGCTTTCCTTGGATTTGTTTGATTTATGTTCCAAGTATTAAAAATACCTGCACCTTCATGTAAAAGTGACTTTTCAGCAGCAAAAGTAGATGCTAAACCCATGTTTGAGGACTGATATTTGACATAATGAAAGTAATATATCAAATGCCAAATGTCTCCTCTGTCTATAGATACAATAATTTTCAGTTCATGCAGCCTCTGACCCATGATTTGTCCACAGTAGGTGGGTCTTGCCTGTAATGTGGTTTTAGCTGGTCTGGAAAAGCAGCCTGCCAAAAATAATAGTTTATTTTCAAACTGGGGATATTCCAATAGAATTTTATATAATGGGTTCAACCTGGCTCTTTTAAGAATCAGCTGGAGCTGCAGAGTTCATGCTGGGATGAATTTGGGAGTCCATGGAAAGATTCTGGATTTTCAGATCAGGATGATCTCTCCAGATAAAGGATAATAGTATCACAAGAAGCCATGAACTGCTATCAGTTTGTGGGCTGGTTTAACTCAGATTTCTTTGCTTTTTGGTATCTCTGAACTGAATTTAATGGACAACTCATTCTCCATCACATGATGGTTATGTTTACCTGCCATGATATCCTGAGCACAGTCATGTTTTGCTGGTTATATTTTAAATTATTGAGTGCTATTGAAATATATATTTTTTTTTGCATGATGATAATGTACTGCATAGACAATTCATCTTGGTAATCCTTAGCAAGTGTTGATCTTGGCAGCTAATGGTGAGTTCTAGATAAGGGCTGAGATTTTTTGTGTGCGTTGTCCTACATACCTTAAATAACTAGGACACAAACTTTTGTGATATAAACTTCCCTGACAAATATAGATTTGTTATTTTTTCCTTTCTCTCCCCTCTTAGGCTTTGGAAGACTGCAAAAAGCAGAATCACTGCCTCCTAAACACAGTAATTGTGATGACCAGACACCCCTTTGACAAGGAGCAGCTGCATGTTTAAGGTAGGCTGGGAGGAGCAATCATGAGAATCCTTCCTCTTGTGTTCTGTTCTCACCTCTTGCTTTTGTCAACATTCAGACTGGTTATTTAATTCTTTGTTGTTTTCCAGTACAATCTTCTGTGGTTGTTGTGGGGTTTTGTTTGGCTGGGGTTTTTTTTGTTGGTTTCTTTTTCCCTGTGGTTGTGTCATCTTCTTTGTTGGATCTTCCCTGTATACTTGGGGATGCTTGACAAAACTGCTGCTTCTGCCAAGCAAGTTTGGTGTGGCTGAGGCAGCAGGGAGAGAGGCAGAGCAGAGATGTGCCATGAGTTGGGAGGGTGGAAAGGAGCCACCAGCTCTGGGTGCCAAGAGCAGCAGGTGGAGCATCTCCTCTGAGTGTACTGTGCTGTTGCCTTGGCTGATCCTCCATATCCATATGTCTGCACCTGTGCTGGAAACAGCAAATCTCCCAACATCCTGGACTTGAACTGCGACAATAAATGTCCCACCAGCCCTGGGCTCCCATGGGAAGTGGCTTCCCTGCACATGTTGTTCAGCTCTGCACTTTCAGGCTCTTGGTGTGTGTGGTCTTTGTGTTGGCCAGTGGAGGCTCTGGTCGGAGCCAGAGAAATCCTTGGTGTTTATTCCCTTCATGAAAAATGTATCTTTCTGGCTAAGCTTTTCTTGTTTGCCTCCAGGAAAAACACTGCATCTTCTCTTGTCACTGGAAAAAGCTATAGGAGAAGAGAACCTGACAATACAGACAGAAGGATTTTGTGCTGTCATTGGAGACATAGGAAGGGCAGGAAAGGAAATAGATTCAGTTTGGCCATGGAGATTGGATCAGATGTCCTGCAAGAGAGGGAGAAAAGTGCTGAGGACTGAGAAAAGGAAGTCTCAGGACAAGAAAGGTTTTCCTTGGAATATATCAGAAGTTCTAGACATGAAGTGGAGCATGTGCTGAACAGAGAGGATGTGCATCAAACGTTGCTGAACTCATGCCTTGAGTGTGGGTTGTGAGTGTTTGTCTGGGCCGAGCTGTGGCCAGGGAGCTGGTAAACTTGTGCTCTCCTGAACCAAAGGAATCCTCTTTTTGTTTCCTGTTCCACTAGGGGAAAGGAAAACAACCAAGAGCAAGAACCACAGGGAGGCTCAGGGCCCTGGATGAGAGTTTCTTGGCTGGTTTTACTCTGGGATTCATAACATTGCCGTTCAGGCAATCACATGTAGGCAGCTCAATCTTCACATGCTCAGCTGCTGTGATGGGAGGATCCATGCTGGATGGTTCCCAATGGAGGAAAAACTCTGGGGAGGTGAGGGGGACAAGCAAAACTGCTCTGCCAGATTTTTAAAAAAGCTTCCACAAATGTTGTGAACTTAAAATGAGTGTCAAAATCTGGTTTTTGGTGGAATTGAGGTAAAACTTGCTGTGAGACTACACTTGGCTCACCTGGGTAGGAATATTTAGGTAGGGAGGAGCTGCAGTGTGCAGTGCCTGTTGCCCAGGCAGCAGCCAAGGCAGAGTCTGGGATATGGGAAGGAGCTTTGTAGGGTGGGTGGAAGCAGCTGGGAGGGGTGGAGAACACAATCTGTGAAAAGCAAAGCTTCATTGTCCCAGGAACACTAGAACTGAGGAGCTTTGCTTTTCCAAGGTGGTGAGCCTTCTGCAGACCCTGTGAAATATGAGCTTGGGATGTGTCGTGTTAAAGCTCTTCATGGGGGAAAGGCAAGTGTGGGGGATGAGGAGAGAGAGGCAGAGGAGGCAGAAAGCAGAGGCCAGAGGCCCCTGTTTGGGTGCAAGCACCAATCTGCTGTCTGCATGAGCTTGCCTGAGTTGCATATGCTGTCCTTTTCTGTGTGCCCAGAAAATTGTGATAAATAGAGGTCCAGGCAGGGAAGAGCATTTATTTTTATTTGCCTATTTTTGTCATCCACTTGGCGTCTCTAGATGAATGGTGGAAGCAGGAGGGAAGGGCTGTTCTCCTTGTGCATGCAGCCCTGGGTGTGGGGCAGAGTCTCAAAGACAGCTGGATTCCTGCTGACCCCTTGCAACCTACCTTCACTTTGGAAATATCATCCAGTGTAATGGTCTGCTTGTGGCAGCTGTGCCAGCAGCCCTGTGGAGCCTTTCAGAGCTGTGGATAAGCATTTTCCATGCTCTCCCTGGGACAGCTCAGGTGCTGGTCTCTGTCCTCTCCTCTGTGTCCCATCAGGTATCAGAGTGGGGGTGGAAGGACAGCTCCTGACACTTCACCTCCCAGCAGTCAGACACAGATCCCAAAACCCAAAGGGTGTTCTGCCCCTCTGCAGGGCATGGATTCATCATGCCCCAGCACTACCAGGAGCTGCCATTCCACAGGATACCACCCTTTGTCCCATCTCCCTTTTGTCTAGAGACAAATTATGTTCAGCCTTCCCTTTTCATGAGAAAGCATTTTGAAATGTGCAGAATGCTCACTCGTGTCTTTTTCTCCTTCCTATTTTCTCTTTCCAGCGTGTCACTGTCAGTAGCCCCACATTCAGCATGGGCCCAGGGGTGCTTCTAAAGCACCATCCCCTCCCTGTCAGAGCTGAGTGAGGAGGCTGAAGTAAAGCCCCAAAGCATCAGGTGAATATGACACTGTGCTTAGCAAAGAGGGCAAGAGGAAAATGTTTGATGTCTTGTTGGTCCACTGAAAGTTAAAATTGGCAGCAAAGACATCAAAGCAGGTGTGAGGATGCTTCTGCAAGATTTGCCAAGGACTCCTGTGTTCCTGTCTGATGCTGGGAGCCAGGGCAGGGGAGAGGCTGCAAGCACAGTCTGTTTAATATTCTCTGTCCCTCTGATCTCCCCCCTACCCTGCAGAAGCAACATGTCCCCTGTTTCTGCAGAGCTTGTCCTGAGCAATAGCAGCATCTGTCAGGGGTTATGGTGGCATTAGCCTCATGGAGCTGGGAGTTAGCAGTGCTTGGCAGAGTGACAGTTCTGCTGTACCTTACATAAATCTGTATCTTGCATAAATCTGTCTCTGCCTACTCTGCCAAGGTGTGTGGTCAAAATTTGCCTGATTCTTCCTTCTGTCCACAACACTTTAGAGTTTCTTAGAAGATTATATTTGCTTGAGATCCTTCTCCTTCATCTTTCCTCACATGTCCCCACTCCACACCCTTTCACTTGTATCCTTCCCACAAAGTCCTAACAGGGACTTATCTTAAACAGGTTATTATATTCAATTGAATTCCCATCACCTGCCCCTCACAGGAGCTGCAGAAATCTCCCTGTATTCCTGTGGAATTGAATTCCTTGAGCCTCCCTGTGGCTTTGGCAGCAAACCCCAGCAGCCTCCTCCTGCTGACTCCTGCTCTGGGCTGTGCCTGATCCCACATAGCTACAAGGTACTTGCCTTGTTCATTGGTACTTCAAGGTATTTTGTTGCCTCTCATCTGCTTTTTTTGAGCCTTCTAGAGCCTTCTGAGGCCAGAAAGTAGTAACTACCTCAGTTCTTTGCTGTCTTTCAGTGTCTAAGGAAATTCTTCAGGAAAATGAGATAATCCCTATTAAACATCATTATATCCCCAACTATACTTGTTCCATGGGTTTTCAAACAAAGCACCTGGAAGGGAAATGCTGACCTCTTGAAAGCATCTCTGGTCATGTGAGGATTGGCCTGAGCCACTCTCTTGTCACCAGCTCTGCTCAGGGACCTGATGGGAGCCCCCTGCCATGGTGAGCTGTGGGGAGGGTCCATGGCCAGTGATGTCCTGTGTCCCTTTGTCACACCCACCCACCACCAACTGCTTCCTCTCTGAATGCTGTAAAACAGACCTGTTCTGAGCACTGTGACAGAGACCAGTATAACATTTCTGTTGGTCTGCAGGGCCAAGTACTTGGTCTGCATTGCCCAATAAAACACAGCAGCTCCAAAGGAGCGTGTGATCTGTCAGGTAAACTCATTGCACCTCTCTGAGAGTCTCCACTGAGACATCCTCAGGTGCTGAGATGGGGCTACTTGAGTGTTAAGTGTACTTAGTGCTGTTATTATTTATGGTAGTTTGGTGTCTTGTGCTGATGAGTAGTAGCACGCTCTTCTACCACAGGTTATCCAGGGGGGGAAAAAATAAACCCACATTGTGTTATATTCCTGAGCTCCCAAAATGGAAGTTTCTGTTTTGTCTCCAAGCCCTTTTTCTTTTGTAGGCAGACATAAGAGCTGTAATACCAAGTGAATGGTATGTACTAAGTCTATACAATGGCTCTTTAAAAAAAAATAATTACATACGGTACAAGAGGGAGAGGAAACCACTCCATTCCTGTAAATGGCCACTTAAGACGTGGAGAATAAATAACGGCAATAAATAATCTGGCATAGGTGAGCTTTAGCATTTGGGAGTAAATCAGCGCTCTTTCCCCATTGTCTGCAGAGATGCCTCGGAAATGGAGTTGGAAGGAAAGATTCCAGAGTTGTGGCCAGGTGTTGGAAAGCCCCTGGGAGCGTGTGGGAGTCTCCTGCTCTCCCGAGTGTCTCGTTCCGCTTTCCCTGCACCACCCTTCCCCGCTGCCAGGCGTGTGCTGCTCCCTGTGCAGGGGCAGAGACTCCCCCAAGCCTCGCTCTCCCCTCTGAGCCAGAACACCGCCGGGGGCTGGCGGCTGTGCCGGCGGAACCAGCGCGTCCCCGGCTCTCCCCGCGGCCGCCCAGCCCCTCGCCTGCTGCCCAGCCCTGCCTGCCTCCGCCGCTCCCCTGCGCCCTGCGGGCTCTGCTGCCCCTATTTAAATGCAGCTCCCGCGGCTGCCGAGCGCCTGGCTGGGGCTGCCGAGCGAGGGCTGTGTCGCTTTAAGGCACATGTGATACCGTGCCGAGCAGGGCTGTGCTGAGATCGGCTCCGGCAGCGGCGCACGGACCGCGCCTCGCCCGCCGCCCGAGCCGAGCCGAGCCGAGCCCCCGGGGTCCTGCGGGCTGCGCCTCACCTCGGGATCGCTTCCAAGGGCTCGTCGAGCACACGGGGATGCTAGGGAATGATTTAAAGGTGAAAATGAGGTTTCCACCCCTCAAACCTTGGCCACTTTTCTGACGGCAGTCTGAGAGCTCAGATGTCTTCTTTACTCTGGAAACAGGATTTGTAACGAAAAAGAGATTTTTTTTTTTTCCTACTTTTAATCCTGATAAAGAAGATTATTGGGAAGCTATAAAAGAAATCCCTTATTGTGGTACAGATGGATTTAAAAAAGTATTAGATCTTTCCGATGAACACTACTAGAGTGCTCTGCTCTTGGTTGGATTACTCAGGTAAGGAGCTTCCTCAGGATTTCAGATTCAGAAAGCAGATCTGGAACTCATCAGATAATAAGTGGAAAATACTCACTGCTGTGTTTCGGTATTAATGATAAGATGATCTCCGGGTAAAATTGTGTGTGTGACAGTTTGCTGACGAACGAGTGCACGAAGAAATGTTTGTAAGAAATACTGGGTTTGAGCAAAGGTGCTTTGAAATAGCGCAGTGTGAGAGAGGTTTTTGTATTTTAAAAAACCCACAAAAACTAATAATAAAGCCTGAGTGGGTAAAGTAAGTCTGCTGTCCATGTGCTGAGAACACGATGCCGGGGGAAAGGTGCAGGAGCATTTAGCAGGTTGTGGAAGTTTCTCTCTTTGACTGAGATTTTTGAAGCTCAGCTTAAATAACCTGAATACCTGAAATTACCCTACGTGAGACTCACCTTTCCCTTTGCCTTGTGGTATAAAAAGCACTGGACCACCAATTATGACAAGAAGGTGTTAATTCTGGAAGACACGGGAAGCCTCCCGGGAGCTCCGAGATCTGAGGAGATTGAATCTATTTTGCAAGATAAATGGGTCTAAAAAGAGAGGAGAAAAAGTGCATTGTATACTGCAAAGCAAACAGTTGGAAATGAAATTAATTACACACCAAGCAGTGCATCAAGCACTCAGTACAGAGAAAGGAAGAGCCTCCTGCTGATCAAAATAATGTTTTGGTATTCTCTATTAATTATACTTGTCAGTTTATGTGGTTCATTTCAACTAATTAGACTTTAAAAGCTTCCCAAAGACACTGCTGCTTTAAAATCAGGGCGAAAAAAAGGATTTACATGCATATATTTTATCACCACAGCATTTCACTTTTCTAATATTGTTCATCTTCCTACTGTAGAAACCCCCTGATGTTGCATGCAGATTTTTTTTTTTTTTAAAGACATGATTTTTTTCCATGTGAGAGATTTAATCTTTCAAAGTCTTTCTTGCTCTGTGAAAATGATGTTCAGCTGATTGGATTATTAGATAGAGAGCAGCATCCCGTCATTGGCTGAGTGAGGAGAGTGCCTGAAGTTTGATTAATTTGGCCATCTGAAATGCAGCAGAAGGTGCTGTGAAGGGAACTGGACGATGTGTAGCGTAGCTGAGCCTTGCAAACCTCCCGATCCTCGCAGGCACTGAGAAAGAGCTGCTGAAGTTAACAAGTCAGAGGAAATTCAGCCAGTTAGTACAGCCACGAGCACAAGTAGGAAAAAACACAGTTGTTTGCACACAAAGAAAGCAGACAAAGAAATTGCCTTTTCCCTTTGCAAAGGGAATATTTTTAAAATTTTGACACAATTTCCTTTGTGGACTCATCAAATCCTCTATAGAAGATATCTGAAATTCAGTCTGGCCATGCTCCTGCCCTTGCACAGGTCGAACAAAAGGAAGCTGATTTCATCTGGGGATTAGAACATAATTCTGAGAACAATTACTTTGTTTGGTAGACAGAAGCATGATTAATAATTAATGCTTGCAAAAGGAAAAAAACCAAACAATGTACTGTTACCTTCTGGGTCAGTAATAGCCTTTTTAGTTTTGGGGATGGAGTATTTTGGCAATGTGTCTTGGATATCTGAGGATATTTTATGCCTTTCTGCAACGTGTTTAAAGCAGCTTTGATACTGTTTGGACATCGTGTTGGTTTTTTCCAGCAGGTGTTGTGATTTTTTTAAAAATTTGATTTATGTTTTTAACTCCCCTATAAACTGAGCTATGGATCAGTGTGCAAATATTTCCCAGCTTCTATTTATATTGTGTTTTTTTTAGTCCTCAGATTATTACAGTTTGATTTTTACCACTGAATTATTAAAGTTTTCCAGGCTCCTGTGTTGCTGTCTCTTTACCTCAGCTGTCCTTTTTGGGCATGACCTTTGTTGTACAAGAATTGCATCCTGTAGGGGGGGAATAATAATCAAAAGACACTTAGCAGAAGGAGTGAAAAAGAAAGATATTAAAACCACTGTTGTAATGGAAGCTGACTATTCTGTGTGCTGTGAGGCATTGGATAATAACGTGTGTCTAATATTTTGTTTAGAGAATGGCAGTGGTCTCTGCAATGTCCTGGGTCCTGTATTTGTGGATAAGTGCCTGTGCAATGCTGCTCTGTCAGGGGTCCCTCCATCACACTTTCCAGCAGCATCACCTGCACAGACCAGGTAGGACTGAGCTCAGCTCTGGGCTTGCAGGCTCTCTGCCTGTGCTCGTGTCTGTCTTGATAAATGATTGACTAATCAAAATTCTTTTTATCATTTAAGTTTTATGAGTTGTTTGCCTTTGTACTGCACAGCATCTGTTTTTTGGTGAGTCTAATGTGTGTTGTGCTTTGCCAATCCAGTGTGGGAATAGTCATCCTTTAATGTCATTTTCTAACAATTTCCCAACGTAAGAATCCCATTGTGGGTAATGGTTCAGTTTCTGTGTCCTTCTCTTTCCCCTTCTCCCCATTTGGTGAAGTTCTGGAATTTCTGTAGAACTTGGACACTGTGACAGCACAGCTTTGAGGAACTTTGTTCTTACCTGACCCAAACTGGGCTTGGGTTTGTTCCTTAAACCAAATCTCCCTCGGTCCCCAGTGTGTGCTGGACATGAGGTGTTTGCCTTGGATTAAAGGAGACACACTCATTCTGAGCTTCTCAAGTCGACCTCTGAAAATTGATGGGGCTGCAGAAGTGTGGCCTGGAGGAGAATTTGGGGACTGTGAATTGAGTGCAGTGCCTGCAAATGCAGAATCAATCCCACAGGCGAGCAGTGGAGAACACAGCTCACTTGGACTGCTGGATCTGCAGGCACAGCAGTGGTTTTATTGTTTTTATGAATAGAAATGGATCACATAACTCCTTCAACTGCTAATTGCACTTGGAAGAATATGCTATGCTAAAAATTGAGGTGGTGGCATTTTCTAGCACAGTATTTTCATCTGGTTAAGATTAGCTGGGCCAAGAATGTCACTTAACCAAATCTGTACCCAAAGAAAAGGTGGGAGAGGTTTTAAGAGTTGTAGACATGAAAGATGGAAAGTGTTAACTCACAGTGAGGAGTCCTTTTACAGTGTGGCAATTATTATTTTAATGTTTTTTGATCAAATGACATCCCTTCAAAGACAGATGGTCTTGAACACAGGTGTTTAACAACTTTAGAACTCAAAAGTTTTCCCAAGTACATTCCTTGCCTAGAAGTCACAAGTATTGGCATTGTCTTGGTTTGTTGTAATAAAACATAGATATTATAGAGGAATAGACCAAAATCCTTGCTAGGCCAGGTCTTAGTGCCCATGTTAGAGCATCAGATTAACCAAGGGTGTTACCTTTACCCCCTGGCACTGGAAATTTGGGAGTGGTTGAAGTTTCAGGGATGAGGGACTTATTTGGAACTCACAGAGATTTATTATAATCCAATGATCAGTAATTCTGCTGGTTATTTGAGTATGTTCCTAGTAAAGGAAAGGGGAAAAAACAGCCCAGCTAAGCAGATATATAAAAGGAAAATGTAATATCATTTTATGGAATCAGTTGAAACAAGTGACATTATGAGAAAAAATGAGAGCTGGGCAGATCCAGAGCTCTGCAACATTTGCCTAAGCTTGAAAAATCACCTTTTATATGAAGCAAGAACAGCAAGACACTGAATGCATACCAAATGTTGGGGAAATGTGAAAAATGACAAAATCTTTCACTCAGGGATGTGCTACAGATAGAGTGAAGGTTTTACAGCTGCCTCATCACCTACTTAGAAGCAGCCAAGCTTTCCCTCCTGCGAGCCTGGCTCAGGCAGCTTCTCTGCACCCTACATGAGCAAGATTGATGGTGCTCTGATCCCAGGCAGCCAATTTCAGTCTCTCAAGAAATAATCCACTACATTGACAGATGAGTGGAATTTGACATGATGTTCACCTCAAATTCAGATTGTGCTGCACCTGGGAAGTACCAGCCAGTGAGTGTCCTTTAGGGAAACTTAGATATTTTGGATGATTTCTGCTGTCAAAACAGAAAATCAAGACAGTGTTTTTTTTTATAAGGCCATGGATTTGCAGTCTGCCAACTGAATGTGAAAGGTTGTACATAAAAGGGATGGAAATGTGTTAACTAACAAACTGAGTGATTTTAATGTATTCAACTGCAGTCCCTGAGCACACCCTATTTTTCATATTTATATTATTAGGAATGCATAGTTTACTTTTAGTTAGAAACTGTGTAAGTAAGATTAAAATGTTCAGCCAAATAAAAGTGAATAAAAAATGGATGCAGATGAGCCCAAGCATAATTTCAGTAATTTAATATTTGGTGTATGAAATTTCAATTTATTGAATCATGACAAATAGAGGTGTAATCAATAGCATGCTCAGCATACCTTTTCTTTCAGTTTGTGATGTTCCATAGATAATGACCTGCCCTAAAATAAGAGAATTTGAGCAGTTCATCTCCATCATGGGGCCACTTTGGTACAAGATAATTAAAAAGGCAGGTTCCACCCCATCTTGTGCTTCTCATGCTTGATGAAGAGTCTCACTGAGCACAGGAAGGTGCAGGTAAAAGATAAAATCCTCTTGGAGTGTATTTAGCATAATAAACTTGAACTGAACACAGTGGATTAGCACGGTGAATACATCCATCTGGACCACTGCAGTTAATCCAGTTTTGAAACCCTGGAAATCAAGGGCAATATATTAAAAGGTTAGTTTATCATCAGAGATTTCTGAGCTTGATCTTTTTTTTTTTCCTCCCTGAAACTTTCTTAAGCAAGTATCTGAATGGGCTGAAATGGATTTTTACACACTGTGCAATCACAGAAGCTTAAAGCCTCTTTCCAGAGCAGTGTAATTTTTCATTTTTCTAATTCAGTACTTCTTTATTCAGTTAGATGGCTTAGCAGAAGGTATGAACCTGGAAACAAATGTGATAAACTGCTCAACATGACAGTATTTGTGACTGACTGTAGCTTTATTTTCTGTGAAGTGTTGGCAGGTGGGCACAGGTAGTAAGGCCATAGTAAATACTGCTTGCTTATAAGATGAATCATGCTGTATTATTTGTGCCTGTTCATTAATTCTTTCTTGTCTGATTAACACAGTGAGAAGTTTGAGTGCTGTTCTTTAGTGCCCTTAAGAATTGGTGCCTGTTCCTTTTGGCTTGGATAGGTGAGGAGAGGAAGACCTGGGAGTAAACCTGCAGAACCCCTTGCAGTGTAATTCCCCTTGGGCAATACTCATGGTTTTCTGTAGGGTTTTTTGTGACTATATTTCATTTTCACAAAAATCATGTTAGGCAAAGGATGTGTGAAAGCATTCACAGGAAATAACTTTATTTGGAAACAAATCTCCATCTTCTTTGCAAGCTTGTCATTTCTGTGTGATTTAAGAAGAAATAGTGGTAATGAAAAGAATTCCATGCTGGTTGGTTTAGTCTCTAAGATATACACAGTTGTAGGGCTGCTGAATTGGCCTGAGGGGTTAGAGTGAACATGTGATTTGCAGAGTTATCTGAGTGCCTGTGATAGTTCATTGATCACCTGATTGACAGAATTGACCCTCCCAGCAGTAAAAAGTAGGTGCTAGGATTTAGTGACACAACAAGATATTAGCAAAATACAGGATTCAAGTTAAAAAAAAAAAAGGCTTCCATCAGCCTTTCAGTCAGGCAATTCTTTGCAAAATTTTGACTTTGTTCCATAACAAGGCATTGGATCTGTCAGCTAATCATAGGTGACAACACTGGCCATGTGCTACTTGGAAGGACACAGGATTCCCCTGTAAGTTTGGGCAAATGAATTAGGTACACATCAGTTAGTCTTGTGTGCAGTGTAAAGATGTAAGGCAGACACAAGCAGAAAAAAGTACCCACTGTAGCACTGCTGACATTTGCAAATATGTTAATTAAAAATAGGCCTGTTCAGAGGAAGAAATCATGGACTGAATCAAGGCTGGAATTTTATGATGCTAAACATGAAGTACCTTTTATTGTGACAGTAGTTAATGATGTGCCTTTTAAAAATCTTCTCAAGAAGTAATTCTCTGTACTACATATTACGAGATGGAAAAATCAGTCTCAAAGCAATTCTGCACCATCTAACAAGGAACATCAACCTAAGGATGCTCTGAGCATGTTTCTCAGTAGACAGCATTTTGCAGAAACTGTAGTCTGTGGCTGTGAGCAAAAAATGTCTTAGTTCTGATCTTGGCCTTCCCACTGATTTTTTTTATAGCCTTGGGGTAAGCTGCATATTTTCACATTTCAAAAGGTCTGCTATTTTCATATGCCCCATATATGTGGCTATTCAGTTCAAAACAGACAGGGTTTTGAATCTGATTCCTCAGGAAAGTGTAAATAAAATGTGTCTCTACTTTGTAAAACAATTGAGATTTGGAAGGTGAGTTCAGCTGGATTTTTGCTCTTGGTGTTGACAGAAGCAAGTGTGGCACTAGGTAGTTAATATATAAAAGTTTCTATGATTAGCAAGAATTGTGTTTCATTAATCACATGGTGTGAATGCAAACTGTTGCCTTCAGTATACAATGTTCAAATTGCCAGGCAGGAACACAGCCAGCCATGGCCATGAAAGGTGACAGCTATTGTTTCGTGCTGTGTTAATTAAAATGAGCAAAATTTTTAAGTTCTAAGGTCTGATTCAGTTTTCATTGACACCAGCAAATGCACAGGAAGCAGCATAGTGCTCACAGTCAGGAAATCCTGCTCAGAATGAGCTGTTCCAGTCACTCACTGGAAAGATCTCCCTTGTGATACCTTTGTTAAACTCACCTGGGCTTTACAGACTGCTTTTGAAAATGTGAAATTACCAACTGCTAAGTGAAGAAATCCAGGTTGTAAGAACCTACTGTGTTCCTGGTCCCATATAAAATACATTTGGATGTATGTGGACACGTATTTTGTTTAGGAAGAGAACTGATGTGACAAAATCAACACTTAAGCATGAGGTAGGGTTTCTAGCAGCATGGTGGCAATGAACTGCCTGCTGTGCTTGTGTGATGGGCTTGTTTACAGCACCAGACTCCATCAGAACTACTGCACCCTGTGATTTTGATTCTTTGATTATTTTTTCTTTTTTTTCCTGAGAAATCAAAGCTCTGAAACAAAACCAGCATAGCTCCAGAGTGTGTTTACTGATAGGGTTAGCCACGGGGGATTTTGGGGTCTGTAAGGTGTTGCCTGAGGCACAGGGAAGTAAAGGGGAAGGGATAGGCTGGCATTGCCCAGGATCAGGCAGTCCTCACTGCAGGAGGAGAAGGGCAGCTGGGACCCTCACACCTTGGTGCAGGAGAGCTGCCACCAGTCCCACTGTGGGATGTGATGCCTTGTTACCTCTGATCCAGGGAGATGGAGCACCCAACTCAGAGCAGGCTGTGCAGCTGGATGGGCTGTGAAGGGCAGCATGGCCAAGGTGTGCAGTGGGGCCCTGAGCAGCCCTCGGTGCCCAGGGAGGCTCCCCAGGAGCTGCTGAAAGTGTGGCTGCATTCCCTGTGGGGTGCCCCATTCCCTGTGGGGTGCCCCATTGCCTGTGGTGTTCCCATTGCCCGTGGATGTCCTGTCCCCTTTGGGGTGCCCCTTGCCCGTGTGTGCCCATTCCCTGTGGGTGCACTCCTTGGGCACCCTCCCTGCACACCTTGTGCAAGCAGCAGTGGCCAGGTGCTCCCAGGGGGACAATGGGGTGGTGCCTCCTGTGTGGGTGCTTTCCTGGCACTCTGGCTGTCCCCCTGCTCTGCCCTTCCTCCTGGCCATGCTCCTGTCCCCATCCCAGGCCACCTCAGCTCTCCCTCAGGCCTTTCTGCAGGTGCAAAGCAAATCCCTCCTGCCATGCAGGAGCTGCCCTGGGGAAACAGGGACCAAAAATCCCCTCTTGCTGTGCTGGTTCTGGCAGCATCTCCTGCTGCCCCTGTGCCGAGGCTCCCCCTCCAAGTGCAGCCTTGGGGCCCTGGTACTCGTGCAGGGCCCTTTCCCTGCACACCACTGTTTGTAGCTCGCTGTCACGGCGTTAAAGACTGGGAGAATTCATTCTGTGCTGGTGAAGTCCCAAGGAAAATTTGGCACCTACAAATATAAACCCCAAAGGCAAACTCCATTGCTCTGCACTGAAGTGTTTCTGCTGATAACATCAGAAACATGCCTTTAATGATTAGGCTGCTTTAGAGCAAGGCTCATTTATATTTTAAAAAGTAATATTCAAGTGCATTGCTTCATAAGATTGATGTGTTTTCCCCTATAAGTTTGATAATATTTTATCTTGTACTGTCTATAATCTTTGTATTTCCTTCTGAATGTTTTTCTTTCCACTCTCTGAAACCAATCTTTGCTGTGAGCAAGATTTTTTTTTCCTGGCAGAACTCAGCATTTTTTGCTGTTTTCAGATGCCCTGTACAGAAGAGTTTTCTCCAGCTGAACTTACTCCTTTTCATGGGAGTGATGCTGCAGCTTTCTGTTCATTGTGCCCTGGGTAGGGACCACGAGGACTGCAGCACAGTTGGAGTCTAAATTTATGAGACTCAGGCAGTGATGCACAATGGGGAATCGGGGGTGTAAATTAAGCTGAATGAAGTTACAAAGCCCAATGTTTCTGTGACTCACATTTTTATGCTCTATTTAGATTGTTTTTTGACATCTCTCTCTTGCCTTCTGTATTTCTTTTGGCATAACAGTTTTCCCCTTTTCCTTCACAGTAGGTAAAGAAAACACTCCTGCCCTTCTTGAAAGGTCACTTCAGTGACAGCAGGGTGCAGGATCACTGTTGCTATCATGATAATCAATAACTGTGTTCTACTGTTCCATTGTAATCCTTATTTTGAGAAAACAGCCTGGCTTGGGAATTGAATTGATGCAGGAATGGGAAATTTTATTATATTTTGGATGATGTGAATGTGATTCCTTGAGAAAAAGCAAGTGAAGTACAGTACATAATTCTGTTTTCTGGGGTGGGTGCCCTTGTTGAGGTGCAGTGTCTCTGAACTCCAAGTCACCCAGGGAATAACCTGCTCTCCATGAGCAGCTTCCACATGTGCTGGGAGATTGTTGGAATTTGGCACAAGTATTTCTTCCATGAACAGTTAAGTTTTATGTGTATTCCATGTACCTTAGCTCTTACTAAATGAATAGGCAACTAAAAACCAGCTTAACCACGAGACAAGGATCACTGTTTATCAGGAGAGCTGTTGGTTCAGATGAAAGAATGTTTTTAATCCATCCTCATGCGTGATCCAAAGATCCTACTGAATTAATTTAGTTTTCTGTAGTTGACAAATCTGAATCAAGAACCCTCATTTTGACCCTACCAAAACACAGTGAGCAAAATACACTGTCAGTTAAACTGTGTACAAGTGAAGGTTCTATCTGTGGAGAACTTGATTAAAAACTCTGATGAATGTACATATCAGTTTGGTGGAAAGTGAGGAATCTGGGACCGTGATTTTTCTGTGTTGTAAATAATACCAGCAACCAAAGGCTCTGTAGATCAGCCTGGGTGCAGGCAAGAGCCTCAGGATCTAAACTGCACACCCTGATGAGACTTTATTTTTACTGTCTTCAGTAATGCTCTCCAAAACTGCTGCTAAATATTTCTGGCAAGCAAGGCTTCAGTGCAATTGTACTGTGTTGTTCAGGATTTATTAATTATAATCTTTTCTTGCAGAATCTATTTATATTTGATCATGACATTAATTGGTTGCCAAAACAAACTAGAGTTAATGGTGTTTAATTAAGTGGTTGAGAGCAAGCAAGGACATTTTATTTGGAAAATTGGTTTCATTGATTTACATGTTTGTTTCTTGGAAGAACAAGTAGAAATGAAGGGAACCTATTGGTTAGCACCTCTTTCCTATGTGCTGCCTGGGAATCACAATAATAGTGGTGACTTTGAACATGTTCAAGGGTTTGAAAGTATCTGTAGTTCATGTATTTGCCTATATAGACGTATTAAAAAGTAAGTGTTCACATTCTGAATCATTCTGAATTTAAATAAAACTAAAAACTAGACAGAAATGAGATCAAATAACACTGAAATGACCATTAAGGTCATATTCAGAGCACTGCATTTTGAAAAAAAACATATTTTAGAGAAGACTTTAGTTTCATTTCTGGACTGGCTAAAGGTGCTGAGGATAAGGAAAGTATGGTAAAATACACTGAAATATGACCAGATAGGTATTTCTTGTAATTATATTCATACAAAACTCCATTATTTTATTTCTGTGATACAGTAATTCCTATGCTTTCAATCATCTGTTTAAAGAACAGCTAATTTTACTGTTCAGAAACGTTTGAACACCAGCCTATTTCATGTTTTAAAGGCAGAATTGGAACTGAGTAGGAAATTCTGAGGACTTCATATTTGGGGATTTTGTTTTTAAGAATCAGTTTCCGAAGTGGTTCGATATCTTTGTGCCTCCTTTATTCTGCCTTGATATACCTCCTCAGGGAAAAAAAATTATCTGTGTAGGTATCAGCAGCTACCCAAACCAAGCCATCATCCTGATAAAGGCATAAATCCTTTCTGGAAGCATAAATTCAGATCTAACAGTGTCTGCCTCTTTTTCCTAAGAGGAATCAAGACCACAGAGAGCTCAAATTCAATACCAGGGTGTGAACATGAGGAGGGTCTTGTGTGTCCTTCTGGCTGATACCAGCTCTTGTTTTGGTTTAGAGCAGCACTGAAATTAAAATAGATCTGGTATTTTCAGAAGTTGCCCCTATTAATACAAGGATACACTTTTTATTAAACAGCAGAGATCTGGGGCAAAATCTTGCTTTAATCATCAGCCTCTCATGGCTAAGCTAAGATAATTTACTGTGGCTTTCATTAACACATGGGGTTCCTCTTTTTGGTTGCTTGCATGGAGTGCTTTCAAATTTGGGTGGTCAGCCAGCCAGAAGTCACTACTGTGCTAAACAGAACCCCAAGGGATGAGATGATGCTCACAGAGGTTTTTGAGTTCCTAATTGTTTTCAGTGTGCTGGGGCAGGATCTGACAGAGAGCTCTGTCTAAGCCAGCTCCCACATCTGTAGCATAATTATTTCTCTAGCAATATCTTTTTGGGAAGCTTTAAAATGCAGCAGGTTTTTTTTTCCCTTTCAGGTAATTAGAAACTGTGTTTCCTCAGCTGAAATCTCAACGCTTTCTCCATCAAGTCAGCTGCCTGGGTGGTGTTTATGCTAACCTTGTTTTGAGTTTCTACAACAAATAGATGACTCCTTTAGTTCTAATTTAGTTTCTCTTGGTATTTCTATTATCTCTTTCTAGTTGGCAGGCAAGGAAATCAGATGTGCATCAAATGAAACCATTTGTCATGGATTAGTGCATGCAAATGCCTTGATAACAGCAGTAGACAAAGGCTGTCAGTGTCTGAACACTGGCTTAGGAACAGAAAATTAACAAGGCCAAAGCAGCACTGATAGCTGTCCCTAAATGAGATTATTCAATGCCTAAGAGCAGGGCGACACTTCTGTGCCCTCCCTTGACATTTGTCCTCTACTGAAATCTTAATGCATTAGGGAAATTCACTGTGAAGCCTGTGAAGTGTCTGTGGCAGCTCCTGGCTTTCCCAGGAATGTGGACACATCAGGACCTTCCCTCTATCTATCAAAACCCATCTTTATCCCCAGCAGAGGTGGAGGATAGGGCTCACAGGTGGACAAAAGTAGAGAAAAAACATAAATGATCCTCCAGCCTTGTGCATGCCAATTTGCCCCAGGTCGCTGGGAGTCAGGAGAGCTGCCAGGCAGGACACAGTGGATTCTGTTGAGGGTGAATGTGTCCTCCTCAATGACTTCTTTGGAAATATTTTGCATTTCCTTCTTTGCCTGAGGGCAGAGATGGGTAATTGTTTAATGCTGATTCCTACTGTTGATAACACGCTGAATTGAATGTGTTGAGTGGTTATTAGATATTTATCTCATGCTTGTCGTGGTTACTCCAGTTTCATTATGAGCCTGGTTGGTCTCTTGTGAGTCCGAAGAGGTAAATCTGAGCTCTGGAGCTCCCCACTCAGAGGGTGGAGGGAGGAAAAGCTGAAACACAGTTGTAGGAAGGGGAATTTTGAGATGCCCTGACTGGGAGCAGGCTGTGGGCAATGAGCATCCAGGGCACATTGTATTCCTGACCCTCCAAATCCACCCCTAAGAGATCACCAGACCCAGAGGTTGGCATTTAGAACAAGATCCACCATGTAGGCAGCTTACCTGCTGTTTTCTGTAGGTTTTTATCCTGTTTCCATCTTTATTTTCCCTCTCCCTTCCTCTAAATCAATTCCCTTTGTTATCTCTAAATCTTTCTTTATGTAAGCTCCTGTGGCTCTCACTTTTCGAAGAGACTGTCTGAACTTCCTCCTCTTATTTAATGCACCTTGATATGGTGTTTGAGCAACAAAATTCCATTTTATTTAATCCCAATTTTAACACTATCTTAATAAACTAAATAGTTTCGAACAGTTCTATTTAAAAAGCATAAAAATGGAGCTATTTGATTTAAAAAAAAAAAAACAAAAACAAACTTGAAATGCTAGAATTTCCTGTTTCCTGATATTGGTAGGATATATATATAAGTGTTTTCTAAGAAAAACTCAGAAAAATATAAATCAGAACCTCTTCTACCCACAGGAAAAACTATTTCTGTTTATAAGAATCATCCAGTGGGAAAGATTTGGTAGTGGTTTCTGGTGCCTACACACCCCACACATGTTTTGATTGGTACCTTCTACAAGCAGTAGTGGAGCAGTTCTTTGTACCAGTCAGCCCTCTGAGGTCCCCCCTAAACCCAGTTCTTAGGTGAAATGAATTATTCCTTACATTCCTTTCTTGTTTTTCAGGCTATCAAAGGAAGAAATGTAATCTGTAGTGCCTAGAGATGGCAACAAGCTACAAAGTAGTATCAGATTTATACTGAAGTCCTGATGAGCATTGTGTGTTTTTAGTGTGCTGCTCCCTAGATCTGAGGGGCTGTGCTCTTTAGGAGGTGAGATTATCCCTTAGTCCTGACAGAATCTAGGAATCAAAATCTGGAGAGAAAATTCATGCAGAGTTTAGAATGCAAATCTGCTTTTGAATGTAACTATGGTAAAAATAATTTTCTCTGTATAATGCATTATATAAATTAGTGTCCTGAGTTTCAGATATCTTACTCTGAACTGTGTCCTGTCTGCTTTCCAAGTGCTTTAATGGTTTCCCTTTCNATAAATTAGTGTCCTGAGTTTCAGATATCTTACTCTGAACTGTGTCCTGTCTGCTTTCCATGTGCTTTAATGGTTTCCCTTATGAACAAAACTCAGATATGCCTTTGTCAGGAGGGATAATTCCATATTTTGATGAGAGCTGAGAGCTGTAAAGAGCCCTCGTGTAGCTGGTGCTCAATTGACAAACAAGTTGTGCCTTGTCAGGGGATGTTTCCCTGCCCAGGGAATGTTACAGGCAGTGCCAGCTTTGCTTCAAGTGTTCAGCTTCCCACTTTCTACTTAACTGCTCCCTTGAAGAGGTGAGAGGATTGGGCTTGTCTTAGGACAAAAAGGCTTCCTCTCTACACATGTTTCTCACTGGAAACCTACACTTCCCACCTGAGTTTAGTGCTGTGCTTCCAGCCTTTCCCAGGCAGTCTGAAATGAATTCTGTATAACTCGGTGTCTATTATGAAATGTGTCTGACTTGCAATTATTATCTGCCCATTGTTACTCAATATTCAATTCTTGCAGGCCAACTACAGCAACGTGGAAACTTGTGTCGAGATAAATGTCGTTGTATAAAGGGGAAAAAAAAATCAGATTATTTCTTTTGCTAGAACGGGGAAAAAAACCCAAAACCTTAATCTCTTGATGGATTCTAAAAATAGAGATTACTCTGGGGAATCTAGAAGATGTGTCCCAAAGAGGACTGTACTCTGGGTGGAAAATGACCTGTGAGTTTGTCTTGTTTGGCCCAGCCAAAGGTGTGGGGGCAGGATGCTGTTCAGGTCTTGCATGTCCTTCCCCACTGATTGCCAGTTTTGGGCTGTTGAGGTTGACTGTAGAAGTTTTGCTTCTCATTTGTTGGAGCCTAGAAAACCTCCAAGCTGGAGAAGGGTCTTCCCCATGATTTTTCACTGTTTTGGCAGCACAAAAGCTCAGAGGCTGTGTAGGTAGTTAATAGCATTTTTGTTACATGTCAGGACTTTTTGCTCTTTTTGCTGTCATGGAATAAATTGGGTCTCTCTTCAGATTGGAGTCACCTGTTTGGACTGGGGATCCTGGCAAGGGATCCTTTTCCAGAGGATCCTTCTCCTCTCATGCAGTGAAAAGGTGGCTGAGCACCAGCTGCTGCCCCCAGCCTGGCTTGCAGAAAGTATCTGGAGGCTCTCGTTAAGCCTTGAGTATCAAACTAAGACTTGATTCCCTCCCTACTGATGAATTAATGTAAAAAATGCTCATTGAATCTCTTGTGGTGATAAGCTTTCACGTGCTTGAGTAATTGTAGCAAATTTTCTGTTGTGACAATTGTTTATTTTTTAGTTTGTGGGAATACAGGGTAACCGTCTAAATTTTGAGAAGCAGCGTTGCTTTTGTTGTGTGACTAAAGCAGTGTAAATAATTGAATTTTTTTTAATATGACAGCCAAAGCAAGATATCAACTGTTTTTTTGGTGCAGTATTTACATTTTGAAATTAGTTTAGAACCACTCGATTGTTTTTCTGACTAAATGGAAAAGAAAAAATAGAAAACAAAACCTGAAACAATTTGACGAATTTCTAGACACTGAAAGAAGAGTGAGGAAATGGCCAAATAAATAAAAAAGACTAGGGATGGTACTGCTTCTTTCCTTAAATAGATTTAATTCAGAGGATCTCTAATCAGAACTTGTGTTCTGCTTTAGGGGCTGACTGTTCATCTTTCTCCCTAAAGTAGAGCTGTGGTGTTATGATATGGCTGGAAGGGAGAGGGCCTTCCAATAGCTCTTCAGTTTTATGTCCTGAATAAATAAACAAGAGAGCAGAGATGAGACATCAGAATTTTTCTGTCTCATTTTTTATGAGACAGCAAAAAACCCCAGTCCATTGCTGTCAGTCTCCATGGGTAAGGTAGTGTTCTGTGGAAAGCTGGATGAGCTTTGAGAAAACCCTTAACCCTGTCAGAAAGGGAGGAGATGGACAAGGCAGGTCTAAAATCTCAGCCACTGGAGCTGAGTACATGGCTCTGCTCTGAGCTGGCGGGGGCAGTTGCTGGTCATTCAGAATTTAATATATGTGAAAAGGAGGTTTTAGCTAACAAAGGGCACACATCACAAAAGCAGCTTGTTCCCAAGTTTGCCCTCTGGACAGGGAACACTTTGGCAGATTTTTCTTTCTTTTGGAAGAAAGTTGAATCCCTGCCCCCTAATGCTCAGAGCAGTGTGAAAGTAAAAAGACTTTCTGCTATTCTGCTGTGTTTGAACTCAAGACTTGGCCTGTAGCTTCTCTCTGAGTTTTGGGGGAGGCCAAGGCTGCACCAGCCCTTCCTGTGGCCTCTGCTCATTTCCTTCAGGAAGAAGCAGGAGCCCAGAGGGAGGGAAGGCAAAGCTTTGACAAACCCCTGTTTGTCTGCAGTGCTGTTGTGTTTTGCTGACTTCAGTGATCTCAAGACCTCTGCTAATTTAATGAGCACATTTCACTGGTCAGTGTGACAATTATCCATGTCAGACACCAACACTCCTCCTTTAGGACACATCTGCAGCAGTTATTCTGCTGTCCTTAAAGAAACCCAGACTGAAGTAGCACTTTGAGAGATGCTTTTAAGTTTTTGGTTTGGGGGTTTTTTTTTGGACAAAGTCTTGGTATTAGAAATGTGTTTCTTTATCTCAGTAATAACATCTGCTTTTGTTATTTTTGTGTAAACTCGGATCTGCCTTGCACGGCACCACTGTTCTCCTCTTCACTGAATCCAGCAGTGGTGAAAATGGTATCTCATTGTGCTTTTTTCTTTTTTTCAGGGAGGGTGGGGGGGACTGTGCTGGTATTCCTGTGTGGGCATATTTGTTTTAAAGTAGTAGGACTGGCAGTAAATGAGTTGGGGGTTATGTCATTTAGCGAAATATAGACTTGTGGAAAAAAACCCAAAACCTCACACATTTCTGGAAGGAACACACCACTTTCAGCAGGATCCAAATTTGAGTAAATTTGAAAGAGAGGCTGAGATCTGCTGTATTGGGTTTGGCCAGGTTTGGTGGCAGGAGGGAGGTTGCAAGAGTGGCTTCTATGAAAAGCTGCCAGAAGCTTCTCCCCTGTGTGACAGAGCCAATGCCAGAGACTCCAGGATGGCTCTGCTGGCCAAGGTCAAGCCCATCAGAGGAGGAAGCATCAACAGTAATATGGTGGTTTGGGAAGGAGGGAGGGAATTTGGGACTGAAACCCAGCCTAGTAAAAAGGGAGGAATGGGAGGGAAGGTGTTTTTGAGACTTGTCTTTATTTCTCATTATTCTGCTCTGGTTTGGTAATAGATTAAAGTGATTTCCCCAAGGGAAGTCTCTTTTGCCTCTGACAGTAACTGGGGAGTGGCCTCTCCCTGCCCTGCTTTTCATCTTGTCTCCCCTCTCCAGCTGGGAAGAGCAGGGTGGAAGAGCTTTGGTGGGCACCTGGCATCCAGCCAGGGTCACCCCACCACACCAAGGGTTTGGGGGTTTTATTTTTTAGCAGCTCAAAGCACAAACCTCTTTCCAAAGCCTTGTGATTCCTGTTGAAGTCCCAGCCCAGTTTTGTGATACCTTTTCATGCTGTTTCCCAGCTCAGTGGATGATCTCTTGCTGTCAAATCTTAGAGCCCCAACTTTCTGCCAACAGAAATAGAATAGGGTGTAAAAACACTCAGGATTTTGATGGCCCTTCATGTGGAATAGAAAATGTAGATTCATTTCATAGCTGACAAAGAGCTGATTATTTATGTTTCTTAGAAAACAACGAAGAACGTCCAAGAATCTTTTTTTACCATTATGGATGACTTTCCTTGTATTTTCACATCGTTCTTTTTTGAATCATGACAAAGTGAGATTAAACAACAAACAGCCCCTGAGATCTGTCATTTTCTTTCCAATGATTTGCATAGGACGGTGCCCATAAATTATGGAGGCAGTTACTGGGTATTGTGAATGCACAAGTACTTTGTGATATAATTTTGAGAAGCATCCTGTGTATTATAGCTGCTCAAGATAATGATGCTATCCTATAAAAAAAAGCTGCTAAACATTTTCAGGACACTAAACCTGGAGGCAAGGGTGCTAATTTCTTTCTTTTTTAACATAAAATTGAGAAGTTTTATGTTGGATTATATAACACTCTGCCTACCTCTCTTCTTATGTATTTAAACATCAAAATTACAAAAGTTCTCAGTGTTTTAGACACTCTCCTTTGTCTGTAAATTGTGCTTTCCAAATGGGAAGCTTGGCAAAGATACTCTAAGAAGAAGTAAGTTTAATTCTATTCTGCTGCAAAGATTCCTTATTTATGGGTGCTTTTATTTTATGTATTTCCCTTCATTACTTCTTGAAGACGATAGAGGAAGAGGGAAAAGTATCATTTCCCAAAGTGAGAAAGTGTGGATTTGCACATGGCCAGGCTTGTCTAACTTTTTGTTATCTGTGGCACAGGAATAATCACTGCCAGCTTCTGTGCATTACCTCACCTTGTAGTGCAGAGACCCATTTTTAGTGTGCAGAGCTGGACTTGTCACATAATTGTCCTTTGCTGTTCCCTTATTTCTTGCCTTCTCAGTACAGTCCACAGTGGGATGCTCACAGCAGCAAGGTCCTGGACTCTCTCATGGGTGGCTCAGTGCTAAAAGTTTTCCTTTGGCTGACCAGGCCTTACCTCAGTTATTCAAATACTCACAAGGGTTTGGGGTCTGGCTGCATTCCTGCTGGTGCTGATGAAGACTGAAGTGTTTTCAGTCCTGCTGTTGCTGAGAGCATCTCTCCTCATTGTCCAAGTGCCAGGCTGGAACGAGATGTTTCCCCTGGGACCACAGCTTGTCATGGACTAAAGCAGCAGGACTGGCACTGTGAGGGACAGCAGAAAATCCCTGTGCTGCATTGGCCACGGGAAATGGATGCTGCTGCCTTCTTCAGATTTCCTCCCCACCCCCTGAGAGAATTGCTGCTGCCCTAGCAGCAGTGAAGGTTTCTCCCTGCAGCTGCAGGGACGAGGTGTGTCAGAGCTGCCCTGGCTGGGTGGCACTGCAGAGCTCAGCACACACTGATTTTCCGTGCTCCTCTCCCTGTGCCCAGGGCAATCTGGCTTTGCCTGTCCTTGGGACACAGCTCTGACAGGTTGGCAGTGGTGCTGTGAGCTGTGGCCCCAGTGGGGCGTGCATTGTCCAGGTCTCCTGCCTCCACAAGGCGAAGGCAAAGCTCCAGCTGACCTGGGGGTTGAAAAGGTGCCACTGCAGGCACAGGGCTTCTGCCTTTCTTTAGGTAAAATCACTCACTCAAACTCCCTGGTTTTTTATTTGTTTTGTTATCTGTCCATGCCTGCCCCAATAAAGAAGATATACTTCTAATATTTTTAGTTTACATTCTGTGTTCTGGTGGCCACAGCTGGGCAGACCTCAGTGCTCACAAGGATAGGTTTTCTAAATGAGGTACTTAAAATCATAAATATATGAAACCTGAAACCAGTATCAATTACCCTGCCTTTGTTCTTCTCTAGATATACTTTTCTTACTGCATTTTGAATTATGATTCCTGTAACAAGTTCTAAAGCATATATATTGACTCAAGTGGAGAGAACACTCAAAGTATCATTAAGTCCACTATGACTCTTTCTGTCAATATTTTACATTTGGTAAGTGCAACTCATGCTGTAAACAAAGCCATGGCAAAGAGGGGAAGGTAATGCTTGTATGCCCACAGCACAGCTTTGCATCCAGAGCGCACCTGGCATCCAAGTCACTTCTTGCTTTGTATTCCTTCCATTGTTATGGATTTCTTCCATGGGGGTACCCATGCAAGTGCCCATACAGGCACTTCCATTTGTGTGGCAAGATTCAGAAGCTGCAAATCCATGAAATCAATCTATTTGGCAATCTTCCAGTAAATAACACCTGAGTTTATGGCTTGTTCAGCTTTGAGATAGATCATAATTTGGATTTAGAGCTGTTTGCCAGCCTGGTGGGCAGAGGGGTAAATCTGCTCCCCTTGGGAGCCTCCAGCCTGGCAGCACCTCACCCGTGTGTGATGCTCAGAGCCTGGCAGGGAGAGGATGCTTCAGTGATTCCTTGCTCCTGGTAGCTGTGACTGGGGATTTAAGGAAGTAGCAGGCTTTCTTTACTTGCCAAACATTTTGCTTCCATCACACTTCTGGCAGTGATAGGTATATTAATACAATTTTTATAATTTAATAGTCTATAGCCCAAAAATATCAAATTGTGAGCACATCTGCAGATTAGGTTTACCTTTAGTGCTTTTCTGTATATAGATATATATTATTTCTTCATTGGCAATACTAAATCATTCTAGCTGAAGAGTTAAAAATCTGGATTTTTAAAATTCTTCCCAGAATCATGCCAACATCACAGCATCTTGCCCAGATGTCAGTATATGTAGATGTTTTCTCCTTATAAGTCTCATGTATAGTTACACAGTATGAAAGAGTAGAGGATATAAAGATTTCATCTGTATGCTTTCCCATAAGTTAATTTATATTTCTTAATTTTTCCAGGAGGCAAACTTCCCCACCTGTGAGGAGAAAAAGAGGTAGACTATGAAACATTGTTCTTAATGGCAGCAATGAAAGTGTTCTGTGATTTGGGATGTTAGAGCTAGTCTGCTGGGAAATGGATTAGTAGGCCAGGAGAGGATATTGTGATCAAAGTGCATAGTAAATTAATTTACCTCACACTCCAGCAATTTATCACATAGATATCACCTCTACATGTGTAAAGAGATATGAGTACGGATGTGATATTGCTCTAGTGCTTATATCTTATTCCTGAACCTAAATAATTTAACACTCCTGCTTTAACCTTACTGAAATATTAAAACCCTGCCATTCCTTAGATTTGGGGTTGTTACAACTGCTACATTACATTTCTGTGTCATTATGACACCCATTGGTAACTGCAGCCCAGACAGGTCTTTGGCTGTTTGAATAGAAAGCAAAGCTGTTTGGGGCTGGTAAATGCAAAGAGATTTCATGATGAACAAGGATATGCTTTGTGAAGTAGGAGGAATGACAGATTCACTGACATCAGGAGCCTTTTTAAAAAGAAGTTTTTCATTTGCTCTCCCTTGCAACTTTTGGCTTGTAGTCATTTCCCATCTCAAGAGCAGTTCTGAGTGCTTTTTCAAGTTGCACTAGTTATGCTGCACAATTAGACTTGGCTGATAAACAGTTCATTAAAAATATCTACTTCAAAGCAAGATGAAAGGCAGCTTTCAGAGGTTTTGTTGGGGAATGGAACAAAGTAGAGATCCACCTATTGTTGAAGGGCCTCAAGGTCAGGGAGTGGAGGTGGTGCAGTGAAGTTGGGCATGGGGAATTCACAATTGTGTCTTGGCCTGAATTAAGGGAGGAAAAGAGTTTTTCTTGGGCCAGGGCAGTGCCCTGACAAGGGGCTCTGCTGCCTCTGTGCCTTTGACAAAACCTGCCTGGTTCCTCAACAACTCTTTCCCATCAAAATCCCAAGTGGCTCCTCCTCAGAAGGTTTCAGCTGTACAGAATGTGTGCTGCCAGCTCACACAAAAATTCCCTCAGAAAAGCCCCAGTTATCTCAGTTCCTGTGCTCAATTCAGAGAGGGGGAGTTGGTCCCTGCTGTCTTGGAGCTGGCACAGGGCTGCAGAGAGAGGATCTTCCCCTCTCCTGCCATTCCACAGCCTCTTTCCAATGATTCCTTGGCTACTGTCTGCAGAGACACCAATTTCTTAGAATCCCTTTATTGCCTGCGTTCCTCTAATTAATTACTTATCTCCAGGTCTTTTAAAAATCTGTTAATTGGTGTATGTAGCTGTCTGTTTCCCCTAAAGTCTGAAACCATTTTATGCACATCTTATCTAAGTGTACAATCAGCTAAATTAATACTAATTACAGTTTCCGAGGCTCTCTTGAATTCATTTTCTGAAGGGAGAAAAGTTTTCTTGATGTTTATTTACAAGTAGAGGTCATGAATATCCCTGTATTAATCTTTTTTGATTACTAACACCTGATAACTCAGATTGCTTCTTCCTAAAGCATTTTTGGTTCAATTAATTTGCCTTTGCTGCTGGATCTAACACACATTCTGCTGTAGTAAATCACTTGCTAATGAAAGTACATCTTCTTAAATCAGTTCAGACTTTCCTTGTTAGACTTCTATTTGAGGAAAAAAATGTACTTAAAAATACTTAGAGAAAATACAAATAAAAAAATAGTTACTCATATAATTAATTTTAGTTGACATTTTTCAAGTGAAATACTGTGACCCTTAATTTTTTTTTGAGTGGCTTTGACCATCATCTGTATTTTTATTTGTAATTTTTAATGATAGAATTATTAGTGTTTCTGGTACATTTTTCTATTTATTTGAGTCTCAGAACCTGTACTATCAGTATGACCCAAGGAAACCATGAAGTGTTTTCAGGAGCTCATGGAACAATAAGCTGGTGCAAATATTGTAACTCAGACTCCAAAACTGCCTAGAAAAAGGGCATGGAAGAAGTTGATTGTCTTGTACAGGAGAAAATCTTCCCAAAACAGGCAGTTGGATCTCAGTTGAGCTTTCATCCTCCTTCTCTTTCATCAGCACAGTGTAGCACCAAGTAAGACCACGCTGGTTCAGTGGCATTTTACCAGCATTGCCCAAAAGACTCTGGGCAGTAGAAACTGTGCCAGGGTTATAGAGAAAAGCAGCTTTAGACCCTCTACCAAATGAGATTCACTGATGGCTCCTGGGAGGGGTTTCAGATGAGCCAAGTGACCCATCAGAGAAAGGAGTGAATGCTTAATCAGGACACTTCATCTTAACCAGGGAAAAATGAATCTCCTCCACTGAGGTAGAAAATTTGTCACGGCAGCTTTGGTTCAGGTCCTCAGGAGGAGTGTGGTGTGTGACTGGGTCTGCAGGTGGTTAAGAAGTGTTTGGGTTGTCAAAAGGGAAGGAGGATACAAATTAAGGATTCAGATAACTAATAAACTGTAAATATATTTGATTTTTTTTAGGTTATAATCTTCATTTATCAGTATAATCCTGGCTATTCAAATCTTAACTGAATGTCTCTGGAGCAAATCCTTGTTATGCCTGCACTAAAATCTGCACCTGTCTCCCTGATGTCCATGATATCTGGCTTTTTACTCTGACACAGTACGGATAGAACAAAGCTCTTGTCTTGTCACAGCTGTAGCAGGACTCATCATTGTGTCAAATATCAGTTTTCAGTGTTGTCCACTGTAAATAATTTCACCCTGCCTGTAACTTGAGTATCATCTTCAGCTTGTCATCCTGGCTGTGTCTGAATCATGCTGCATGAGCCATCTAAGATGCAGCTGTTGAAGTTTATATGTGCAGCCAGAAGTCCTATGAAGGTTCTTGTTTCATGCTCTGATTATTTCCACCTTGCGTTCTTCAATAGTTTTGTTACACTGTGCTGATGTCTGATTGTCCTTAACCTGTACCTTGTCTTCTCTCCGTCCTGGTATCCTCTATTCCATTGTATCAGTTGTAAATTACTTGTTTTGATTTTTTTTAATAGTATTCTTTGTCTGTTCCCAGCAGATTTGTTTCCTATTTGTTGTGCTGCACTTGCTTTCCTGTGTGCCTTGCACTGGGCAGGTTTTCATGTTGCTCATTCCCACAGCACTTTCTGTACCCTTTCCAAGCACCAAGCCCCTTTGGCATCAGCTGCTGTTGGGATAGGGGATTGGGTGTAGCAATTGGTCTGATATTCTGTAATAACTTATCTATTACTGCAGAAAGAAAGATTATCTAAAGAAAGCCTATCTTCAAAAGCCTGTACTTAGGATAACAGATAAATTATTCCTAAACTCAGGTGACTTTATCTGCTCTCCAAAGACATCTCCTGGGACACAGTGGTTTAGGCACCCAAATGCAGATTTGTGCTTTCTGTGGATTTCAGCCATGAGTTTTCAGGCATTTAGTTTAGAAGTTGCATCAGGGTTTCATTTCACTGGGTCTTAGTTCCCTGAATATCCCCCTCTCATAAAATGATTCTAGGCATGTCCACACAGTGCAGAGGAGCACAGAGGTGTCCTCGTTGGAGCCTGCTCCAGAGCAGCACAGATGCATCAGGACACACTCACCATGTTCATTTGGGACCCTGCTTCCCAGGCTGGGTGACTTTGTGTTGCTTCAGCATCACATGTGTTGATTGCAAATCTGCTTTCTGCACTCAGGTGTTCAGAATAGCCTATTTTTAAGCTATTATATCATCCTAGGAGCTCACAAGACCAAAATTCAGTATTTTAAGCATTATCTTCATTGCCCACATTTTTGTTCATGCTATATTTCTCAGATTTTGTTAATGAACTAAATTATCAGCAAAAATTGTTAGAAGATGTAGCTAAAATTTGGTATTGATTGACTCACTTATGCCTGTGGGTATGCATGATATGGAGTGCCCTGGTTTATTATCCTGAACCAAATTCTACTCTCTGAAAGAAGGAAGATGTTATTAAAGTGAAATATATGTGTACAGCCAGGCTATTGCCCAACAAAGTGTGGTGATAAACCTGAGGCTTAGGTACTCCTGAAAATATCCCCTATAGAGAAGGACATGCATTTGTTTATAATAAGTCAGGGACTTGGAACAGGATTTCTGCTGGTGTTTGTAGCCCATGCCCTGGCAGCAGTCAGCAAACTCTTAATTAGCATCTAAACCCAACTTTAGGGCCTCAAGGGTGACCTTCAGTAGAGGGGAGCAATCAGACACTTTTAATTTCCTAATTACTGAGTGGGGCTAATGGATGCATGGCGACATCAATTCCACAAAAACTATTCTTGTTCCTCTTGGGTTCCTTCGGCTCCTTTGTGTGTATTGATTGCATCTCTGCCCTGCAAAATGTATAGGCAGTGTGAAATAAAGCTATTTTAGCCTGAGGGGCTGTGAGATCAACACTGTCACTGTGTACAGGGTGATTTAAATGTGATATTCCAAACAGAGTGCAAGGTGCTGTGCTCATCTCCACTGAAATAATAATTAACTGTACTCTTTTTAAGGAAATAAATGTGAAGTAGGGATTTTCCTCAGAGCTGAGGGGCTGAAATCTCTCCAGTGAATAGTACATGTTATGCCATCAGTTAAAAGCAGCAGCTGAGGTCACTGGGCTTTTTCAGCCTGGGGGAGAGGACATTGAGGGGAGACCTCAAAGATGTCTCAAACTTCTTCACAAAGGAAAAAGTGGAGGGTCAGGCACCGAACTCTGCTCTCTGTGATCAGTGACAGGACCCAGGGAACAGCTGGAGCTGTGCCAGGGCAGGTTTAGGTTGGGTATCAGGAAAGGTTCTTCCCTCAGAGGGTGCTGGGCACTGCCCAGGCTCCCCAGGGAGTGGGCACAGCCCCAAGGCTGCCAGAGCTCCAGGAGAGTTTGGACAGCACTCTCAGGCACAGGGTGGGATGGTTGGGGTGTCCTGGGCAGGGCCAGGAGTTTTCTGTCTCCACTTGAGTAGCTCAGCTGCTGGTTTCTAAAACCCTGGTTTTCACAGGGTGTCCCTGATCACTGCTCACCAACCCAGGTGGCTTAGGGCAGGTGCAGAGCCAGCAGCTTCTGGGGTTCAGACCTTGCTGATCCGTGGATCTGGGACCTGGTGTTGGATTCTGAGGCCACCCCATGAGTTAATTCCTTTGCAGCACTAGGATACAGGGTCCTGCTTCCCCTCTAGTTCTCTACACCTCTTGCTAACATAGCTCAGGCTTGTGTAGTGACCTGGAACCAAGTAATTGCTGTGCATTAAAGTACATATATTTACTGGTGTAAAATGCCAGTAGTTGTGCCATATAGCAATTACACCAATCCAAAAATTGCTCATCTAAAGCAATTTGACGTGTGAGGTCTTCAATGCTTTTCACCAGTTTTGCATTATGAAGAATGGTAAATAAGTGTTTGGTCTTTCCATGTCATCTGCTAATGTTTGTGCTTTCCTGTGTCCCTCCCCTTTATTTGTCCCTGCTGGAAATTTAGTGTTTAAATTGGTTAAGTGCCCTTGATTCCCCTTGCTACTTTTGCTGGTCTCTCTCTTTTTCCCACTTTGTCTTTTTCAGGGTGAGTATCTTACATCATATTAAAAAAAATAAAACTTAAATATATTCCTTCTGTACTATTTTTTTTTCAAAACTATTATGTTTCTAGCTCCCAAAGTGTCAGGTGTTATGGCTGAACTGTATTTTTTTTTTTCCAACCTGACATTGTTTACTTTAGAAATAGCTTGGAGAAGGTAGAGCTGACATATGACTTCAAGTGAAATTGCATCTGTTTTGTTAACTCTTGTATCATTTAATGATTTTTTCCCCCTTTAAAAAGGAAAAAATCAAACCATAAAAACAACTCAAAAAATCTATTGAAATGCAATTCAACAAATGAAAATAACAGTTAATGTTGGCCTTCAAAGTGAAGCAGGGGGAGTTAATGCTGGTATTCCCTCCAGAGCCTGGTGCTATTTTTCTTCCTTTGATAATACCAACAAAGTGGAAGCAGCTAGGGCAGATTTGTGTGGGGAGGTGTAAAAATTGTGGGAGTGTGGAAACAGCAAAATAAATTTATCTTCATCCCACTACAGTGTGTCATTGCAGCTGTTTATTTCAGTGGTTGTTCCACAGAAAATGCCAGAGCAGAGCTGTTTTCTCTGCTGCCTCAAACTGGCTGCAGCATTGGGGTGTTCTCAGGTGATGGGCCAGCAAGGAGCAATGAGCCTGAATGCTGGACAGAGGTCCAAGGAAAAAAAATCCTGCTGCCAGGAGCTGTGTCTGTGCACAGCAAAAAAAGTGAAAACCCTCTGAGGAGGAGCTTGAGGTTGGAGGATGCTCTTTCCTCTCAGATTTGAAAGGCCACATCCTGTAAATTTTTTTTTTCCCTGTGTCCCCATTTCTGAAGGGAGCAGTGGGACAAATGCTGAGAAGGATTCCCCTGGATTTCTCAGCTGCCTCTCACTGGGAAAGTGCCACAGTGAGTCACTTGTAAAAGCAAGAGGTGACTCCAGCAGTGTTGCTGCTGTTGACTGCAGAGGGGAGACCTCCAGCCCCCCCTGATGAACCAGAACTCCTGCTTTTGCAGGGCTGTGTGTTTTGGCTCCAATAAAAGTTAAACCTGCTGTTTTTTCCAGGACTTCCATGAAACTTGAGTTGTTGCATTGCAAAGCAACCTCACCATCTGCTCCCAGGTTCTCATCATACCTGGCCAGAGACAGGTGGGACTCTGGTAGAAAGGGGAAAGGAGACTTTGGACAATTAAATAAATACAAGGTCTTTGGTGTTTATTAAAGCATAGTAACTCTCATATTTAAATAGAAAAATAACTCTTGCAAATGCAATTTTTTTTCCTAAAGTTCATCTGCTGCTATATGTGATTCTGGTTCTCCTATACTTAGAAATGCTTAACATAAATTATGACCTAATTAACATTTGCATGGTAATCTAGACTTCCTACAGCTTATTCTCCTAATTAACACATGACAAATGATCAAGAATTAATATTTCATTGAAACATAAGTTGTCCAAGAAAGCCCATTGATGCTGCAGAAAATGTTTCCTTCCTGATAGTTTTATAGCTGAAAAGTGTTCTGTTACAGTTGAGACTATTATATAATTTTGTCATTAAAATTATTTGTTATTAGAAAAATTATTCTAATAAGAATGAGTGGAGGTGTTTCAGTTTTATCTCGAGCTGTGTTACAAATAGATGAATACGTGTCCTGACATGGTCACCTGGGCTGATTAGGGCCAGGGGGAGTTTGGGTTGCTCTATCAATCCTCATTGGACCACAGTGAGCTTCAAAGAGGTGCAGAGAAGTGCAAAACCCACGTGCTGTGCCCCTGTGTTTGTGTGCAGTGTGACAGTAGCAGAGGGCAGTGTGTGCTCTGAGCAGTGCTGGGAGCAGGTCTCAGGTGAGCCCCACACAGACACCAGCCTGGACCCTCCAGCTGCTGCTGCCTCAGTCACTCTGTATTTCATGTTTTCCCCTTTTTAAGGTTGCAAAACATCCTTGGGTTTGTCCCTGCTGCAGTGGGGTCAGTCTTTGAGTGGGACCCTGCTCTCTGCCCTCACCTCTCCCAGGGAGATGTGTTGACTCCTGGAAGGATATGAGGATCTGAGCTCCAATTTCCCATCTTAACTGGATGGCAAAGTACAGCTAAAACAGAGAGCTAGCACTTCAGGACAAAATACTTTCTTTAGATCTACAGGAAGAGAGTCTGATGACTTTAGTAAATGTGTATAGGCTTAGGATAATTAACACTTAAATAATAATTAGCTGCTAACTCATATAACCAAGAAACTGGAGTTCTAAATCAAGGTTGTAATTAGGGTTACATGATCAACACAGCACAAAATCCAATAAGGTAATTCCTTGGGTTCACAGTGATTAAGAACTGGCCATTTTTGCTGGGTCTTTTCAAGTATTTCTGTTTCTGGGCTCTGCTTACCCAAAATTAGAATACACCTGTGTTTCCTTGGGCTGAAATAGAAAGTTTGGTTACACCTGTGAAACTTCAAAAATTAAAAATAATCAAATGAAAACAGATTTTCTTCTGCCTGAATCCCCGTGTAAATAACATCCCTAAAATAATAGATATCTTCCTGCAGGAGTGTAAGTCTCATCTTTGTTGTTTGGCCATCAGATACATCTCTACAGGCACCACTTGCTCCGTTTCTTTTAGATAATATGTCATCATTTGTTCACTGAGCAATAAATCCTTGGTGATTAATCAATCAATGCCTATTGGTTTCAGAAGGAATTTTAGCTGCTTGTAAAATACAGGCTCTGCTCTCTAAGGAAAGAGCAGAAAGCATGCACATATTAGACTAACATTTGCTTTGTTTTAAAGTCAAATTAATTTTGCCTTGCCTGAAGCTGAGAAGGAACTTAATCATATAGAGAGTGTGTAATAAATCCTGCTTGACATCTGGTATTTCCTTATGAGCATCTGAGAAGGAGGGGGACACAGCAGGCATGGTGTTCAGGGACAAAGGCCTGGTGTTTCTCAGGCACCGGCTGAACTCCGACATTTTGGATTTGCTTTTGTACTCGAGTTGTGTGTGCTTTTCCTGGAAAGAGCTCCCGACTCAGTTCTGTCACACATGGCTGTTGGCACAACTCTCAGGTGCTGTGCAGAGACACCAAGCTGCAAACTCTGCTCCATGGACTGCCAGTCAGCTCATCTCCGAAGTGTGAGGTCAATGTTTAAGGTTTGAGCTTTTTGGCAGTGGTTTTATAAAACCCTAAATACCTACCTAATTAGAAATTGCCCATAGCCTTTTTAAATTCAACCAGCAGTAAAGGTATTTGGGTCTATATTTTCAGTTCTGATGTTATGAATATCCATCTCAGCTGTTCAATGTGCCCAAACTTCTCCAAACTGTGGTCATGATGTGATTGATCAGGTTGGGGAGTCTGTTTTCTCCTCCAGCAAGTTAAAAACACAAGCCAAGAATCTGGGGGATTTTGGACAAAAGGGAAAGACTAGGTTTGTATCTGAATGGTGGCATTATGTACCACTTCATCCCAGCTATCAAATGAGTACAGGAATGCTGAGCATCCTTGTGTGGCATCCTGCCATTGCCTTCTCAGGACAGGCCTTGGTGAGCCCTGGGTATCACTCATTTTTTGCCTTAATATTACAATGAACTGAATGCTGGAGAGTTGTATCTTTGACTTTCTTGTTAAAGGCAACTGTTAGAAGAGTTCCCTTTGTCCAGGATGGGAGTACAAATGGAAATTGTTAATATTGCTCTGCCAACAGTGATGTATTTTACAGCTGAGTGTGAAGCATATCATCCCTTTGAAGGTCCCTTTTTTGTTTGGCTGTTTTTCCTTTGTTCTAGTTATTTTTTATGTTCTGGGATTGATGCCCACAACGCAAAGAGAACTGAATGAAAGAACCCCTCAGAAATATAGCAGTTCATGCTTGTTTACATTCTTCTGTTCTACATTAGAGATACTCAAACACATTTGACCCTTAAAAAAGGTTTCCTTTAAGGCTTTTGATTCACTGTGACATATTATGTGTGTCTGCATTATGCAGGTGCCATCATAGCATTTGCCTTCTACTGTACAGCTGGAGGAGTAAAGTAATAACACAAAATTTCATGTCAGTCACTTCAGCTGTAGGTGATGTTTCAGTGCTCCCAAAACCCAATACCCAGATGTGTGTATTTTTCTTCCATGAACTTCATAGGAAACAATAAAAGATTGTTTCTATAAAAGAGTAACGAAGCTGATGAAGGGACTAAAGCACAAATCATATCAGGAGTGGTTGGGGGTGTTCAGAAAAGGAGACTCAGGGGACCTCCTACAGCTCCTAAAGGGAGGTTGTAGCCAGGTGGGACTGGGTCTGTCTCTTCTCCCAAGGAACAGGACCACAGAAAATGGCCTCAGGGTGTGCCAGGGGAGGTTTAGATTGAATATTAGGAACACTTCCCTCACTGTAAGGGTTGTCAAGCACTGGAATGAGCTGCCCAGGGAAATGGTGGGGTCACCATCCCTGGAAGTGTCCAAAAATGTGTGGACATGGCACTTGAGGATGTGGTTTATTGGTGAACACAGAGCTGCTGGGTTAACTGCCAGTGGCCTGAATTCAAAAGAAAATATCTTGAATGTCTTTGATCTATGACGAAAGGTCAAAAGTCTGAGATGCAGAAGATATTGCACATCACCCATGGGTCTGGGGATGGCAGAAATATCAGTCAGGCTCCCAGCTATTTTGCAGCAAGAGTGATTTTATGTCTCCTGTGGTCCTAAATCCTCCAAATGCAGAGCACTCTCACTCTTGTGTCCTTTGGTTTCTTCAGACACCTAAGGGGTGACTATACCTTGGCCTACTGACTGAAAGAAATTGTGAATAATTAACTCTTGGCTTATATGGTTATTTTGGATTGGGCAGCCTCTGATCTGTACATTTTTTCCAAAGGTTGGAGAGTCAAATATCTTGGAATGGTTTTATTTCTTTTACACAATAAACAGCAATGTTTTGTCTCTCTGCATTGTTGTATCCTAATTCCATTAGATCTGCAGATAAACCCATGGCCCTGACTGCCTCAGAAAAGGTTTTATTTTCTTCCAGCTGCTTGAAACAAAACCTATTTGCAAATAAACAGGGAGTTGTTTACTGTGTCCTGTAAGAAACCTGCTCAGTGCAGCGAGGAAGCTCCTCCAATTTGTCTGTCTAAACACAATTAAATGCTGCAAGACAAACTGCTACATGTCACTGTCATCTTCTGCAGGAGACCCCTGGAGTTCTTGGGGGCAGTGTTCATTTCCTGTGCTGCTCTCAGGTGTCTGGGGCTGGCTGGATGTGCCCGGACTCCAGAGCTGGGATGGCCCTCGGGCTCCTGCTGCTGCTTCAGGGCTGCATTCGCACTTCCAGCTTCCCAAAGAACAACCTCAGGTTGGAACACGTGGGGGTAATTCCTCGGGGGAAAAGCAGAGCAGAAGCAGGAATTTAAAGGGGTGAAGTTTTGGCTTTGGTTATTTTTGTGAGACAGGGCACAGCTCTGTTCCCTGGCCATGGTGAAGGAACAAGCAGTGGTTTTGTGATCTGGGGTCTGCAGGAACTGGCAATCACAATGTCATTTTGTTTTCTCCACTCAGACTTGTGCTTTGTGCTGAATATCTCCATTTCCACAGACCAGCACAACATTTACATGGAGGGAGAGAAAAAAAAATCTCTTTTTTCGTTGTTAAGTTAGCTGTAAATGCATCACGGGACAGTCTTTTCTTGTTGAGAACAGAAGCCTTGCTACCTGAATTTGGTCTCTCTCTAGCATTGAACTCTCAGTTGTTTTACCTTTTTGCTTCTCATTCCTTTTTTGAAATGAGAAGAGCCCACCAGAGGCTGTTTTCAGCATTAATTACTCGGCATAATTTGAGATACTGAGAAAACTCGTGGTAGTTCAGACACTTTATTTTGGGCTACTGGCTCTCTTATTGATTGCTGTTGCTTTTTCCTCACATGCTAATTTAGCGAGGAAAACATGGACCTTATTTCCTTTCTGTCCTCTGCCATCCAAAGCATCTGGAAGCAGCTGCCTGTGTGCCAGGCCATTAAAGAGGGAAAGTGGCCGTGCACTGATGCACACGCACATTTCCCTCTGACACCTTTGGCTCTAGAGCTGTTGGAAGGCAATATTTTGGCTGCTGGAGCTGGTATTTACATTTAGAGCTGCTCTGTCAGTTTGCTTCATGGCTTGGAGATGTGAGGCTGTGTATCCCCAGACCCAGCACGAGTGGTGGAGAGCCCTTCTGCTCCTGTCCCTTGCGAAGGGATTTCTTTGCAGTGACTCATCCAGTCACAGAATCAAAATGTTTATGGTGCCTGTGTCTTGGCAAGGCCATCTCCAGTGCCCCAAACACAAATCTATCAGAGAGATTGTTGCAGAGCAGCCATGTGTATTAACTCTATTTATCAGATAATTAATTTTGCTAGCAGGGAGAAGGGATGACCATAATTTACAGCGCAGTTCAGGGCCACGTGGAAGGAAGAACAACTCTGTAGTGTTGTGGGCTGCAAATGGGAATTTAAAACACACCTCAGTATCACAATGAATATACTTAATGCATTAGGTAACCTTCTAACCAGAAGGTCATCTTTGTAACAGGGTAGTCCAGTTTATGTCCTGTTTCTGCAGGAAAGGAATAATTTCTTCCTGTGTATGCTTCTTCAGGAAGAGATGGGATTTGAGTTTTTATCTGGGATTTTTTTGGCGTTTCAGTATCACATAAATCTCAAGAGGCATTATTATTGGTTCTCTGGCAGCAGTCATGTTTTAATATTTTTTAAACAATATAGTATTTATAGGCCAGCAAAAAGATTTGAACAATTTTAAGCCACAAATTCTGCTTAGACTAGGAGATGTGGAAATAAACTGTCCCAGGCAGAGCCTGAACCCTATAAGTATAAAAGCAGCCCCACTGCTATTTCCTGGGTGCATTTTGTTGCTGAATGCTCTGCCAGGGACTGCAAGATGACTTTTCCTTGGTTTTCCTGCCCTTTGCTAGGAGAGAAGGAGCACTCACCACATCATCTGTGTCTCCTCAGAGCACATGGAGTTCTTCTGCCTCCCAGCCCTCAGCAGCCATGCAGAGGCAGGGAGAACATTTATCCTGGCTGCCTCTTTACTCCCTCAGTGTTGTCAGACTGGGCACTTCCATTTTACAAAAAATGTACAACAAGCAAAATTTTGCCTATGTTTTTTCATAATTGGGGTGACCTCTTTTATCAATAGCTCAGTAGAGAGCAGGTAATATCTTTTAAAATTTATTCTCCTTCCCTACGGTTTTCCTCCATTTTCTACAGTTTCTAGCTGGAGGGGAGAGAACCAAACTGAGCATTCAGTTTTATTTTCCAGTTCAGCATCCCCTGCACTCCTGCCAGCAAAGTGCGTGTCACACTCCAGACACCAGATAAATGGCTCGTTTTACCTCATCTCCAAGTGAAACAGTCCTGCTCACTTTTTTTCTGCTGTTACAACGTGTTTGCTGTTGTTCCATTTGCAATATTTGTCACAAGTTCCACTCTGATGACCCCCACAATCCTCTTGGCAATGTCTGCAAGTGGTGCTGTTATAGCACAAGAGGGAACCAGCAAAATTTCCTGTGCTGCTGCATGACTCTCTGCAGAAATGCCAATTCCTTTGCAACGTGGTGCATTGTTGGTTTGCCTTTTATCTTGGGTAGCTGCATTGACTGTTGTGAGCAAGGTAAAAGAACCAAAGCTTACACCAGTTGGTGATTTAGACTGAAAATTTGACTGTGTCCTGGGAAGTGAGACACTCTTACAAAATTATATCAGAGTTTGAGCTGGTTAAAATGTGAAGTTTCAGAGGTTTTCTCTAATTTTTATATTCTATTTTCAACTTTGCAGTAATTTTTTACGAGTGGCGATTCAGTCTTTTGTCAACTCATCTTTTGTGTTGTATCTTCTCCCATGGTGTTTTGAAAATCATGATTGCCTTGCACTGACAGTTCCCTTTATCAGAGCAGTGTCAGCTTTGAGCTGCATTGAAGGGTTTGACACATGTACCAAAATCACACATTAAGATGTGTCCCTGGGAAAGGAGTGCAGGATGTTACTGCCATCGTGTTGGAAAAGGTGAGAACAAGGACAACCATTGCAAATTGTAAAATGCATTAATTGTTTTAATACCACACTTATAAACCCCTAAGTTATTTTTTTTTAAATGCCCAATTGGAATACATTTGATTCCACAATATCTTCATTGAAGTTTGTATCGAATCAGTAGAATTGGTAGAAATTTATTTTTTTAGCAAATACCATTGGATCTAAGACCAGACAATGTATCCTAGGGGGGGAAAGGCCCCTCAAGAAAATCAGGTCCTTATCAGAAACTCCATAAGGTTGATACTAAACACACTTTCTATTTTTGCCAGCTCTTTCTCAATCAACCTCTATTGGGGGACAGAGGGAGGGAAGAGCTGTTCTTTCCTAAAGCCCTTTAATGGGGCTCTGAAATCCAAGACATAGTCAAGTCCTTATATCCCAAGGAAGTGTGTGGTAGATGTCAACCTAAATAGATTAAAATGTATTCTTTTTGTGCATAATTTTGACAGTAATCAGTCAGAGATGACATTTATTCTGCTAAGCAGTGAAAAATCCCAGAGACAGAACCATGGGGCAGCTGGGCTGGGGCCCCTCAGTTTGGAGAGAAGATTGAGGGGGACGTGGACCTGCCTTGCCAAGGCACAGTGTGGAGGAAAAACAGCCAATGTGGAGCTGTTAATCACATCCTGGAAAACTGGAGTTATGAGCAGGACACTGATTTTAAAGAACATTTGTGCTCTTGACTGTAGCCAGTGAAGGGCTGTAGGTTTGTAGGTCATTTACGCCCACGCCAACAACCACACAGATCAGCTCTGGTTGTCACCAGAACCAGATGTTCTGAAGAACTGAATGAAATTTCAGTGATATGGACAAATACTTCTGAGATTGGTTTGCAACAGATTTAGCTTGCTTCCAGAGCCGCTTAATCTCAGATTATCTAATATAAAAGATTATTCTTCTCAGCTTTCAGTTTCTCCTGGTATCCTTTGTCCAAGCTTTCTGCAAGGAATGCAGATTTTAGGATATAATACTACCATGATGAATGCATGCTTAGTGTATTAAACCTATTCCTAAGCAAATACTGGCTGATATCTACTCCCATTTGCTTTGTATCCAAGCCAGTCTTTTCAGCTCAATTTATATTGATCTTCCAGCCTGATTTCCACCTTTCCCCATCAGGTTTGTTTGAACCACTGACCTTTATTTTGTCCTCTGGAGCTGTAAGAATGACTGAAGTGATGCTGTTAGCTTGCTCTTTAGAAAGCTGATGGTGACAGTGGCAGCTTTTACTTCAGGCTCACAGAAGCCTACAAGTGTGTAACTGATATTCCCATGTTAGTTTAATCTCTTAGATCAATTCCAAAAAAAAGGAGCAGTTAAACCAAACACTTTGTCACCCCCAAAACGAGAAGAGTGTACAACAGAATCCTATTGGCAGAGCAGACATCTCTGCTGCCTTGTAGAGCTTCGTATTTCAGATGGCATGGAAACACCAGCTTTGTGCTCAGAGAGGGAGCACACAGGTTAAAATTCAATGTGATTGAACAGTATCCCACTTGTGGGGTTGTTAGGAATTGTAGCTGCACCCTGCAGAATGAGGAGGATCTTCTTGGCAGGGCAGCCCCTAAATCCCAAGGCTGAATTCCCTGCCTTAGAGGTGGGATTCTCTGATGTTGGCACCCATCTTCCAGTCTGGCACTTGTGGCTTTAAGGACTGTGTGGAATATTGATGTGCTCTGCAAATGGCACTGCCTGGCTTCTCTTGGGTACCTGTTGTGGTACAAGGCTTGAGTCAGAATTACGTGAAGGCTGAATCACAACATGTGAAGCAAACTCCTCAAAACAATCCCATTTTGTTCAAAGAATCTGCTCCTTTAGTATCAGAATGGTGGAAACTCCTAATTCTGTCCATTTCCAGAGGGACTGTGCTTTTGTCTGGATTGGTGGTACCAGGAGAGTGATGAATGCTTGGCAGTGTTTTGTGAGAACATAAAAGCTACATCTTGCTTGGCATATTCTATATTCTTAAATGTACTCCAGAGGAAAGAGCAGGTCACAAAGACCATCCTGCTGGTTTTGAGCTGATTCTCCCATAATATAGTTATCAGTTAACTGATGAAGAACCACACTCTGCAGGAATTATTTTGGGTTTTTTGTGAAGGGATAATTACCTTTTTCTCCTGGGAGCTGAAAATGCTGAGCGTGTCACATGTTATGCTCAGTGCACCAGAGGACTGTCTCTAAAGGTGGCATAAGTATATATTAAGGCTCATTTTAGGTGTAAAAACCCATGGAGAGAGGCTAAAAATCATGACACTGAGATGATAATCTCAGCCCCACAACGCTCCTTCAGCACCTGCCTAACTTCTGCATCTTCTGAGGAAACTGGAAGCAGAGTCACACCTACAAGTGTATATGTGGGTACATAAAGATGCAGAAAGATGTTAACCAAAATCTCACTGGATGTGTCACTCTATTGGTAAATATTTTATTGTTTCAAATCTGACTCTTGGGCTTTGGCTCTTCCCTCAGACTTTCTAAGCCCTGTCTAAAATAATCTGGTTTTGTGGTAGTGTATTGGGTTAAATTTCTGAGTTGTGTTTTCTCCTTGGAAGATATTATTAATTATTAACAATAATAATAATAATTTTATTGTTATTTTATTTTTTCATGCTTTGAATTCTTTCCTGCCAATCCTGAGGTGTTTTCTTCTTTGGAGCCCTGCAAGATTGATGGGCTTGTTGTCATTTGAGACTAATGCACAACTGTCAGTGCCACTTGCTCACTCAGGGATGAAGAGATCTTTAATAATGAAAAATGGTTAATAACAACAGCTTTTCATGTCTACTATCTGGAATTAAAAATCTCATGAAAGCTTTTACATGCTCTCAGATTGTGGTGGCTTAGTGCCTTTGTACTTTTACGTGCTAGAAATCTAACAGCCATCTCCTTCATGCCTGCTGAACTCACAATTGGCTGATGTGGGAATGAAAGCACAGAGATGGCTAGAGCTCCTCTAGCACTTTCTTGAAGATTAATTTTCATTTATACTATTCGGTGATTCTAATCTTTGTTTCAATTATAGTAACATGTTGATAATGTGATATCTGGGTATGGATGTAAACCAAAATTTATGCATCTGTAAATTTGATAGGTCGATCTACCTCTTTAATCTGATGCAGAAAGATTTCTTTGGGTATTAGTTGTGTATGAAAACGTATTTCTGCAGAATTTGCAATGCCAGTTAAGGCACAGTATCACAATGCAGGTTTTTGTCACCTCTCAGCCTGTACACAAAATCACTTTTTGTGCCATAATGCTGGATGGGCTCAGCCTCTCTTACCTGAGCTGGCAGATCTAGATCCAGGTACCCAGGAAAAGTTCTCTGGTGCCTCTGTCAGTGCAGAGCAGTGGCTGGGGCCAGTCTGGCCAGAGGTGCAAGATCAGATGCTTCTGGGTTCACTCTTGGAGGGCTGAGGTGCAGCATCCATTGGCTCTGTTGGATTAACAGATGGACACAGATTCTCTCTTTTCCAGAATGAGAATTCATTCCACTAAGCCCCAAAGAGTCCGTGACACCTACCCTAAAAATAAACCCCTGATGTATGAGAAGTTTAGTGCAAAATCATTTTATTATATTTTTCAAGAGAGCATCAACGAACACCTGGTAGTAAGTTAGAGCAGATATTTAGTTGAAGCAGAGGAGAAAATTACCACAGTTAACTTTAAACAAACTAATATTTTTTTTTATGTTGAAGTATTAGTGTGGATTAAGCACTCCAAGGAGTCTGCAGACATTTGGATGACATTCACAGGTTCCTTGGGAGTTTCCTTTCCTGTCTGCTCTGGAGATGTACCCAATGAGTGCCAATTAAATATTTACACCACCACAAACCATTGCACAGATACAGTGCTCACCATTAACATCTCAGAATTTGTCTGCAGGTGCTTCATTCTCTCCACAGTTATTTGCTAATTCAGACATAAGCACAAAAAAATGGTGAGCAGAACAAATGGTATTTCAAGCAACTAACAGTTGGAGGAGGACTGAGGACATTCATTCACTGATTGTGTCAGTGTAGGATGTGAATTTAGGCAGCCACCAGTGTCTCACCAGTCATGTTCAAACAAAAATAATGCAAGGTGTAAAAAGTGACTTGAAAGCTATTAAGTGATGTGTCCTTTCATGGTTTCTTCTCACTTTGGATTCGTAGTTAATGTGCTTGTAGTGAAAATGATTTCTTTCTGTAGTGAAAATCTTTCAAGTTGCAGTTATTCTTGTGCTTAAAGGGTACAGCTTAATAAAACACAGCTTCTCTTTGAAATGTCTCTTGTCAAAACTAAACATTCGGAAATTTTCAAACAAATGTCAGATGAACTCACTGTAATTGGCACCAGTGTGTTGAATATAAAATGCATTACTCTGGTAGGATTTGCTTTGCTTTAACCCAGTATCTTGAAGTGAATGTAATCTGCACACTGAAAATGTTTGGTGGCAAGAAAAGTAAGAATGAGCATGACTGGTGGCAGTAATTAAAATGTGTAAGTAAGTGTGCATTCATTGTGCTACTGTGTAAACTTTGTTCAGGTTGAATAGAATCAATTTGCATGTATTTGGCTGAGCACCGAAAAGTTTCAAGATTTTGTCTTGTATTGTTGCTGGTTTAATAATTCATGTATTTAAGCAGCTGTTAGTACCTCTGGTTCTATGGACCAGGTGAGAACTCATCCACAGTGGGAGAGCTCAGGTCCATCAGCACCACCCAGTCAGGTGCACCTTAAAGTGGGCATAGGGTATGGAAAGAGTGGTAGAGGAATAGGATGTGACTAAGAGAAGGCTAGAACAATATAAAAGAATTGTAGAGGGAAGAAAAGCAAAATAAATCAAACTAACACATAGGGAAAAGAAGACCTAGCACCCTAGAGGCAAGGACATAAGAACTGAAATTAAATTGCTATAAAGTATAACACCTGGAATACCCCTACTGACTAGGCCAAAAAATAGAAGTGAGGATTCCAGGAAGACCAGTGTTGGTATGGAAAAGGAGAAACAGAAACACAAACACATTGTCCTGAAAAGGAAAGCCGTGGCATGAACACCTTCAAACATTTCCCCTGTTGTAACTTAGGGTGAGACCATCTGTCCCTTCAGAATGCAAAGTTGGTATTTTTCCTTTTTTTTTTTTTTTGTTTTTTTGTCTGAGAGGGGATGGAGGGAAGCACCTGGAAGCAAAGTAGTGAATACAGTGAGGTATGAGTGAAAAGTTCCTCTGTTGAGTAAAGGATTGGTTTTGGAAGGGGATTGTTCGGCGTTTTTGGGCTGTGTTTGTTTGTGGGTTTGGAAAGTTGCAATCCTGGTTGCTGTGCATTTGGAGGCTTTAGGCCAGCTGGTGTGGGGAAGGCAGAGCAGAAATTCCCATTCTGCCCCCTCTACTTCTGGCTGTGCATTTTTGTTGCTGAGCTGGTGCTGTGCCCAGGGTGTGGAAAGGCACCCCAGGAAAACTGGGCTCTCTGTAAGAGCCAGCCACACTAAAGCTCAATGCATTTCACACTCCTGCTCAGTTCATCAGTTGGTCCCCTCAGAATAATACAAATTATGTGCACTCGCATTAAAAAACCTCCTCCTGACTGCTGTTTAGAAATGTGTCAGCTGCTGACATCAGTGTTTGAAGTCTTTGCTTGGGAAACCAAGAACGTGGTTCTTTCCTTGCTCGAAGACAATATCAAAGCTGCCATCTCAACCTCCTGCTAATTTGCTTCCAGTCAGTCAAATGATGAGCTAAACTGCATTCTTGTTCCTCGCATCTGACAGTTTAAATCAACCTCTGCCTTTTCTTCATTCACAAAGCCAACAGCACAAAAATGCCTCCTGACTAGGTGTGTGTACATTAACAGTACAGTTTCCCAAATAATCTGCTGTCTAAAGAGCAATAAAATCTGTTGCTTGTACAGTTTCTGAATATTTCGTTTAAAAAAACCAAAAAGGATCTGATTTAAAAGCTTCTGTAAGTTTTTGTTTGTTTATTTTTATTAAAAAAAAAAAAAGAGTAGCTTTTGGGAAAAAAATTGCAATGGAAGAGTGACACAGCATTTCTACTCCTGGGATAAACTCTGGGTCGCATTTGCTGAAGTTGGTCACAAAATCAGTTTATGCAGCTCAAAGCCAATCCTGTCCTTTCCTGTACATCCATCAGGAAGGAGGCAGAAATGCCTCTCACAGTCTGATCCCTCCAAACAAGCGTGCCTGGAGCAGACAGGATTACAGGGGTATTAGGAAGGGCAATCAATTTAATACTGATGCTATAGGAGAAGCCAAGCACTTGGGGTGTATTTCAACCCAGAATTTGAGTTTCTGGGGTTTGAATTTGAGAGGTTTCTCACACTGCCTGGGAATCACTAACTTGATGGATGCTCAAAACAAGAGTAGCTTTGATTTTTTTTTCAGTGCTTTGGAATGAGGTGGTTTGTTCCCTCTACAATCCTGGGCGATTTAGAGGGCTGGGGAGAAGCAGATAGGCAGCAGAATAATTAGTCTGATGTGCATAAAGCATTCACAGGGTGAAGGGAGGCAAATGAGTGCCTCAGGGAGGATGTGGGATGCACCTGAATGAGCCCAGGTGCCCGACGTGAATGACAAAGCTGACCCCAGGCTGGCGTGGGGACATTAAACACCCATCGTCACGGAGAGCTCCGGCGGTCCCGGCGCAGTTTGCTCCAGTAAATCACCCGCTAAATGAGAAGCAAGCAGGTGAGCAGGATTTACACAGCCCTGCTCTGTCATCCTTTTACACGGATAGGCACTTAGGACGTTTGCTGCGGTGATGTCTTGCTCCCCTGGGAGGCTGGAATCATTTTTTGTGGGGGTAGTTTAGTTCAGCTCTGAGGAGGTTTGTCTGTGCCTTTATTTTATGGCACAGCAAAAGCTGCTGATCCCCCTCAGCCTGTCGTTGCTTGCAAGCACTTGCTGGTGAACTGCGTGATACCTCTGTTTCCCCAGCAACTCCATTCATTCATTTAAATCGTTCTTACAAAGTAACTTTTGCTGTCTACCTTAGGATGGAGAATTGTAAGGGAATTACAAAATCAATATACAAAACAAACACAAACTACATTTAGAGAGACCGCTGCCAAAACAATGTGTTTGTGTTCCTTATCTAAGAAAGATTTATTTTTTGCATTGTTCACTTTTATTTTCCCTACAACTATTCCTTTATTCATCAAATCAAACGTAGGAAAGGATGCTGAAGCTATTGAGGTGTGAGCTTATGCATAAATGTGATGGAGCTGTGTTATTTTCTTCATCCAGCTACGTCTCAAATGTAGATCCCAGGTTTTGTAGAATATAAACTGTATGTACAGTGCATTTACAGGGATATTTTGGAAGTAGAGAGAATATTTTGAAGAAAGAAATTCTGCATGGATGGACACAGTGCTGGGTGGAGATGCAGTCCCCATCCAGCCAGGATGATTTACCTACTCAATCATTTAATTAGAATTAAGAACATTCAAATCTATTATGTTAGTGATTAGAGGATAAATATTGTGATTGAGTGGTATTTGGTGGATGCACAGCTAAGTGCTCTGCCTTTGGCTCTGGTTTAGAAAACATTGGCATGGAGATGAGAGGAGTTTCCCCCACAGTGCTGAACTCCCACTGCCTGCCCAGTTTGATTCCTTAGCACTCTAAATAAAACCCCCAGGACGCTGGCAGAGTCTTGAAATTTCTTTGGAACTCAGGAAAACATGAAAAATAATGGGCACTAGCTTTTAATCTATTGGAACAAACCCTTAAAAATCAAATCCTTTTGCTTTCCAGACTGTGACAAAGCCTCCTGGGTGGCAAGAGCTTTTCCAGTCCATACCTTCATGGTGGCTCAACCAGAACCAGGCTTTGAAGATGTGTCAGATGTCCTCTCATGCTGAGCAGAACCCAGGCTTTGTGTTGTCCATGTTTTCTTCCCAAAAACTGGGGAGCAGAGGTCAGGGCACAGCCACCTGCCCCAGGGCAAGTGGAATTTGCAAACATTTCCAATGTCAGCTACTTCTGCTCAGCATTGTACAGGCACTTCCAAGGAAAGCAGTGAGGGATGGGCTGAACTGCTCTCCCTGGCAGGGAAAGCTGGGTTTTGTTGTCTCTGCAGCCCCTGTCTGCTTTTAAAGGATGAAAGTTAAACTTGCAGGAGTGTATCAATCCTGAGAAAGTTGTGCGTGATCCTACTGCCTGTGGTCTGCAAAGGGGCCAATTTCACCCTGCCTTTCTTCATAGCCCAAGGCTGTCAGCTCCTTGCTTTCCCTGAGCCATGAGGATTCAAAGGAAAAACAAGATAAAGAAAACTGCTTTGATTTTTATATTTTTGCTACTGCCACCAAACAGCATATAATTAGCCTTTCTTTTACATATTAAAGCTAGCCTGATGATGCAATATCCACTATAACTCTAAAAGCTTAATCTTAAACAGAGCAAAAAAAAAAAAAAAAACCCCAGAGGAGGATCATATGCCTGGAAATTAGCATAGGGTTTTTTCCTCTTTAGAGGAATGCCTGAGTGCACGGATGCCGAGAGGATGTGACTCACACAGAATGAGAACAAGTTGTTCCTCAGCTCCTTGATATAGTGCCTGGGATATCAAATCAAGTCCAAGCCCTGATTTGAAACTCCCTTAGAGGACCAATTATTAATTGGATGTGAACTACTTTTAATGAAGGAAGGACACCTCTTTTGGTGTTGTATTTATGTGAAAAAATGAAAAAGTGGTTTTATATGAGCAGTAACAATCCAGGGCATGCAGCCATAATGCAGTAGAGATGTTTCCTGGCTGCAGGATTCACAACTGAACCATGGCACGTGGAGGATACAGGCTGCATGTGGCATCTCACACAGGGCTCAGCTCATCACTCCTGTGATGCTGCTGTTGGTATTTTTTACAGAAAACCTCCCCCTCAGGACAGGAGTATTTTGTTTGCCATATTTATGCCCAAGAAAGGCCAGATCCACCAGGTGATTCCTCTGTTCAGAGCATGTGAAGAATGAATAAGAGGCTGGCCCTCAATTCCCCTTTCTTCAGGCCCAATTTTCCCCGCACTGGCTGCGCTGTCCCATTCACCTCTGCAGAGCTCATTAACCTCCCTCATTAGTGCAGTGTGGAGGTCTTGGCACCATCCCACTGGGGAACAGGGTCATGCATTTGGGACTCACTCCTGTGCAGCTGATCCATTTAGTGCTTTCAACTATTCCATGGGTTGGGTTAGTTTTGCTTCAGTGCCATGGCAGGAGCTTTAGGAGACGCCTCCTTGCATCCTGCACTGTTCCTGGGCAGGCAAAGCACTGACCACCACCAGCTGTAATTGGCACAGAAAGTTTGTCAAATAACTTTTGGGTAATTGTTGCTCTTTCTTAGAAAGCAGATTTTGTTGAGGTGGGGTTGTTTTTCTTCCCTCTCATTAACCAGCCAAATAATGGCTTACAAAACCCAACATTCAGAACATCTCTTCGCTGGGCATAACAAGAAGCAATTTGAATTAAAGCACAGCTTGGAAAGGAGAAAGAACCTCACAACTTGGCCTTTGCCTTGCACTTTCTACTTTTTTCCAAAATGATAAACAAGGTACCTTGCTATTTAAATCATCTTTCATTCCAATAACTAAGTCACTACCACAGCCTCATTATTTAACATTGACAGGAGTGTTTTGCTGTGCAAAATCTCACTGCTCTTTTTACCCCTTGTTGTTCTATCTGAAAACCCTCACACCAGTTGATTTTCTGTCTTTGTTTTTATGATTTAGCAAGTTTAATATTCTGCTCTATGCTTTCTATGCCCTGGATGTTCTCACAGAGTTGTTATAAAGTAGCTAAGCAAGGCTACATTAATTATTTGCCTCTCAGTAATTTTCCTGCAAGCAAAAAGCTCTAAAACAATTATTTTTCAGCTGAAGGTCTTGGAAACTTCATTTGATTATCCAACAAGCAAAGACCTGGTCTCAGGGTTGACTGCATCCACCTTGTTCTCCCTATTCTCTACAAGTTTTTGTAGCCACAAATTCACAGCTGTACCTGAACACCTTTCAGTGTGTATTACACAGTTAATATCTGGTGTGTGTTTTTCTTCTCACCTGCTCCTCCTTGGAAAGGGAAGTGTGAGCTGCAGTGTTCCCAGGTGGTTTTTGGGTTGGCTCATGCAACAGGAACATTTCCCTGAGTTTGTTCCACTCAAGTGAACGGTTTTGAAAAGGAGATGTTGAAGGATCTGTAAGTCCTGTGTCAAACTGAATTAGCTCAGCATCCCCCTATGTGGGCATCCCCATATTCTTTACGAGATTTTTTTTTTTCTTTCCACAAACCATGAAATCCTCAAACACAGGTTGTAACCTGCAGACACCTTGGCCTCGTGTGGGTTGCAAGAATGGTGGAGTTGAGATGTGCCAGGAGAGAGCAGAGCTGGGGTGTTACTGCCTGCTGGGCTCTCCAAGGCACCACAGCTATGCCAGGGAACCATTCTACTGCTCATTCTGCTTATTTGGAGACAACAGCCATAGGACCTTACTGGTAAAGGTATTTACCTTGGGCACTGGGTGCTACAGCTTCACACCCTGAGGTAGGTGGCCAGTTGGGATTCAAAGAGTTTGGATCTTTTGGGAATATTGGTGTTAGAAAACAGAAGATTACCCTGATTCACTTAGAGTGGAAGCTGAAGGGTTTATTGCAGCTTTCTGTCCACATTGGGTTTTCTCTGAACAGGTCTTGCTGCCCAGGACCATGTGCAGACCTGACAAGGTTGGAACTGAAGTCATCATCTGCACCACTGAGGAGGACAGGGAGCAACCTTTGTGAGTGCAGACACTTGTAGCCTTGGGTTTCTTGAGTCTGCAATGCCATGGAACTCTTTTCCAGACAGCAGGTCCCCTGAATCCTATTGCATTTTGGTCATAAAGGAAATTGATCCAACCAATTTCATTATTTCCTCTCTGAGAGTCAAACAGACTGAATATTAATTGCAACAGTGCTTCAGATTTTCCTTTTTTACTATATGCTATATCATTCTTTCATGCCAGTTATTCTTTGTTTGGTCTGCCTCACTGCAGGAATTTATTAAGAATCCTTATAGCTCAGATTTAGACATGCTTAGGCATGATGATTTTTCATTTATTGTTATAGAATGAACATTGCAGAGCAAGCAGGAGGCTAACCATTTAACACCAAGTGTCTTATTAATCAGCTTTTGTTTATTTAATTTATTAAGCAGCTTTTGATAGCTGTGAGAGTCTGGTTGTGTATTTAATTAGATCAGCACTAACTGCTTGGGTCTGTGGAAGTCTGACTTCAGCTTTCCTGATACTATGCTACTCTATAATGGCCTTTGGATCTCAACATTTTTAAATTTTTTTTTCATTTGAAAATGCAATAAGAATTTTCTCAGTAAGATAATTTCAGCTCATTCTTGATTTGGGGAACTATGTGTGGGGATACAAAAGCCAGGGAATCACTTGCCTTTTGGCATTAAATACAGAGAAGGAAGCACTGGAAATTCTTGTCTTTGAAGCCGATCTAGTCCTTTGGAACATATGGAACCTTCTTGCCATTCTCTTCTCCTTCTGAATAAGTCCCAAACTACTTCAAAACCACAACTATGTGAGGTGAGGGCCAGAATGCCCCTCTGAGACCACTCTCTCACAGTCCCCTGATCATATCTGCTATGGGTTTTCTCACACAATGGTTTTCAGAGCCATTTCAAACACTTCCTAAGGTGCACAGTGCTGCATTCCTGTACCTGGCTCCTCAAACCTTGTCTCCTTAGGGATCCAGGGTCCAGCAGATGATTGTCACTCTGTGCTCCTCAAGATTCCCCAGGACAGGAATCAGACCTGCAGAGTAACAAGGCTCTGATAAACCTTTCTTTACTTTCATTTGCATTTCATGTAATCATTACTTATTTATTAAGTAATTAATCTGGGTTTATTTTTCTGAACTAGAAGAATGCCATATGGTTTTTTGTCTTCCATTAGTTCAATCATGTCACATTAACAGGATGGGTTTGCATGTGCAGCCTGGAGTTCCAAGAGGCCTTGGGCAGTTTTTTTTATGGATCCTGTAGCTGAAGCTGAACGTGGCTGTATTTAATGAAAACTCAAGAATTCTCCTTAATAGCCAATGCAACAGGATTCAGTAAGATCTTGATAAATTGAGGACAAAGTATTACTGAAATAAATTCATGTGAGTTCCATGATATTCTTTTTCAAGCAAAAAAAAACCCCAAAAAACCAAAAAAAAACCCCTCTTCTATTACTCAAAATAATCATATTTTTTCAGTTTTGCAGCACTAAATTGACATGAAGAACATGTATTACATTGAGTATATATATGTATGTATGTGCCTAATTTTATTCTCAGTGCTGTGGGCTACAACACTTTGTTATGAAGGAATATTCAGGATTAAGTCTCTTAACTTCACAACTCCTCACATAAATTATTCAAATACTGCGGGGGCTGGGAGGGGATGTTCAGAAAAACAGATAATTTTAATTGTCTTGGTGAAATAAATATTGACAACATTAGTGTTGAACTATTTGAGAAGCCCTTTGGGACAACAAATTACTGTTTGCTGTAACGGGCAGATCCTGAAGCTCTCTGGAGAATACAGGGAGGGGCTGGACTGCAGAGTGGCCCCTGTCCTTGGCTGTGGCCCCCAGCACTGCAGCCTCCTATGAGTAGCCCCTATTACACTATTCTGACACCAAAACAAGAAGATAAGTGAGGGACAGCTATTCAGTGCTGAAAAGCTCAAGAAAACCCAGCCCAAAACAATAACAACAATAAAACCCCCCAGCTCTCTTACACAATTTGTTACATTGGCTATTAAAACCACCAAACCAAAATTCCATGCTTGGCAGAAAGCCAGGGGCAGGGTTCAATTTGTTTTTCAAAAACATGGGACACGAGTATATAAGTAATTAACAAAGTAGGTTTTTAAACCCAATTTAAGAGAAAAAAGGGGGAGGGTTTTGAAGCACATAATCCAGCTTCTCTTTCAGTTTATTGCTGTGCTTTCATTGGATTTTAGGGGCTCTTGAGTAGTTCAGTTGTAGTCATTAGGACCCTAATTCTCTTAGGTACTTATTAAGCACTAAATTGCTTGCTTGTGCCAATTCTTAGTAACATTCATTGTCCTGGAATGAAAAGAGAGAGAGTACAGCTTGACATCTGAGTTATTCTGCCTATTGTGTTATCTGGAAGAACAGTGAAATCAGCATTTTACAATATTTTCCTCTCTCTGCTCTATAATCAGCACACAAGACACTTTTACCAATGATGGAGATGCCTCCTCTAAATGGGAGAACTGAAGTTTCTATTCCCCTGATTTTTTTACCCTTCCAGGAGCAGGCATCCATGATTGATCCTTGGTACCCAGCTCCCTCTGTTTCCAGATATCCAAAGAAAAAGACCACTGTGCTCAGGGGCAGTGGGATGTTCCTTTATCCAGGAACAGTGGGACTTGGAAACGTTTCCAAATAGGATCTGAAACAAAGACCTTAAGCACTGCTGAGGGAGCCTCAGCTCTTCATTGTGAGTGAAAGGGGCTGTTGGGTGGAAGCAGACATGGAAAATCATTTCCCTATGTCCATCAGCTACAAGAATGGGCCATCTCTCACCTGTTATGCCCATAGAGCCTATGTGGGCATCTAAAACCCATTTCTGCTGCAAATAATGTCAAAAGGTCCACAGGTTAATTATCTCTGAAGCATTACAGCTCCTTGGGGAGGAATAAGCACAAAACCAAATGCTGCTGTGTGCATTAGGGACAGCAAGTACAGCAATCATGTTTTCGTCATGGAAAATGCCAAATTGGGAAGTGATCCCACTGCAGAGCCTTGGGAACCTTGGCTTTCCCAAAAAAACCAAATGTCCATCTGCAAATTAACCCGAGATGGCTCTGTGTTCTAATGGAAGAGCTGTTAGGCAGGAGTGTCAACAAGTGCCCTTTGATAGAAAAAGTCCTGGATAAAAGATGTCAAAAACAGTCCCTGGGGAGGGGAGGCAATCAAAAGCTCAGGTTGGATGAGGAATCAGCTTTGTGCAGCAAAAGGTGACACCAAGCTCCCTGCATGGGATAACAGGCAGGAAATGATCCTGAAAAGAGCTTGGGCTTGTTATCCTTTTGTGACCTGAAGTGGTGTTGGCATGAAGGAGCCAAATTAAAGGGCAGTGGAGGCAGAGGAAAGAGACTCCTTTAAAGTGAGAAATGAGTCATTTGAGGAATGAGTTGCTTGCTTTTTTTTTTTTTTTATTTAATTGCTTTTCTCTCTCTCTCTATTAGTTAGATACCAGCTCTAAAAAATGTGCTCTTTGGGCTTCTGGGAATTTGTCAGCAGTATTTCAAGTTTGTTTGTCTATTGTTTTTATAGACTTGTCAGCAAAAAATCATAGGAGAGGGAAAATCAGAAAATCTCTAATTGTTTGTAAATCATCAGTTCATTTCCATGGGTATTTCACAATCATATTTCCACAACACTAAATGCATGTAGGTGCTTTATTTTCATTGTGTTTATTTCTTGGAAAGCTATGTTATCAATAGAAAAGTGCTTTTCTAAATGCAGTCTTGCTGGAAGTGTAATGTCATGTCTCTGGCACTCTCAGTTATGCCAGTGAGAGTATTTGCTGCTGCCATTTCCAAAAATTAAGTCATAGGCTGCTGTTTCCTGCCTTATTCCTGCTTTGAGCTTTTTTCCCCTGACCTGTATGGAGCTCCTGTGAGAGCTTTGCCTGTCCCTGCACCTTAGGAGCCCATCCCTGTTGCTGATCAGCCCCAATGTAAAACCCTCAAATTGCCTCCTCTCTTCTGGTGATACCCCTAAAAATCACACCTCAGAGTGTGATCAGCCAAGGGCTGATCCAGCCTTTGTTCTTCGCTCTTTGCTTTTTTCTCTTCCCACCTTTGTCTCATTTATTTATCTTACTCTTTAAAAGCATTTAATTTCTCACACCTTGCTGTTGTTTCTCCCTTTTTCACATCTCTTCCTGCCCTCTGAAAGGCAAATCTTTGTGTTTCACCCACCCTAGCTCTCCCTCTGTGCCAGTGGTTGCTGTCCCAGGGATGACCATCCCTCCTCATCTCCTCTTTTTTCCTGGCACTCCAGTTTCTTTCCAGAGCAGTGGCTGGCAAACAGGTTTACACCAATTTACCAAATCAGATAAAATGAATGTGCAGTTATTTTTGTTCTTAGCTGGCTTTGGAATAAGGAGATGTGGGAAGTTGTGGACAGGGTCTGAGGGCTGTGTTTCAACCCACAGCCTCTCCATTATGAACTGCTTCAGCCCCCAGGTTGTTTTCAGGTGAAAGAGGCACTTCCCTTCTGCCCCAACCATGTGCTCTGCTCTCACAACACTTTTTCTCTTCTGTCTCTAAATGGAGTTTGCACCGTTCGGACCTTCTCCCTCTGAGTGGACAGAATTTGTAAATGATGGATTTTCAGCTTGCTTTTCTCACAATTTCCCTCTTTTAGGAAGAGTGGAATTAGCAGAGCAGTCCCCTCATGGATGTTAATTGGGTCACCTTTCTCAGCACCTCTCCTGACCCATCTTATCCACCTCAATTTGTGTGCCTGAGCTGGGCTGGCTTCCTCACTATCTGTGCAAACATCACAACATTTATGAAAATAGCAGTGAATAATTCTGTTAGTTACTCCTTGCTGGGGTCTCATTGCCTGTATTTTAAGCATAGCTCATTAAGGCTGTAGTTATTTTTATTTTTTTTTTAGCTCTTATAATTTAGTTTTCAGCTTAGATACCATCTACTGTTTATTTTTTTCTCTTTGGTGTCCTACTGCTCTAACTGAGTTTCTGGAAACTGCTGAGGGCTTGACTCTGTCAAGAACCAGATCCTTACCCTTTCTATCAGTCTGATTTTCCTGATATTTATGACTGTAAATGGAACACGATGCCTTTATTTATAATGATGAAATTTGTATCCCCAGATCAGCTTTGGATTTTTGTAGCTTGAGAAGATGATGGTTCTTTCTCACATCCCTCAGTCTGTCATAGAGGACAACCATTGTTTTGTCTTTAATTCTGGTTGTGAGTAGAATATAGAAGACACCTCTGGGACAGGTGTTGGTTTGGAGAGGGATGGATGAGCCCAGCCAGGCCCCTGCTTGCAGAATCTCATGAACAGGATGCCTCCTTCTGCACTAAACCCTCACTGCTTCACTGATCTGGTCTGCTGATCTTACTGCATTGAGGGGTTTAAAATAGGTATCATTGCCTTCAGCTTAATTAATTAAATTTTCTAATTGTGTTCTCTTTTTTACTGCTGTAGGAGGTGATAACTGGTGACTTAATTGGGATAATTCAAGGAAAAAAAAATCTTGTTCTTATTACTGGGTTGTGGAGTTTGTTTGTTTTTTAAGATCTCCTTCAAAATAATACATGAAACACTAAATTGCTTCAGACTGTGGGCAAGTTTCTGCCAAATACAGCACAGGAAAGATGCTGAAGGTCCTAGGTGATGTGGGGCAGGCCTGGCTTCCTAACAGCCCTGCAGCTGCTGATGCTGGACTTCAGTCCACTGCTGGGAACCCATATATTCACAATCCTTTCAGGATTAAATTGCAGCATGAAGACCACAGCTCTTCTTAGCCCGATCCCAATTTGTAATTACTTTACTCTTCCTCTGAAGTGGATGTTGGACAAAAGAAAATCAGGTGTGTTGTGATCACAGGGTGTGTACCTCAACCCAAACTTTGTAGTTTGCTTAGCAGATGAAAATAAACAGAAAGATCCATTTGAAGATCATCACATCTCCAAGTACTGCCCCAGTTTTCCAGAGCTATTTCATGAATTGTAATTGCTGTTTTGGGAATGAACCATTGAGAGTTTGTGGATATTTGGCAGTGACTGGAGCCAAGGGGCTTCAGGGCTTTTCTACCTGGGCAAGTTAACTGGTGCAATTCCACAGCTCTGATTGTACCAGCATAAATGCCCCATGTTTCCCACAATGGGTGTTCCTTTCTTTTTGTTTATTGTGCTTCCATGGCGAAGTGTTTTGGGGAAAAGGCAGCGAACTTTGGCAGGGCTGATCTCTCCTGCCAGAGTGGTGGAGCTCAGGCTGTGCCAGGGCTTTTCCATCCTCTGCTGTCCTGATTTTTGTGGTGAGATGATGAGGGCTGTGCTGCATGGCCCAGTGGGGTGGTTTTGTCCACAGGCTGTGCTTCAGCCAGCTCTGTGGTAGCTGTTCCCCCTCTGTTCTGCAGGGTGACACAAAGGAGCTGTCTAGCAGGGGTGTGTCTTTTTTTGGTAGCACAGATTCTGAAAAGAGCACCATGTGCTTTCAGCAAGATGAGGATGTTGCAGGGTAGCTTTGAACCACCTCGACAGGCTGGCATGGGACTCTTTTGAGGGATGCAAGAGGCACATCCCCAGCGAGCAGAGCCTTCAGGGCTGGCAGGGGAGCACTCCCAGCCTCAGAGCTTTGCTTTGAGCCTGGGTGAGGAGAGCAGAGGAGGCAATGCAGGTGAAGGGGGAATTAATTCGCTGGAACTTCCGTGCAAGGCACAGTTTGAAGCATTAGGAGTCCTTGTGTAACCACTGCTGTTTGAAGAGACAAATCTCTAATTCTGGAGTTATGTGTGTTCAGGACAAAGAAATGTTGGTTCTTTCTGCAAGTCAGCATCAATAGCCAGCTGGAACTTGTCTAAAAATGTTTCTCTTTGGATTTGCAATTATTTTTGATTAAATAAAAAAGAGAGACCTCATTTTGTTTTCAGTACACATTCTGCAATATTTCTGATACTGTGGGAAAGAGCACACTATGCACTTACAAATTACAGCTCAGTAATTAACTTCTTTGATCCTAAAAGTGAAAACAGCCCACCTGTGCTACAAGGTGGCTTGCAGAGTCTTTAGAAAAAAGACTTTTGCTGAAAAAGCCTATTCTCTCTGCTGTGTTATGCAAACAAATGATTTTTTATTTATTTTTTTTCATTTAGAAGGAGTGAAGTATGAGTTCTTTTTCTTTTCCTGGCTTGCTAAAAATAAGTGATAACAAGTTGACTTCTGTGGGAGTTCTGCATGGGTAAAATCTGAAGGATCAGTCCCCATATTGTATGTGATTTTGCCCTAGTAATTATTCTTCACTTGAACAGCTTCTCCATGGCAACTGCTTCAAGAAAGTCTTGTATCTTCACCTATTTTTAAGAAAGGACTTATTAAGATGTATGTTTTAAATTTTTTCACCCTAAAAAGAGAAACAGAAAAAGAATCAACCACAACCAGAAACATATGGAGTTTCGCCCAAAAAGCCCTTTCTTCCATGCACATTCCCACCTTTTCTCTGTCCTGGGGGTAAAAAAAGAAAAAAAAAAAAACCAAAAAACTTACAGCAATTAAAAATAAATTCACTACCTTGCCTTTCCCCATCCCCTTCCTGAGCCTCTTAGACATTTTGACGCTGACTTGATCAATCATCCCACATCCACCCTGGCAGTTTCTTAACACCAACCTTCTTCTTCCCTCTATTTTCCAGCCACAGTCTGCTTTCAGTCTGGCAGTCAATTGTACCCCTGCTGCAGTCCCACAGTTATATTCTTGTCAGAAGGCTCAGCAGAAGGTCAGGACCTCTTGGTTTGTAACCTCTTGCTATAAAGCAAAGGGAGCAAAATACTCTGTGGCTGAGTATTCTCTTTCTTACTGGACTCAGCTGGGTCATTGGTGGTGCCTCCATGTGCAGTTCTACTCCTAAAACAGGAAATTCTCTCATGTTTTGTCACCGACTAGAAAACACATCTGTTGACAGCAATGCAATAGTCAGGAAAAAGCATCAATTTACTTTAAACTTATTTTCTGTTTTCATTTTTGTATGGCAACTGTGCTGTAATAAAATTCCAAGAGCAAGGGAGTATCTCTTTCTAGTTTTCTACTTTTGGAGGTCACTGTCTTCTGAAACAACACATCCTTTGGAAAGATTTCTTTGATTCATTTCCAAATGTGGAGTTATTGTTGTATGCTGGATGTTGTTTATTTGTGTTCAGCTCCTTATGCTGTGACAGATTTGAAAAGCTAATAGGGTAAAATGAGATCCCTCTCCTTTGTGCTGACCTCATGAATATGGAAATTTACCTGCCCTGGTGACATAATTTTTGTCACACTCCTGACTGACAGTCTTGCTGGCAGGTTTTCAGCCATGGCTTTCCTTAACTGCCATATATATATACATATATATATATATATATGTATATATATACAACCATGTTACTTGTTTCACCTGAAATCCCACATAATATGGTGCACAGAACACGTTATCTAATTGGCTTCAGCAGGGTTACACCACTGTGAGAGCTTTTTTATAATTTCTAAGGTTGTGTCTGAAAGTTTTTGCAGGTTGTATCTGATTTTAAAATCATTGCCCGTGTGATGATCATCAACCACTGATGATTTTTTTCTGGTTTTTAACACAACCAGGCTGGCTAGTTCAAAAGGTGTGTGAATTTGGCACTTGGGGATGCGGTTTGGAGGTGAAGATGTGAGTGCTGGGTTAACAGCTGGACTCAGGTGATCTTGGAGGTCTTTTCCATCTCAATGATTTTGTGACTGACACTGTTTCTGAGTTTTACCTTCTGTACCTGCTCACCCTGTGGTTGTGGACTGCTCCCATCCTCCCAGCAAAGCACGTTGTTTTTAGAGATCCAGTCTATATTATGACCCAATAAAGAGTTTTATCTGCAGGACTAAGATGAAAACAAACCATGGCAGAAGCTGGGAAGAGTTTGCAGGAGGATGGGAACATCATAAACCAGCTTTCTCATTTAACCTGATTTATCACTGTACCCTGAGCCACAACACTCGTGCAAGTCAGCAGGTGCTGCTCAGTTTTGTTCTTTTCTTTGGAAAAGAGGACTCATCAGGCAGCGTCCCTGAGTCTGCTGGTGCACCATAAAACATTGTCTGGTGCTGTTTTCTGACAATCACAGCAGAGAGGGTGGTTAATAAAGCTAAACCAGTGTTATTCAGTCAAAATGTTGATAGCCATTTTGCAGTTGCCAACCTGGCTCTGACATCTTGGCAAACAGCTCAATAATTAATGTTTCAGTGGAGATGTTAACTGTCTGCAGTTCTGAGGAGCACCAAAACACACTGGATGGAGCAGAGGTACCTCAGGTGGGCTGGACATCAGGCACTGGAGTGAAGAAACTCCAACAGAATCTTAAACAGGATGCATCCATTAAGTTTTCATTATATATGTTTGGCTTGAGTAGTTACAACAAGGATTTAATTGTCTTTTGTTGACATTTAAAAAATTAAGCCAGCAATTAGAAAATGAAATAAGCATAACTAGCAGTGAGAAATCTAGGGTTGTTTTTTAATATGTCTTGGCTGTAATAATTGTTAAATAGTGATTAATGGTATGCTGTCAGTCAGGTTAGGAGAATAATTTTACTCTAAAAAGCTGCAAGACAAAATTTCTTGTTACCCTCGGTTCTGCACTACCTGTTTTGTCACTTAGTCTAATACCAGAGTAATTAATTCCAAAGAGCTATCTTTGAAAAACAAATAGCCCAGGCTTCCTGCTGAAAATGATAGATATCACTCCACAGGGAGGCTAAAAAATAAACAATAGTTTATATATATCACAGAAAATTGGACTTTTTAATTGAGAAGTATCTGAATTCTCCAAGCATTCCCTGATTAGTGATTTCATATGTTAAATCCGTGGGTAAAAATGGCTGTGATTTGGTGCAGTTCTTCAATGGTTGTACAAATCTTTTGGTTAAAACAGCCCCAAAATTACAGAGGGTTCTCTGCAACATTCACCTCATTGCTGAGCTTTTAATAATAATAAACAGAGTGAAGACCTGAATGGCTTAATGTTGTCCTGTGGACCAATGTGAAATGAATATTGGTGTCTTGTGGACCACCAGGGTCAGGTGGGACAGCACAAGGGATCCTTGCTGATGGGATCCTTGTGATCCATGGAATGCTGCTGCTGACTGTGCAGAATTTCCATGGGCAATGCATTTCAGCAAAAATCAGTTTCCCTGCATTGCAAAGGGAGAAACCTTTCTGCAACAGCAATAAAATGATTGATGGTGCTGTTTTTCATTACAGCTAAGTCTTAAAACATCCATTTATCCCATTTGTCTGTCCCATGCAGATTTTAGACAAAGTGACATCTTCTCCATGAGTCTCCTGAGCTTGCTGCTCTCCCTGAGGCAGGGCTCCTCAGTGCTTGTATTTTCCTCAGGACACCCATCTCTTTGCCTGTGTAAGTAGGATGGTGAATAAAGTATTCTTTTGTGGGGAATTCAGCAAGTTTATTGTTTCATTTATTGCTGCATTTGGATTTTGAGCAAAGCGTGAAGCAGAGGGGCCGCACACGGATGCTGAAGGGAAGGGTAAGTGCTGCTCAGTCTGCACCACTGGCTGAACTACCCTGATCTGGGCAGGGTCCTGAGGGGCAGGGGACATGGAATTATGGACAGCTTGTGCATAGGATTAATGTTATAGGTTTAGACCTGACAGCAGCTTGGATTGTGCTTTCCAAGGCTTTTTTTGACTTTGCGGTTTTAGCACTCATCTCAGCCCTTTTATTTATGAAAGAGTATCTTTAGACACCTGCCAGCAACTTTGCTAACATAAATCCTTCTTATCAAAACCTTCTCCATCCAAACTAGACCTGATGTCCCACTGTATTACGGGAATCATTCTTCCTGATTTCAGCTGACACCAAGGTGTGGGTATCCAAATGCTGAAGAAAGGATTGTGCGTCAGATCAGAATGGCACAGGGGAGGAGGAGAACAGGGCATGATATCCATGGCTGGAGGCCAAAAGAGGAAATGTTGTCATCCCTACCTGTCTCTCAGATATCAATATACACCACCTGTTCCCCAGGTTTCTGGTTAGTTTTCCCTGCTCTTCTCTCTAAGCTGTTCATATTTGAAACATACATCTACCTGAAAGGTGGCATTAAGATAATATCACAGAATCACAGAATAGTTGGTGTTGGAAGGGACCTTTAAAGGTCATCTTGTCATAATATGGTACATGTGTCTCTGTCAGCTGTTCAACAGCAAGGGATATCATAAAGTGGCTAAAGCCATTTTTGTACTGTACCAGGTCATCTTGTTGTCACAATTACCATGTAGCAAACCAGGTATTAGGTCTCTCCTCTTCCTTCTCTTATTGCAAATTAATGACACCAGGGCACCAGACTAGATGGGAAAAACGCAGGAGTCCAGCTTACAATTTTAAGTCTTTTAAAGAAATAGGGGGAAAAAAATAAGAAAGTAGAGCTTTATGAGTGTTAATATCCTCTAAAGTTGAAAATGTCTCCTAAAGGCGGTAAAGTTAATGCATGTTCCTGTCAAATTCCATTTCTGGAAGGTGAATGATCAGATTGCAGCTTAATGTTTTTCTCAAGGTATGTTTGTTTAAACTCCCATCACAGTGCAACTATGTAAAGTCTGCTGTCTACATTTGGCTTTTTATTTTTTATATTTGTATCCCGTGCCTAGATTTAGGTAGCATATAAGTTAAATTCAGTCACATATTAAGAAGTTAAAACTGTTCTTAATTTTCAGGATCTATTAGAATGCAAAAGGAGTCATGGCATTTATCTTGCAGACTCATGCTTTTGAGATATAAATGTAAAGAAATTTGATTTGCTGGGCTGGAGTTTCAGGTCATGCTGAATTTATGCTTGTGCAGACTCTTCTGAAGGAGAGAGCCTTTGCTCATATCTTACAAGGGATGTGAGGTAATGGACTTTTACACTGAGATGTTTGTACTTCCAGAAAAGCTTTTACTGACCAAGAGCTATGCCCAGCCACTCCTGCGGTTGAGATAAAATTAATTGGTAAAGAGGCATTCCACATTTACTGAAAATGGAAATACAGTGTTTTGATAACTTTAGGGGCTTCTTTCTTTCCTAGAATTGACCACTTGAACATGCTGAGGAAGAGATACAGTCCTGCACCGAAATAAATCCCAGGGAAATACATTAGCAGGCAGGGTATGTAGTTGTGGATGTGGGCTAAATCAGATGGCTGTGATTACAGATATGGAAGAGAAATCCATGATGTGAATTCTGCATGCATCTGTGTGTGCAAAATAAGTCTTGACAAAATAACAGTGAAAGGATTAGTGTATGCTGTGAAGTCAGGGTTGAAATATAGTCCTGTGAGCTGCCTCCTTTTTAGTTAATAAAGACATAGGAATTTTCGTAACATATAGAAAATCAGGACTCTGTAATGTGTTCATTATCCTCCCATTAAAGATTATCCTGCACATAGAAATGGAATCTAAGTTAGCTTTATAGGGGAAATATCGACTAGACAGGCTGCTAACCCGGAGATGGATTTTATTATTTAGAAAGGCAGAATATTAGGATACATGAGCGCTTCTTTTTTTAACAGAGATGCTGTGCTGTCAGCAGTGAAATATTACTGCAGGAGAGTTTTCTTTTTATACACAGTGGTAAGAAGTATGGCTTCCTTTCTCGGCACTTCAGCCACAGATGCTATCGGCGAGACCATCTGTGGTGACAGATTTGTGTTATATCACTTTGAAACTCAGCGAAGCTGGTAAAGCCTCCTACTACAGGATATAAGTAGCTCCTGCTAAGGCTGGGATGTGTACGGGGCTGTCTTTCTTCGGGGGGCAGAGCAGTGGGAGGATTGTGTGGATAGAGGCTCACAATAGCTTTCAATCACCTCCCCACCCAGCTTGAAATGCTGGTGTGGCTCTTCTGGGGCAGCATCTCCACAGAGCTCCTTCCTCTGGGTCACACAGGGGACAGGTCTGGACTCTTCTTGCCCTCTGTGAGGCACTTGCAGACCAGTCTGATCTGGGGATGGCAAGGGGGACACTAACTCTGACCTCAGAGGGGTCTGTGTAAGTGGTAAGACCAGGCTGTCGTGTGGTTCATATCTCCTCTGGGGGGATGACTGCAGGAAGGACCATGTCCCCTCAGAACATCTCCTCAGCATCACATTGTCCTAAAGATGGTGACACTTTGGCTCATGCTGGGCTTCTTCTCACCCAGTCATGATTTTTTCTTCTCCTTTTCTTTGAAATTATTTTAGCTGGTGCTCTGGGATTTCCTAGGTGGGGTTGGAACACCCCGGTCTAGTGGAAGGTGTCCCTGCCTATGACAGTGGGGCTGGAAGTAAATGATCTTTTGGGTTGCTTTGAACCCAAACCATTGTGTGATTCCCTGACTCCCAGGATGGCAAGCTCTGATGAACACTGTTGTTAGCAAGTGACCACAGTGACCTTGACACCATTTGGGCACTGCTGGGGCTAAAATCACGGCACCACACAGGGCCAGCTGCCCACACCAGGGGCAGGTTTTCAGCCATATGTAGGCAATAAAGGAATGTTGATGGCACAGAGCATCACACAACGTCTCTGTGCAGTGAAACTGCTGTTTTGGCAAAAGCATTGCAGAAATCCTGGTTGAGCCAAGAGTGGAAACCTCCAGTCTTCACATCTGTGACTGTTGAAAGTACTTGGAGATGTGTTGGATTGGAAAGATATTCATGTCTGCTAAGCACAAAAAGAAATGTGGGTTTAGACTGAGAAGCAATTTTTGCTGCTAGTAACACTGTAATAGCCTTGCCCTGTGTTCAGAATCAGTAGGCCATGCTCAGATACCAAGGGAGCACAGTTAATTCAACACCATGGAACCTCTGCAAGTATCTTGAACTGAGATTTACATGTTCCTCAGCCCCTCATTCCTCATCTCAAATTCTAATAAGTAACAAAAGAACTTAAAGAGTTGAGCACCTTCACAGGAGTTGACATTCCATGATCTCAATGTTCCCCACCTACAGAACAAAGAGATCATCCATTTGGTCATGTCAAGAAATGGCCATGACTTCTTTCAGTAATAGAACCCATAAAACAACCGAAAATAAAACCATGGCATTTTACAAAATCTAAGTGATAACAAACACCTACTTGTCAGTATAAATTTGTAAAATTGTCCTTCCGTTCTTTTAAAATAAAATCCTACTGATAGCTTATACTTTAAAGGCAACAAAGAGTCTTTCCAACAGATGATCTCAGGAAATTGTTTTTTATCTTTGTCTTTGGAAATTCAGACTTGCTGCATTTCCTCCACAATAATTTTGCAGAGGGAAATCATAGCAGTGTTTTTCTGAACAGTGGGTGCTGTTCCTGCACGCAGCACAGCCACCTAAAATTTTCCCATTGTCAAGATAAATATTGAGAGAGTCATCAAATAACTCTTTTGTCGTGAAGTCAAGTATTTCCTAAAGGATAAATTGTCAATCAGTCCCCTAGCTGGAAGATACAGTTGATGTATCTTCCATGTGTTAGCTTGTCTCCTCTTTATTCTTTCCTTTACTCTTCCTCCTCCTTTCATTCTTCTGTGTTTGGACTCTTGTTTTACAAAGACAGAGTCATGCATCCAGAGTAGCTGGGTTGATTGCAGCAGTTACTGCATGTTTAGCATTTATGGCTGCCACACTGCCTCCGAGCAAATTCTCCACTCAAGTTCTCTTCCTCCTTGCTTTTAAAAAAGTGAACTGGCCATCCATTTAAAAACATCCATTTTAAAGCAAAATGGAATCCACGATAAAGACAGCTGGATTTATTTATTTATTTAAATTCCAAAAGTATTTTCTACAATGAATATATTTTAAATAGGAGAAGCAACTGTGACTGGTTTTACTTCAGTATCAGTGGTGGCCCTTTAACTGGACTCCTTCATGAGGCGTTTGTCAGCAGGGTTGTTGTTTGTGTACACATTATAGGATCAAGCTAAGCTGATGATCTGCAGTTTTAGTAATTTTTTGTTTGTTTGTTTGGGTTTTTTTCAGCCTTCAATACAATAATATTCTCCAAAATTCTGCCTTAGCAGGTTGCTGGTGGTTGTGTTTGTTTCTGTGGCCATCTCTTGGCAGGGCACAGAATGATGGGGGTTGCAGGAGGTCTGTCTTTGTGTCCAGAGCTGAGCACTGGTCCATACCACACACACACAAAGGTATTCCCCCCACAATGACTCTGCATACAGCCAAGGAGATCAGTGACTGGATTGTTTACAGCCCTGGTAATCCAATGCTGTGTGGGTGTTACAAACAATTAGAGAAGCAGGGATGGGAACCCTGAGCTCTTGTCAACTGGACAGCATCATCCAGCCTGGGTTAAACCCCTGCTCAGAGCAGGCTGCTCAGGAGCCTCTCCAGGCAAGGTCTGAATGACAGAGTCAGTTTGAGCTCCTAACAAGGTTTGTGGGTGAAATGAAATTAAAATGTAGACAGGAGTTATTGCCATAGAAAAGATCCTAGCAAAAAAAAAAAAAAGAGAAGTGATCACTATGCCACAAGTATAAACCAAAGAAAACCAAATTCTTCGGCACAATCTCCGTTCTTTGTTATGTTCTTGTCATGTCCTTGGAGCCTGGAAATCCACCCTGTGGATAACTGGGGTCAGAATCCAGTTCTGCTGCAGACAGGTGATGACTTCTGTAAAGAATAATACTTTATTAACAATATGCTTAAGTTATGTCAGCTATCAGCCATTCATGAACTTTTATTGACAGCTAAATAGAACCTGAATGGTTTGAGCTTTTGGCTGTCATTCAGGGAAGCATTTGCTTTCAGGTCTGCCTTAACCTGCAAGTATGTAATTTGTTTCGTTTATGGTGCTGCATGGGAAATGAACCTGGGTCTGAAGTGCTCAAAGGCAAATGCAGTAATCATCTGCATGACTTGATTCCTTATTCAAGTAATATGAAAATTGTCAATTATGGATGAATTATGGGTGCTACTGATACCTCTAATTTGGTTCTGCAGTTTTGTAAACATATGCAGCTGCATTTAATGGTATTTTACTAGTCATGTAATTCATTAAGGTGCACCTGCAGTCACCCAAGATACAGATATTAATGAACTGAAATGCTGTCTTTCATTGCCTGCTATTTATATTGACATTCCTTACTACAACTGTTTGTTTTTATTCACATATCTGTGTATCTGAGATGCTGATATTAAAAAAATTAAATGATTGTGAGATAAACAGAGAGCATAGCTAGGTACTACATTTTTAACTTCTGAAAGTACTCACTAAATAATTAATTTAAACAGTTGCTTTTCCATGCAAAGCCCAAGACTGGAGGAAAGCTGTAGAATCGATTTTTGCAGCAGTTATTGTGGCAAAGATGAATCATTAGATAACTGATTCCAGGGATGTGAGCTGCTGAAGCCCTTACTCTGTATTTCCATGCTCCAGTGGTGATGGATGTTGTTCAGCTCTGCCCAAATACAGTACCTTTCCCTTTTAACTTCCTGTCCAATCTCTTGGAGATGTTATCTTCAGATTTGGGAACACGTTTATGAAATAGGCATTTTATTTTGCACAAATATGTATTTAATATTCACAGCCTGTTCCTTCTCTGCTGCTGCTGGATATTCTTCTCATTTGGATTAAAACAAAAACCAAGTAGATTTATTAGCCATGGAACCAGTCCTTGGTTCAGTGGATTTTGGAGAATGTGCAAGTAGAGCACTGAGAATCAAACCATACACCAAAAGTGATTTTCCCCTTATTTCAGCATTTCTCATTTGAGCTATTTTTATCAGGTCAAAAATATTTTTACAGCAGAATCTTGTGCTTTCAGCAGGTGTGGGGAAAACTCTGGCTCCATAGGGAATTGTCATAACTTTGCAGGGGATAAAGATGGAAGAGGAAGTGACAGAGAGAGCTGCAGTTGCTGTCTGCATCCCTGGGAATGTTGCTCCGTGGCTGCTGCCTGTATGGGAGCACATGGGGAAGAGTGATGAGCCCATTAGCTGGGAGCTGCTTAGGGAAACACCAACCTTTCCATCAGGACAGCAGACGTGCTCTGATCTCCTCTCAGTGTTGGTCTCAGCCTGCTCCTGCTCTCTCTTGTCTCTGACAAAGTACCACAGTCAGGGACCTTCTTCCTGTCTTGCTTTCTCCTTGAACAGAGTTTTGTCTCCCTTGTCCCCTCTCCTTTTCCTCAAATGGTTATTCCCATTTAATAACACTGCTACAGGTATAAAAGGAGACACACCATTGAAGTTAAATAGCAGAGTAACTAAATAGAATAAGGTTCTTGAGTCCAGGAGAGGTGTAGGCTTGCTTACCTGAGGTTACAAATGTTGTAGTTCCCATCTCTGAATCAAAGGTATTGTATTTCTTGAGAAAAAATCTCTTTTCCTTAAAGAACCTGTTGGTGGATTGAGGCTCATTCCTGGAAACAACTTTGACTTGTATATTCTCTTTTCAATGAATTATTTTTGGCCAGGAAACTTTTCCAATCTCGAGCTTATTAGAATACTCTTCCTGCCTGAAGGAAAGTTGTTCCTCTGCCCTGTGATATAGGTCCTGGGACAAAAATAGAGTCAATGCTTTCCATACATCTTGACATTTTCAAGAATGTGTAAAGTTTCAGTTGCAGGTTGGGGGGGAAGGGTGTTAGTTCCGTGTTTCAGAAGTTTCTGTGATCTGTGTGTGTATGATGGCATTATGTCAGGGAATATTTCCTGGCCTTATGAGATTTTGTGATAGATGCTTTTGCAGCTGCAATATTTGTCACAAAATGGACTAACCCAATCGTTCTGATGAGGTACTTTGTGGCTTGGCATCATTTAACAGCACAGTGATAGTTATTGTAAGAGCAGGCTGAATATTCTTCAGCCTATCTAGGATATTAAGTTCTACCAAGCATCACACCTCCATTTCTGGAGGTGCTTTACAGACACAGTTTCCAGTGAGGAAAATGTCAAGCAAGAAGATGAATTGGAACCTGAATAGCAGGACTTGCATAAGATGACACAGGCTCCTCAGATGGAAGAGGCAGATATCAGGACAGATGCCTTCAATTTGAAGGAATTAAAGATTTATGTTGCAAATAACTTGGAAAAAAACACCAAAACAAAACAAAAAACAACCACAGGAAAGAATAATCCGATTATGTCTATTCTGACATCTGTGCAAGTGTTGAAGTGTCCAAAGGCAGGAATATTTGCATGGGAACAATCAAAGTACTTGTGTGCTCTTCTTACGCTGGAGTCTGGAAACAGATGAGAAAGTTAATTGCATTTTTCTTCTTTCTTTGTTATACCCATTAAGAACATGGGAGACAACTGAAGGAGCAAGTAAAGGGAAAAGGAAAATGAACTGCCATGTTTGGGGAGAGGGTTGGGAGATGAGGAAAGGTGGAGAGAAGTTTCCTGTACATCAGATTGGGGATGGCCTTATTTACTAGGGAATTCTGTTCAGAAATCTGAATTAACATGGCAACTTGGCTGTTTTGTGATTCTATTCTACTGACTGTATTGAAATTAGATATTGAAGAATAATTGAAATGCAAGAAAATGTTAACAGTAGGCTACATTTTGCGATCTCTTTGTTCAAGCTGTGCTTTCGAAGGAAGTATGGAACAGATGAAGCATAGTTCCATTAAATTAATGTGTTGGTTGAGGCATTTCAAAGTCCTCCTTCTCTGTAATAACGGGATTTGTGAGGAAAATGGGGTGCCCAAGTCCCAGAAGTTGGTTCATTTACCAGGCCTTGCACTTTAGCCAGCTCCAGTTAGGGTAATTTTCTTTCTTAGACTCTCCTCTAAAATTTGGTTTTCACTGGACTTTGGAGTTCTTGGCACTACTGACATCTTACCCACTTCACTGTGTGAGGAAACAAGATTTAGCTTTCATCTCTGCCTACACTCTTTGCTTGATGTTCCCTTTAAATGGGAGGCTCTTCCAAGCCTCATAGGTACCTGGATTTGAGATAAAACATCTCAGTCATTAAATGGGTCCTTGTCTTGCTGCATTTCATGCAATGTTGGGAATGCCTCAATTAGTTCTGAGTTTGCAAACACATTGATTTTCTGCTCCTTTTCCCTCTGCCAAGAAATGGATGCTGGTTATGACAGCCCCTATCTTTATAAGAAAATTCCACACACAGAAACAGGCTTCAGAAATAAATGGCTTTATTACAAACTCACAGAGTTTTATGGCTGCATTTGCTTTGATCATTGATTTGTACAGAGTGAAGTGTTAGAAGAGAGGAGAAGTGTACCCAGCTTTCAGCTGACCAGTAAGTGCCATAACTAATTGATTCTTTTGTGCCAAGTGGAAATTGAGTTTTCTTGGCTTAGAAAAAGGGGTCTGTTTCTGGAGTTTGCTGCCATTAAAACACTCCTGTTTATGCTCATCATTGCTATTGCTGTGTAGCATTGTCATTTACTTTTGCTGCTGATTTCTAGGCACGCAGAATTAATGAACTTAAGTTTCTAACCTTAGTGCTTGTTTGTATAATTAGTTCTTGCTACATTGAATGTTTATCCTTGTACCTCATGTCTTATATGGCTGAACTCCACTCAAGCACTTCATTGATGGAGGCTTATCCAGACCATGGAATTGCTCCATACACAATACAAGCCAGTCAGTGTTTGGTGTCCTGCAGTTCATATAAAGGGCAATTATCCTAAACTTGTTTTTTTCTTGGATAAGGACAGAAATATGACTATTTTTGGCAACAATAAAAGTCCAAGGGGTACAAAAATAAAATAATTTTTTCTTTTTTAAACAATATTGGCAGCTTCAGGATGTTACAAGATGTGCCTTTTGCTAACTCTCAGCTTCCTACCGCTGCTGATTTCTGTATGGCTCTCAGGGCAGAGCTCAGAGTGGAAAGCACACAATGGCTGTGTATTAAACAGAATTTTAATTTGAAAAGAGGTGTGGGATAGTTTATAGTTTAATTGGTTTGTGGCTTCATCTATCTAGAGGAGGTAGGAAGAGGGGATATAAACCTGCCTCCGTTCTGCAGCTTGCCTGAGCCTCCGCTCCCAGTGAGAGACCAGGAGAGGGTGGGCAGCTCCCAGGGCTGGGTAACACCTTGGCTCAGCCCTCCCACACGCTGGGTCAAAATAGCTGAGCCAGCACCTGCATGTTGGGAGGGAATAATTTAGTCCTGCTCCAGGCCAGCAGTAGCTCACTAGCCTTTCCCTCCCACGGGGAGTAGGTGCTGGTGATTCAGAGATGTGTCTCTGAGTCAGGTGGCCTCCCGGGGCTCTCGTGGGACGCTCGCTGCTGGTTCAGAGTGTGGAGATGCAGAAGAGTGCATCCTCACCAAAATATCACTGGAAGGGAAGGGGCTGATTGCTTCCAGTCTGAGGAGAAGGTGTGAGGAACTGCTTTGGTTTTTCGTTCATGGAATCAAAGAATGGTCTGGGTTGGAAAGAACCTCAAAGCCAATCTCGCTTCACTACCCCAGGTTGCTCCAAGCCCCGTCCAACCTGGTCTTGAACACTACCAGGGGTGAGGCAGCCACAGTTTCTCTGGGCAACCTGTGCCAGGGCCTTACCACCCTGACTATAAGCAATTTCTTCTTAATATCTAATCTAAACCTACAATTTGCCAATTTGAAACCTTTCCCCCCTTGTCCTGTCACTCCAGGCCAATGTAAATAGTCTCTCTCCATTCTTGCAGGCCCTCTTCAGGTACTGAAGGCCACAACTGGGTCACCCCAGAGCCTCCTCTTCTACAGCTGAACATTCATTCAGCCCTTCATTCCTTCTAGACAGTATCCTCTCCCTGAGGTGTTAAAGAATGGTTTAACATCCTGAAGCTGAGATTTATATCCTCTCTTTCCAACTGGTTGTTTTCTAAAGAATGTGCTATAATGCACAGAAATGTGATCGCAGCAAAGCCTGTGTGCCTGCAGAGATGTCGTGTCTTCTCGTGCCTGCATTTCAAAAGGCAGCACTTCCAAAGATAAAGGAGGAATCTGAAACAGTTGAGGTGGTAGAAATTTTCTCACAAATTACTTTCCAAAGAAAAATATATTTCTTCACAGATCTGCAAAATGCCCATCACTAAAAAATGTCAGCTTAATGCAAATTAATGTGGAAAAGAATATTGGAAGTTTTCTCTGGTGTATCCCTGAAGGCACTCCTGGAGGACTGTAATGTTGCCTTCACTGTCTGCTGGAAGGAAGGGAACATGCAAGATTTTTCCCTAAGGCAGCGATTTCAGCCATGCTTAGATGGAGGGGTTTTTTTGGTTATTTTTTTTTTCCCCCTAGAAACTCTTACTGGGAAGCACACGGCATTATCTTTATAGAGTGATTTTCTTAAGTAACTATTTTTCCTTATACTTTCCAACCAGCTAAGCACCTTGGCCAAAAGAGAAAAGTCTGGTCAACAGCTTTTTCCTGACAGGTCTTATGGGTGACTCTGTTACCACCAGGTTTCCAAAGTCTTTTTCCTAGTTCAGGCACAAGCAGAGGTGTTGGGGTTGCAGTACTGCAGCAAGAGCTGCTGTGGGTGAAGAACTTTTTCCTCTGTGTTTTGCTTTCTGATTGGGGTTGTTTCTTGTCTCTTTCTGAGATTTTTGCAAAAGACTGCGACATCCCCTTGTTTCTGATCCCTTCTGCTCCAAGACTAGCAAACATGCAGGAATGAGATGACATGTTTAGAATCCACCCAAAACCCCAAGAAATTTCTTCTTTCCCATTTACTGGGCCCAGTTTTTCACTGTCTGTTCCTAGACAGTCAGTGCTGTCTCTCTCAAAGCAGCAGCATTACTATTTTCTTGTAAATGTATTACTTGTGAGCACTTTATTAGCTAAAATGAAAGTGTGATCAAAACCCTTCCTTAGGCAGGAGTGAAAGCAAATGAAAGAACAGGAGAGATTCAGGATTTTGTTCTGTCTTAACAGTAAGTGACTCAGACTTGTATAAGGTAACTTTTATTCCGCTTTTTTTGCACTCAAGCCATGACATACTCATGTCTTGTTCTTTCTGTAAGGCGCCTGGGGTACTTGTGAAAAGGCTGTCATCAGTGCCAGGGAGAGACAAGTGCCGCATGAAAAGCAACAGTGGAACTTTTCCTGCTCCACCAGTGTCGTTGCCTTGAGTTTTTTTGGAGCAGTCTGGAGAATAAAAGCCGTAGCTCAGCTATTATGGCCATTCAAACAAACCTGGCTATAAATATCTCTGCCAGCTCCAAGTAGAGTGTAGTTTTTCACTGGGTGTGTTTGCTCAATCAGTGTCTCCTGGCTGTCCCCAAGCATTGATGAGTCAAGACTCAGCAGAGGAAGGGCTGCTCTCCATAGAAACGCTTTCCCCCAGATTTGTGTCTCTTCCCAACACTCCTAAAAACTTAGGGTGAGAATTATGGTCACTCTCCTCTCTCTGTGTCTCAGAAAGAATGGTGTGCATATCTGGAATGGAGTAACTGCACTGCTGATTATTGCTGGTACAGGTGTGGGGTTCCAGAGGTGATCCCACATGTGGCTGTTGCAGTTTCCCAGATGATTGTACAGGGGACCCATGCAGCCCCTTTCCAGGTTATTTGATGGACATCACCAAATTTCTTTACCCAAGGAAATTATTTTTATCCTCTTATGTTACCTGTGAATGAATCCTGTAGTTCTAATCTTCAAATTCAGGTTGAACGTCAGACTAAAGCTTCATGGTAATGTAATTGTTTCGTGTGAGATCATTCCACTTCAGAAAAGGTGTGTTCTGATGGTCTGGAAATAATGTTATAGAACAGAAATACCTCAGAAACACTAATGCACTATGGCTAGAATTGTGTTATCTAAAAAATACTTGGAGTGCCTTTCTACTCTGCACAGTGTCCAGAATCAAAATGAGGAAAGAAAAATTTTTAAGATAAATTGGTTTGTGAAAAATTTATGTGCACTTTACTAGTGCAGGCAGGATGTAATCTGCTTTGTATTGAATCTGCTTGGGAAAAAAAAAAAAGCCACAATGATAATGAGATTTTTTAAAGGCACTTTTAAATTCATGCTGGCAAAAGACAAATAGTCATGACTTTTAATTTCTATAAACTTAACAGCTGGGGACAAAATAAAGCGTTATTAACTTAAGGGGTGTAAGGAAGTTGCTTTTGCTTCAAGGACGAAATAAGTTATTCTATTCTCAGTGTTATTCATCTCAGCTGTCTGTCTGATCTTTCTGCTGGTGCAGCCAGGCCAGTGAGTGGGTTTATTTATACTGCTTTTACTGCTGGCAGTGAGAGCAGGGGGGCTGTAGACATCTTTGGTGATGTCTGTGTTCCTCGTCCTTGGTAATGGCTGTGAAAACACTGATTATGGAGGAACTGCTTCAGGGGCAAGGTGCTCTGCTCCTAAATGGGACATTTCTTGGATTCAAAATATAAACGGTATTACCAAATAGTGAGGAGCTTCTTAACCTTATTTTATTGGTTGGAAAAATATTTGTCTCTTCTACCATGACAGCTGTTAATGAAAAAGATGTTTGGCCTTGTCAGACCTGGTTCTTACACCAATTTTAATTGCATTAAGGACAATTTACTGTTATCAGAGGATAAATAAAAGTTATTTTTATTAATCACTATGTGAATTGTGTTGCAACTAAGAATCAATCAGTTTGGTTTTGTCATTCTTTTTTTCATTTTGATGACAAATGTAGTGGTAATCCAAAGATTTCCATCGTTTCTCTGTACTTTTATGTGCCTGTTCTTTCCTTTGCCTGTTGAATTCAATTGCACTTGTATTAGTGATTTATTTCTTTGCTGTGAATATCTTTGGCTGCCACTTGCAGACTCCTCCTGTATTTTCCCGGACTTCACCATGGCAGAAGTTGTAGAATATATTGTGTTAATATAAACCACAAGTTCATGTTTACATACTCAGGAGTTTCCCCTGAGTCCCCAGTCCTTACTAACTGATTTGTCATGGAGGTGAGGGGCACAACCTCTGTGTTTAGGAAATCAATAGCAGTTGCCATTTCCATTAAGGAGTCTTGGCTGAAGTTGTTCTGTCTTACATATTACATTGCTGTCAGGATATGCTTCCACTTGCTCATGGCCTGAAGCTAAAACAGGGACAGACCAAAAAAGGTAGAGGGGTTTTTTCCCCTCAAATAAGCATATCATGACTGTGAGATTGGGAAGGACTGATCTGAAGATGGCTTGAGCAGAGAGGGAATACAGGAAAACTGGTGTGAATAAATGTTAAAAGAGGGTACTTACACATGCTCAGCCAAAACAGAACTACTTAAAAAAAATAAAATATATATATATATAGTTTGACCAAGTGTAGAAAAATGAGCAAAGTGCCAAAAATTCAGGAAGATTGATCCCTCTGCAGGGAAGATGTCTTTGTGCACTATAAGAGTAGCAAATTACTACCTCACAGTAGTTCTAGAATACTCTCTGATGGCATTCTCAGGCACCTGAAGGGACCAATTTTGAAATAACTGTAGATAGAGTAGCAGCAAGGAACCATGTTTAGGAGAAAATGTAGTATTGCCATTGTAAAATTATGGCTTCTGCAAGGGCTTGTTTGGGCTGAAGCCCTTGATCTGTACCTGTTGCTGTTCTTTTTCAATGCTTCTGACCATCAAGACACTTTTTGTTACGTTTGAAGACCAGGAATTCTCATGTGCACCAGTGTGATGGTGTCATTACAAAACCAACTGGCATCCCTGTAAATTCTGGTGAGGAAGGGGACTGTGTCCAACCATAAATACTTCTGAAGTCAGCGTGGAAGATTACAAAACACATCTTTCATGATTTTGCAATGGCACTCACTATTTCCTCTAGGCATGAGTGTCATTTAAGAGCAATTAAAGTGCACATGGCAAGGATAAACTCTCCTCCTCCCAGGGTGCTACTCAGAGTTTACTTGCTTAACACCAGTGTTAGTACCCTCTTCTCTCACTGGAACATCAACTTGATTAGACCCTGAGGTGGGGCTAGAGAGATGCTCATGGAGGGTGCAGCATCAGCCCCAAGGCTGCAGGAGTCTTGGCCATGGATTCTTGTCTACAGCATCCAACAAGCACCTAAGAGTAGGAAAAGATTTGTCTCTCAAGGCAGTGCTAAGTTCAGAGCAGCCACAATGGTGTGGAAGTGGGCTTGAAGAAAATTCATCAGCCCAGATTGTTTTTCATCATCTTTCTGTCTGGAAGAGCCACTGTGCCATTACTTGGTCTCAGGCATTCTCTGGTGTAATCCAAATATTCTGCCTTTAAGCACTGGCTACCAGCAGAATGATACCAGTGTGGAATGCTGTGCTCACAGATAGGAAAATCTGAGGGAAGATCCATTTCTATCAAAATTATTTAAGGAACATCTGATAGCACTGTTTCAGTTCAGGCTTATTAAATACTCTCCATTTTATCCTTCATTTTCAGGGATTCATAATTTCGCTATAAAAATTCATTCAACCTTGAAACTTGGCATCCATCGTTTCACTCCACAAGATATTTTTAAAGATTTTTAAAGATACAAGAGCAGAAATATTCCTATTCTGACAATGGCTTAAACGGATATTAACTTTCAATCCTGCTGCACAGAACACCGGCAAGTTGAAAAAACTGCTGAAAATTACTGCTAAAAAAGAAAGAAAAAAGCCTTTGCAGCAATATAGCTTGAATTGTCCACTGAAATCTTGGTCTGTTGAATGTAATCTGGTACGTTTTTGAGGGTTGTTGTCCAGTTTCAGAGGGAGCTGCTGAGATGCAGATCCCTCTGCACTGTCCTTTGTGCAGGAGCACTTGCTCCTCCTTAGCAGGGCCCTGTCCCATCAAGGAAGGGCTTTACAGGGTGATGCCCAAACAGCATGTCCTGAACACAGTGTGAACTGGGAATTTTAGCAAGGGGGCTTCAGCTTTGAGGGGTGGCTAGTCCTGGATCACATGAATGCCTGGCAGCTTTGGCAGTGGGCACAGTGGCACTGGGATTGTGTGCTCTGGAGGATTACTGGGGGAAATCCTTTCTGTTTAGATGTGGAACAAACTCCTTAAGGTCGTTGTAGGTTCTCTATCATCAGAGCTCCCACTGGACAGGCTAAGCAAGGCATGTCTCAGTAATGTCTCAGGTACAGAGGGAGAGCTGGACTCTCTCATGTGTACCCCAGGCTATTTTTCACACATTTTTTATGATAAAATTGGCTCTATGCTTTGTCATTAGTGTTGTGTATGCCTCTCCTCCTTCACCAGGTGGGTGCTTCACAAGTGCCTTAAATGGGCCCTTATTTCTTAGAGCAGAGAAAAAGTTTTTGGTCTCAGTGGAGGTCTCCATTTTCCTGTCCTTTTTTCGTAACATATCTGAGCCTGATGTCTTCTTGGTTTCATTGGCATTTAAACTGCTTGACATCTTTAGCCCTCAAGGATGCTCTGAGCTGTAAAGGCTCCTTGCTGAAACTGCTGTTCTGGAGTTAGAGGTGATGCACGATTGGTTGGCTGCTTCATGCACTAAAGAAATCAAGCAGCGTGTAGCTTCTCCCATTAAAAATTAACACTCTGCAGTAGGCAGTAAAGGCCTTCAGTGTTTTGTTGTTAAGGAGTAAATAATGGAAAAACGCCACCTTTTTGTTAAAGTAGGAGGGATGCTTCAAATTAAGAGCTGTCTCCTGTAATGTGGCTCCTTGAAACTGGTGACTGGAGAAGGATTTCTGGGAATGTGTGGCTGTGTGTGTGGTTTGCTTGGATGTTGCTCCACAGTTCACATCCATACTGCTTTTACCTTCTGTAGCCAGCCTATGCAATGTGTTAAGAGAAGGATAAGTACCTGTTAGAGCTGATAGGATTTGGATATCCTTTCATATACTTTGTGTTCATGTAAAGCTTCACACGGCTGCAGATGGCTAATTCGAAAAGAGGCCTGTGGGAAATTTGGCATAGAGTATATTTGTTAATGCAAATAACAATAATTCATGTGGGAAGGAGTGAAAGGATCATTTAAATGGAGCACTGATTCCAAAACTTCCCAGACATCTGTGAATATCCCGGGTTAAGGGGCTAATCTTGTGCTGGGGGATTTGTTTGGGGTTATGTGGAGGTGAACAGTGAGATATCCATGCTCACATCTATTTTGCACACTCAGCCAGCACAGGGGCTCTGCCTGCTGCGTGGGGCTCTGCTGCCCTGCTGTAGCTGTCTCAGGCTGTTCCTCACCCTGCAGAGCAGCAATGACTCGGAGCCTGGGAAGTGTCCGCACAGTGGGATGTGCTGATGGGAGCAGACTGGTGGAAAGCAGGCACGTTTCCTCTGTCTGCCTCAAACAGCATAATGGTTTTGGCAAGGACCACGGCGAGAGAGATGAGAGGGGGCATTCTGTCCAGCCAACTGGCACTGCTCACGCCCACCTCCCCTCTGCCTCCCTGGTACATCGTCCCTCTTTCTTTCCATGGCACCATCTAAATGCTAAATAGCAGGGCTGTTGTGTGCCTGTAACTATGCAGCACTCTTTTTCTCCACTCTCTGCAGTTACCAGATGAGAAAGAAAAGTAGTTATTAAGTAATCGAAGATTTAGGAGAGCTCTGAAACGCTGTCATGCAAATAAGAGGGAAAAATATGATGTTATAAGAATGAAGCATTTGTCAAGAAGGTCTCTAGAGTAATAGAAAATGAAGTCTCTCTATTGAACAGCGTTGCAGCAGAGGGGTCCTTCAGCTCATCTGGTATGTGACAGGATATAAAAGCTGGTGCTCAGAGTCTCTGTCTAATTGGGAGTAATTGCAGTAACCAAGAGGTGTAGTAAGACCAGTTAGAATAAATGCTATTAATGAGGATCACATATTCACACTGATATGGTGACTGCTGGGTATTGATGCACCATTGCTAGTTTTCATTTTAATTTCGTTTAGAAATGATGTATTGTCAGCCACTCAGTTGTCAGTTCAGTGCAAAGACAGTTAGTTAAGACACCTGAATTCAGGGTCCCCTGGCTGCATTACCCATATTTCACTGTGCTTCCCTGTAAATTCTCTCCATAGCCTCCAACACATCCTTTATGGAAAGAAAAGAGCAATGTCACTTTGAGGCAGATCCACGGGGTTTAGACCAACTTTCCATTTCCTCAGTTAATTACCAGCATAATCTCTAGATAATCTCTTCTCAAGTCTATGAAGATTGGCTGCCTTTGAATTCAGAGGACACTTGGTCTTTTTGGATTGTAGCCATAGATTAAACTTCTTCAAAGTGGAGATAGCTGTACTTTCCTGCTGTTGATTGAAACATGCCACTGAACACTTCTGAAGCTGGATAACCCTTCCAGAAACACAAACAGTTGCTGGCACCCTGTGTCCTCCCAGCTCAGAGGTGCCAAATCCCATTATAACTCATTTCTGTGCAGGCAGTCAATCATAGCTTTGTTGTTCAGTGTGTAAGAGATTTTTGTAGTGTTACTGGGAATATTTTATCAGTAAGAAATCACACAATATGAAAGAGTTGTTTGCACCAAATTGGCAAAATCATGTCTGTAATTATGGTGATATGTGTTGTCATTGCATCAACCTAAACACAGTTTAGGTCAGGTTTTCTAAACTATCCTCATCTTGACTGAGTTCTTACATCTCCCATGAAAGGAGAGATCTCCCACCTGCAGGGGATGTGCTCCTGTGCTTTGCAATCCTCTGCTATCTTCAGTCCCTGGAACATTGGCTCTGCAGAACACCTCCCTCCAGGAACCTCATAAGGTTTCTCTGATCTCACCCCTGGGAACTTTGCAGAGGATCAGAAAACTTTCAGAGGAAAATTAAACCACAAGGGGTAAAACTATTTAAATGAACAAATTTCCCTTATCCTGCCTGCTTTCCTTCTGTATCACCCACACCAGCTCTGCAATTTTGTGCAGGTAGAGTCAATGTAAGGAACCATTTTCCTCCTCTGTGCATGGCAGGGCGTGCAGCATCCTCTGTGTCTCTCAGGAACCACATCAAAAGTTCAGCTTCATGCCAGGCTGTGCCTCAGTAGCCTCTAAGACCATTCCTGGCCCTGTTCTTCTGGCTCTGAACTTCTGACAGGCTCATTAAAAAATGCTAAGGACTGAAAGCATGAATCCATTTTGTGTTCCCTATCAAATGCTTAATGCATGTTGTCCTGTAGGGCATAAATTTAAACAAAACTTTTCTTTTTAATTAGTCTTAACACTTCTAAAGTTTTTCACATTAAAAAAAATGCAGATACCTGCAGAGTTGTGTTGGTGGGCTTTGTCTTTTTTTGGTTTTGAGATTGTATCTCTAGCAGCAAGTCTGTCATTTAGTTTGCTGGTGTTTGTTTACAGACTAAACTCTGCCTGTATCTGAATGTAACACAGTAAATGTCTGTTTGGTTTCAACACCAGATATGACCCATCGTTCACATATCCATACAGTAATTTCCCATGAGCTCAGAGGAAATCATTCCATCTCCCAGTGGACATCCAGCACCATTTTCTATTGTATTTGAATTTTCTTTGCTTGTGATATTGCATTTCTCCCCCTCCCCAGACACATATAGTCATTCCAGTTTCTGGTAATAAGTTTTTGATCAGGTTTTCTTTGTACTCTTCAGCTTTTGAAAGCTCACCATTGGGGTAAATTTCCCTTTCATCTTCATGTAGTCTTCTCCTCCCCTTTTTCTCTGAAAACAACTGAAATTGGTAAGGAAGAAAGTTGCAGTGCAAACACAATTTGCTTGTTTAGTTTGAAATTGTTAATCTCCTTTTATAAAAATCCTCCCTACAGTGAAGTAGAAAAAACCAAACAAACAAAACCCCAACAGTTATTTTTATCTTTTGACATTAAAATCTGAAATTTCTACTTCTGAAGAATAAGACACTTCACCAGCTGTATGGTTTTTTACAAATGTCAGGCCTAGTATTGAATGAATGAATGCATGCAAATATAACTGCAGACCTAAATATGTGCCATAAAGGCATCTAAAATGATGGAATTATGGTTGACACCCTTTGGGTGGAGGGAATGGTGCAAGATTAATTTCTGCCCTACCTATGCCTGATGTTTTGAACACTATCTGCAAAATATAGAACAGCTGAAGAGTTTGTTAATCAAATCCTGCTCTCTGCCAAAGTACTAAAGATTTTACTATGGCTCAAATGTTTATAACTCTGTGAGATGTGGAGAAGTGGGCAAAAAATAGTTTTCAGAGAATAGCAGTGATTTTGGTTTAAATAGGAAACTCAGACTTGACTTTCTACTGTGAAATGAATAGAAAATGGCCTTGAACACAACTTCTGAAACCACTGACCAAAGAGCCAGCAATGTGTGTTAGTGTTTGCTTCCACAGGCACTGTGACAAGAACCAGGGTGCTGGGGCAGTTGTGGAGGGGAGGCACTGGTTGCACTGGGCAGGAATCTATTCCCATTGCCCTCTGTCTTTTAATTTATCCCATTGCTCCTGTCACTGCATTCAGCCAGGTGGATGGAGGACAGGCAATCCTATAATGGTTTGTTTCCCCTGGCATGAGCAGGGACAGGTTGTTCGAAGCCCTCCAGCCTGACCTCAGACACTCCCAGGGAGGGGAAATCCTCTGTAACACTCATCCTTCTGCCCCTTGGCTCTGTCCTGGGGTAGGCAGGGTGTGATCCCAGGGGTCTTTCTCTCTCAGTCACTGGTATTCCTCAACCTCCTCTCCCTCCTGCAGCTGTGGCACTAAGGGGAGGATTTCCTCCACCAGGAGAACTCTGCCCACTGCTGCTGGATGGAGCTGGAGCAAGAGCAGGGCACCAAAGCTCCCAGTCGAGCTGGCAGTGCCCTTCTGTGCCAGCTGCCCTGGTGACAACATTCCCGGTCTCCGAGTGCTTCCCAAGGGCTTCTTTTGTAGGTGTGGGAGGGTTTGGCTGCTGCTGCTCCTGGTGCCACCCAGGTCCTGCCAGCATCTCTCACACGAGCAGTGGGTGCCCGCTGCCTCTCCCAGCTCCCTCTCAGGTTCTCCCAGTTTGGGAAAGCCCCTGCACACCACACCAGAGCACTTTGCTGGGAATTGTGCCTGCACCAGGGCTGCTATCCTCAGCAGCAGCATGCCAGTAAAAAATGGATAGAAAAGCCATAAACATTTAATCTTGGTCTCTGTCCCCTCTTCTCTTCCCCTGCCATGGATCTGCAGGCTGGGAGAATTCCTGTGAGACTGTTACACTGGCACAGCTCTATATTTGCTCTCTTTTCCTGCCATGCTCTTATTTTTTGCCAGGGCTATGAACAGCGTTCAAAATCCCATGAGCTGGACCTGTTGTATTAAGGACTGGTCTTGCTGTGTCCAGAAAGAGAAAAGGCTGCAGCACGGGAAAGGCTTTTGGCTCAGCTCAGCAGATGAGCTCTGCTGGCACCAGTGCAGCCCTGTCAAATGCCACCAGATCAAACCCTGATCCAGAGTCAGGTGTCAAGCCAGATGTTTCAGGCAGGAATGTCAGCTGCCTTTTGTTTTCTGAAATGAGGACTGTGAGCAGTCTCCAAGCTGCAGTCTCACAAGAATGGCATGAGTGGATTAAGTGAGATTTTGGAAAGCAGTGAGCATGTACGAAGATCTAAAAAGAAATTAATAATTTCTTGTGTTGTCTGTAAAACGTCCCTGTTTTACCTGCTTTGTTACACACATCACAGTCTAAAATAGAAAGTATGTTTTATCTCTACATCTATGTGCATGTACACCAAATACTTTAAAAACATCAATTGCCTACATTTGGGGTAAATAACTTCTTAAGGGAAAAAAACCCTCCTGAATTTCCAGACCAAATGGAATCAGATCCTTTAAAATTATAAGGTGAGCCAGATCTCAACTGATGTAAACTGGTATAGTCTCAATGAAACCAGAAGAGCAGTTCAGATCACAACCAACTAAAAATACAGCATGTTTAATGGGAAAGTTTCAGAAATAAACTGTTTATTCCTTTTACTGTAGAATATGTATTGTGGCAGGGTATTTTCAGGCAGTAAAAACAAGCAGCTCCCAAAATTGTTAAAAATATAGAAAAGACTTGGGCACTGCTAAAAGGTGTTATTTTTTTACTGAATGTGGGTTATTACTTGCATAATGGGCACAAAATAGAAAGCAGTTCACAAAAATGGTATTGTTTGCACTTCTGTAATTAAGATTGTATCAGTATTTCAAGGGTATAATAGCCAGCTAGAAAAATGCATGCAATTACAGCATTAATTCCTCGGGAAGTAAATCTTCAGCCAGTTTTTGTGAGGAAAACACTGCTTTGGTTAGTGACCAGGTAGAGGAGTCCAAAGAAAACCATTGTGGGTTCCAGCATGGCATCAGGTGTTCTGCATTCCTCACATAATTAAAGCCTAATGTGGAAGAGACGCCTTAACGGACTTAACAAGCAGAAATGCAAATATTAGACTGACTTAGTGTGTTCCACTTTTGCAATTTATTAATTGCTGTAAATATGCAAAGGTATGCAATTAAAAGAGCAAATGAGTATTTCTAATTAGGATGGAATGGTAGCACATTTCATCGAAGTAGGACACAGTGTGCTACTTAGCTGTGTATATGTTTTTGCCAATTAGTCATCACGGAATTCTCGTCTGAACAATTGAGCCTCCTGTAATTGGCAAATGAGCACCAAAGTCCAAAACCAACATTTATATTACCCTGTAACACAACGGGGTAATCTTGGCCTTCTTTGCATCTGGGGAAAGGGTTATAATTCATTGACAAAACCTGAGCCTGCCTTTGGGAATGTGGCTCTTTCTGGGCTGCCTGAGCTGGCGGAGCTGCCCCGCTCACGGTCACACGAGCAGTGCCTGGCCCTGGGGCACCAGGCCAGGGCAGAGCTGCTTCCTTCCCCTTGCATTTGTTGACTCAGATGAGCCATTCAGCAAGTGGCAAGTGTCCCCAGCACGTGTCCCTGGGACACTGAGGGTTGGATCCTGGCTTTCCTGGCAGTCCCAGCAGCGTGCTACAGCCAGGATATCCTCGGCGGCTGAACAGCACGCAGACATGTCACCAGCACTTTCCTAGAAAGCATTGAGAAACGGCCCTGAGATGGAATTTCAATGGAAATATAACTCTAGACTAAATTAATTTTGGTCTGATCTCCTCCATAGAGCTGTGTTGATGTGGATGAACACGTGGGAGAGGGATAATTCCACACGATGGCATGTGTGGGATGTGCCAGGGCTGCGTGGCCACCTGGACCATGGTGAATGACCTACTGGCAGGCTGGGATAGCTGAGCACTGTGCTGGGGTACAGCCCTCAGAGAGATACCAAATCCATCTCATGTAATGGGTCAGCAAATTGATTTTCTGTGCAGCCACGAATATCCCAGTCAGTACTCCCTATTTTAGATGAGCAGAGGGAATTCCTTGCAGTTGCTATACAATGCTCAGTCCCATGGGAAGATTTGTATTTGCTGATTTAGCAAATTTAGTAATTTTCAGACTACATATCTTCCTTTCTTTTCTCTCAGGTGGGAGGAATAGGATAGAAAGGGGAAGAAATTCTGTTCTTGGCTAATGTCTACCTTTCCTGCATGGAAAAGGATGCCAGCAGTACGAACTGGAGCCACCAGGATATCAGCCATGGCATCATTTAATACTGATGTGGGGTTTGCAGGAAGAAGAGTTTAGTCTGCTTGTCATGAGGGGCTAAAAGNCTAAATTAATTTTGGTCTGATCTCCTCCATAGAGCTGTGTTTATGTGGATGAACGCGTGGGAGAGGGATAATTCCACACGATGGCATGTGTGGGATGTGCCAGGGCTGCGTGGCCACCTGGACCATGGTGAATGACCTACTGGCAGGCTGGGATAGCTGAGCACTGTGCTGGGGTACAGCCCTCAGAGAGATACCAAATCCATCTCATGTAATGGGTCAGCAAATTGATTTTCTGTGCAGCCAGGAATATCCCAGTCAGTACGCCCTATTTTAGATGAGCTGGTGGAAATCCTTGCAGTTGCTATACAATGCTCAGTCCCATGGGAAGATTTGTATTTGCTGATTTAGCAAATTTAGTAATTTTCAGACTACATATCTTCCTTTCTTTTCTCTCAGGTGGGAGGAATAGGATAGAAAGGGGAAGAAATTCTGTTCTTGGCTAATGTCTACCTTTCCTGCATGGAAAATGATGCCAGCAGTACAAACTGGTACTGGCCACCAGGATATCAGCCATGGCATCATTTAATACTGATGTGGGGTTTGCAGTAAGAAGAGTTTAGTCTGCTTGTCATGAGGAGCTAAAAATCTGAAACAGTTTTGGAAAGCCCTTGAAGAGGCAATGGAGCACAAGAAGGATGAGGAGAGGAGGGGTGGAGTGCAGAGCAAAGACCCCCAGCCCAAGGGCTCACAGGAGCTGCTTGGAACAAAAAGGTGCCTCTGGTTCTGTAGTGCTCTGATGGATTTGGGGCTGGTCTTCCCTTGCTTTTGAAAGTTTCCATGAATTTAGAATCTGTGTTGTGGAAACACAGAGTTTAGGGGCTTCATTGAGGAAAGGAAAAGCCATTTTTCCTTTGTATAATAATTCAAATAAACTTAGACTGTACTTAAAGAACTGACTGAGTTTCTGTGACAGATGAAATAGAACATTCTGGGGTTGCAAAAGAAAATAATATAATTCAGACTGTAGCAGGCAGCCTCCTGCCCTGAGCCATGACCCCTCAACAGATATTCTTCCCATAACCTCCTGAAATATTCCCAGAGCCTCTTTCATGGTGAAAGGTATCTTGCTTAGTGCTTCTCCTATGCTCAGAAGGCACAGGCCTGTAGCTATAAATAATTACTGACTACTCAGACTGCCTTGCACAAAGTTCTGATTTGAACTTTCATTTAGATACCTCTGCGCCTGTTCCTGCTTGCTGTACCTGGGAAAAGTTGTATTTTTTACATCCTCCAGCCCATTTGCTCCGAGTTAAAGTCATTCTGTCATCTGGTTGAGATGCTCAGACAGGGGATCAAGTTCCAGGCTTTTTTGGTGATTTGGGCTTTTCTTCCATCTTGCCTCTTTTCCTGAGGATAGTTACTAAATCCTTGTTTTCTTCCTAAAAGAAAGGAAGCAGTCACCTACCTCCAGGTCATCAGGGTGTGAGTGTTTAATGCCCTTGTGCTCCAGGGTGAAACACAGAGAACTGAGGTCTGCCTTACAACTGCCTTTCCCAGCTTTCCTCAGGAATTAGGATGCCCCTTGCACCCAGGTGAGGCAGGAGAGGGGAACACCTGCAGGTGTCTTTGTAGGGAAATACTCCAAGTCCTGGCAGCTGCCCCAAAGTGGGACATCCCCTGTCAGTCCCCCCTTGCTGGAAGTCAAGCCTGTGGTGGCCCAGCCATGAGGGATGCTCACTGGAGGAAGGATCCCTCCAGGCTGGGCTCCATCGAGGCTGATGGCAAACAAACCCCCAACTTTTACCCATGTAAAAACTTCACACAAGCCCATGGGGCTGCACCTCTGTTTCCTTTTTAAAGAACAATTACATTTAGTAATAACAACAAATGCCTTTTGCGTCGTGGCAGAGTGTGACGTGGTAGAGCTGTGTGCTCACAGATTGTGCTTCAGTGGAATGAACCCTCTCCCTCAAGGAGTTTTGCATCAGGCTCTTTGGGGCTGCTTTTCTGCCAAAAGTGCTTTACATCACTCAAGCTCACCAGATGCTGAACTTCATATTTTGAGTGAGGGTAACTTTCCTGATGTATGGAAGGTGTTTAGTCCTTTCATTTGACCTTAGCTTTAGCTTGCTCATATTTGTCACTGGAGAGAAAGGTGATTAGGAAGATCTATGGCCCTCAGTACTGATTGCAGACAGCAGATATGCAGCACTGTCAGAGTGGGCAATTGGTGACAGAACTGTTTCAAATTCAGCACGCTTTGGATCTCAGGCTCACATCTCTGTCAGCTCTATTTTAATATCTCCTAGCACAATTTCAATATTTACTTCCTGCAGAATAGAGAACATCTGGGATTTATGTGGCTGCTCACAAGAGTAAAGAAAAAAAAGAGAGAAGTGTTTCTGGGGCTTTGCCTACAAAAGCTTCAACTTTCTGAGCAAAGCTAAATGGTGTTTGGCAGTGCTGTGGTAGAAAATTAGAGAGAAAATGGTATAAAGACTCCTGTTAATACCAAAAGAACTTGCATTCTGCAGAATTTGGCATAGCAACAACCTGCATTCCCAGAACTCTCCCTATGTATTTGAAAATAATGAAGTGAGAACAAATTGGGTTTGTGGAGTGCATTGTATGTGCCAACAGGCTCGTTTGTGTGTGTCTGAGATAAATGTGTGTGTGCCTGTGTGTATGGGGGGTAATTGTTATCTCTGAGTGCTGTGAGATCCCCTTCTTCCCCAAATCCACATCACCACTGCATGCTGTGAATAACAAAATCCTGGGTACTGCCATTTCTACCTCTAGAATCAGTTTCCATGTAAAGAGGTTAATGCTAGCTAAGGCTGAAATGGTCTTCTCTTCCTGCTACTTTTGAGGCATTTGGGAATATTTTTATATCCTTTTTGCTTTTAATTGCCATTGTCCCTGCTTCATCCTCTCCCTTGTTGCCACTTAGTCCTTGCTGAACTGAGGAAATGGCTTTTACATGGTGTTCTGTAACTGTTGAGATCTTTGATTATAAAAGGTGCCTGCTGTTTCTGCTGCCTTCTGTAACTGTAATTTGCTCAGGGAAGAAATGGTGAAGGCTGCACTGAGGGGGTGGCTTGAGCCATAGGAAAGCCACCAGCATGAAAACACTGCTCTCCTGTGCCCTGGGGGAGGCCCTGTGTCTCTTCTGGCCCCTCAAAGGGGGCTATTTTTGTCAACAAAATAGGGCTTCCCTACAGTGTCAGGGCTTTGTTATCCCAGAGGAGGTTAGCTGAATTTCAGGACAGCACAGTATCTTCCCATACCTTTGATGCTGTGATAATTTATGCTCTTTTGACAGCCTCCATCCGAGCTGACACTTCACACTCAGTACAGTGAGAGCCTAGTGTGCTGCAGCAATTCCACAGCACTTCCACTCCTGCACTGCCATTCTTCTTTCCATGAATCCTGAGTCCTTACCTAGCTCAGGAGAAGTTCCTAGCATTGGGCTGTGCCTGAGTCAGATAATCTGTGTGAGGCAAAGTTGCTCAATGCAAGACTTCTTCCAAAAAGTCACGGCACACTGCTGCTAACTCAGAACTGCTGCTATTGTGAATTATTCTCCTACCTGTTCCAGCTCCTGTGTGCACACTTCTGGGTACCCCGTGTCAGAAGTTTTCTCTGTTTATTTTTCTTTTTGAACCTATAAATTTTTCAAAGTGAATGTTTTATACAACTACATAGTAATATTTATATCCAGAATTCCTGTGTGTCTTACTGACACGTGTCAAGATCAGGGCACTGCAGGTGGGCAGTATGTCAAACTAACCCTTTAAATGTTGACAATATGGTGTATGCTCTGTGTATTTATTGCTAAACCATAAAGCCAGCCCTGGACTTCATGAAATATTTGGATTTACTCTGCATGTCTGGAGAGTCAGTCATGTATGAAAGTGCTGGGTGTACTGCACGTGCACAGAGCATCTGTGTTGTACATACACATTAGGAGTGATGCCTCCCCAGGGCATCTCTGTGTATGCAGGAAATGCACAGGCTGATGGTTGCAGAGCAGGATGCTTGGTCTTCTAGGAAATCTTGCTTGGAGCATATTTCGTGTGGTTCCAGAGCAATGGGGATCCCCCCCGCTGGCCCATTATTTCAGAGAAATATTTCCTGGAGGAAAACCAGCCCCATTTGAAAGTGGACTGGTCACCAGGAGGTGATGAAGTGTTCCTTGTTGGGGGGAAAAGAAAAAACTCTGAAATTTCTGTAATTGCTTTGCTGCTGTGTCTCAGACTGCAGCAGAGTCGTTCTGCATGTGTGGTTACCTCTAATAGAGAGCGATGGTGTCATTAATCTCAAAGGAACATCAAAAGTCTGAACTGCTTCTGAGCACTGGTATAAATCAGTTAAGTGTTGTCCCTTCCACACAGTCATCTGCTCTGCTTTCCTAATAACTCTGATACATCCTTTCTCTCTTTTTTGACACATTTCTCCTTAAGCATAGTGGTAAGATGTACCTCCTGACATGAATCACAGTTTGCACCGACTTCCATTCTTGGATTTTAACATCAATTTTACCTTAGGATAGTTACAGGTTGTCACTGTGCCTACTCAAGGTATATTATTTCCATATAATTTTTGTGTGAATGTGGTGGTATTTATTCATACACAAATAAAGCCAATAAAGCACATAGCCAGTGCATTTTTTATTACTAATGTAGCATTTAGAGCACTTTATTGTTAACATAAAAAAATGGTACACATATAAAAAGCAAATGTTACAGCATAAATCACCCTAAATGTTCAGCCAGCGTGACCATCATGTATAATGTTTCCATTTATCAATCAATATGTCAACATGACTTGATACTTCTGATGTAAATTATCACCTAAGGTGTCTTTAACTCCTCAAAATGTCATCTGCTGAACCGAGCTCATTCAAGTTCACCTTTTAGCTTTTTCCCTGAGGTACTCACTGTCCATCAAATCAGCGAAGGAGGCCAGAGGTTAATGAATCCTAATTGGACTTTATTATGGGGCAACAGAGCCCCTCAGGTGCCTGCCTGTGTCCTGGGACTGAGGAGCAATGTCCTGGAGTGGGGATGGGATGGAGCAGGAGCCAGGTTTTATCATGCACTGGAACACTTCATGGCATGTTGTGTCCCCATCGAGGTGTAAAGCTTGCTGCAAACCAAAACAGGCACATTGCAGTTTGGAGAGTGTTTGAAATACATTTGTAAGCATGAAGACTTCTGAATGACTGAATTATGCTGTAAGACAAGCCCAGTGCTTTATAACTTCTATCATTACTGAGATCTGGTGTTCTTTATTGCCTGTGATCCAGAAGAGAAATTGTATTCCCTCGCTGCAAGTAGGGCAAGGCAAACCAAAAAAAAAGTCCTTCACTCACGAATTTTATGGTGATAATTTGCCACATATTAATTTTCACGTATCATTTGAGAGCAAACAAAGAATTAAAGTCGTTCATTCAGTAATAAAACTGTTTTATTCAGGGTTGTAATTAGGCTATATTATTTTCAGTTTCCCTTTGGAGGATTGGAGGCCATGAACAGAAAATGATTGTGCTGCTATTTCGTGTGTCAAAAAGTCTGCTTATGCACTGGCTTTTAGGAAAAATCTCTGTAGGATCCTGAAGAAGTTAGAAGGGCATTGCAGGGCCAAAATACTGGATCCAAAATGGTTTTTTGGTGTATTGCAACTACTGGTGTTGATATTTCTGTTTCCCAAAGTTTCACATTCTGCATCATCTGCATTTTGCCATTTTTAGGAGTTGTCATTTGTATAATCACTTTGTCCTCTTATTTAAAACAGGAGCCAGGTACAATGTCTGCTAGCTAGAAATCATATTCTATGAATAAAAGGGGTACTAAAGAGCTTTAAAGAAACTCTTCACAGAGCTGTGCAACTAATTGATAGGTCTCTTTGGGGTTTTGTTGGTTTTTGGCTCTTGGGGGGTTTTAGCATATTTTTATTTTTAATTTTAGTCATACTAGAAGAAAGTATTTTTATATTAGCAAAAAAAATAAGTTTCAGTTTAGGTTACCAGTTTGAACAAAAAAAGTGATGGTTCATATTTTGAAAGATTTTAAGCTTCTTTTTGTATTTAAATTTTAATTTTAATATTCTGACTTCTTTATCATGAATAAATCAGATTTCAGTATTAAAAAAATCAAAACCAAAAAGAAAGTCAAAATGCTTCACTTTGAAAATATTAAATGAGCACTTCAAATTTTGAAAAATACACACCTTTTTAGCCCAAAAGTCTTCATGGACATCACCCCAGAAAGGCAATATTGGATGTGCAAACTACTCACTTTTTAGTTCTTCATTTTTCAGGTCATTAGTTTTTAATGATTTTTTCCTTTTCCCCTTCAAAGATTTTGTATCTTTTAGGGGAAAACCCAACCATATTCACTCCTGACATTATCTGGGCTAAATCTTGCTTAACAGTGTGCGTTAACATTTGCAAACCAAATAAAAATTCATCCTAAAAGATGACAAACAGTAGGGCCACTCTAAACCTCACTGCAGAGATAACTAAAATTTGCTGTTTCTTCCTGGCATTGCAAATGGCAAATAATTTTAAATTGTTTCATAAATAAAGGATTTTCAGCCAGCAAAAGACCACCTTCATTCTGAGCTGAAACTGGTAATTTTCTTGTGGACTTGCAGTTGTTAGGGAAGGAAAGAGAGTTATATGCTGCTGTCTGCACCATCAGGTATCCTGCTTTGAATCCAATAACTGAGCTCAACAGCCTCAAAAGGGTATTAAACATCAATATCCTTTCCTCAGTGAGAGCTAATCAGTTCCATCTCCCTCCCTTTTGGGATAAAAAGAACTATCTGGTAGCTGCAGGATTTGTAATATTTATAGGTACATTTTAGATTCTGTTTCCGCCTGCCTTTGTTTCCATCTCTCTCATTTGCTTTATTTACATGGGGTTGGGTGAGCTGATTGTAGCACCAAAAATTGGATCCAGGGCCCGACCTGGAAGATGCACCTGCCATAGGAAAGGCTCCAGTGGGTCCAATCAGTAACTGAGTCTTGCATCTATTTTTATTCTTTTATTGTTGATTATTTTTTATTATTTATTATCCTTATTTTCACTTTATAAGGGCAGGCCCTGGGGCTAAACGAGCACCGTGGGGATTCTTTGTCACAGCAGTGGCCAAGGAGTCTGCACCTCTCTGGAAGTGCTCATTCCTTTGGGCACCTGGACATCCCTGAAGGAGCCCACAGGAAACCTGGAGGGGGAATGTTTGCAGTGGCCTGGAGTGGCAGGACAAGGGGGGATGTTCTCCCATTGCCAGAGAGCAGGGTTAGATGGGATATTGGGAAGAAATTCTTCACGGTGAGGCACAGGGTGCCCAGAGGAGCTGTGGCTGTCCCTGGATCCCTGGAAGTGTCCCAGGCCAGGTTGGACAGGGCTTGGAGCAACCTGGGGTAGTGGAAGGGGTCCCTGCCATGGCAGGGGGTGGGACAGGATAGGCATTAATGTCCCTTCCATCTCAAACCATCCTCTGATTCTGTGATTGATAACACAGTGGGATCCTGCTCCTGATTAGGCTGTCACAGCACTTTTATAATAACTTTTCTATTTTCCATTGCATCATCTGAAAACTTCATTCAGATAAATGATTACCTGAAGAAGATGAAAACAAAACCAAAAACCCCCAGGCATATGTGGTGTATGAAAGCAAATCTCAGCTCCTATTAATTTTTAGGCCGTTAAAAGACACTTTCCTAGAGAATAACACATTCCTATTGTCCGTAAAATGTGAAATATAATACAAATAGCCAGTGGCAACGGGGGATTTATTTGCTCTATGTTCAGGTAGGGTTCATCTGGTGGAGTTCTATCACATTCTGATGGATTTATGACAGTTCAATCAGAAGTACAACACTGGTGTGCATGGGCTCGGCACCCGCAGGGACAACACAGATTTCAGGGATTGCAATGAGCATTTCAGCAACAATCACAATTCAGGACAGCAGTGTCTTCTTGCTGGATATCAGTGGCAACATCTAATTATGAAGAAAATGTCAATGCTTCCTCTTTATTACAAACATTGTGGCTGCATTAAATCTAACTTTATTTGACAGGGCCCACTCAAAATTATTTCCTACAGAAATGTGCTATCAGACAGCAAGAGTATATCTTTGTCAAAACAACAAGTAGTAGCTGCTGTTAAACAATTTTGCAAACATGGTACCTTCAGGCATATATACTGTATATCATTCTGCATTTCCTGGTATGACAAATAGCCTTCAGTGTCAAGATAAAAAAGACTATGGATGCAAATAATGGCTATTTCTTTTCTTTCGTTTGATTGTATCTGATTACAGCCAGATACTACTTCTCAGCATGATGAGTTTAAATATATTTTACTCTTTTCTTAAAGAAAAAAATGGAAATTGACAGCAGAGTACTTAACAGCTGAGATTCATATGCTCTCTTTATGTATATATGAAATGTAATTCAAGTGGTTGCAAACATTGACTAATCCAAGAATTCGAGCTTATTTGAGTTTTCTGTAGAGAAGCTTAGATTAGATCAAGTTGATGAGTTCTTTTGAGTTGCATATTACAATGTCATAAAAGACCAACTGAATTCATAGCAAACACGAGCTGGGCTCCTGCTCTCAGCACCACCAAAGAATAGAATCAGGATTTGCATCTTCTCCTCACAGACAGCAAACCTCCTCTTTGATTATTGGAGGAGTTTCGGCAAATTGTCTCACTCAGCAGCAAAATAACATGAAAAACTCTTATTATAGAGTCAGTCCTTGTATGTGGGTTTTATTATTGTAATTTTCTAAATGTGAGCTATTCTTCAGCTTTGCAGCCTGGAGGTGGCTTAAAAACCTATCTGGGAAGTTCAGTAACAAATTTGTCATAACAGCATTCTGGAAAAAGAAATCCTGGAATTATAAAAACACATAGATAAAATTACTCACTCCAGACTCATTTCTGGTGCAGTTTGACCCTGAGGAGCTCTGCCAAAGGACCAGCACAGCCTGAACTTGCCCTGGTGCTCCAGTGAAACCCACTGGGTTTTGTTGCTGAATGTGCCAGGGAAGGGCTGAGCCCTGGCTGTCTCTGCCCTCCTGCTCATGGCAGTGGAGACAGCAGAAATCCTTGTGCAAAATGGGCAGTCTTGAGCAGAGCCTAATTAGAGACCTTTTCCTTTGAATCTGCACTGAAAAAGTTACAATATTTTTTGCAGCTTATTACCTGAAAAGCAGAAATAACAATGGAAGGAGCATGTGTGATAAAGAGATGGAGCTAAATAAAGAGAACCAATAAATATTGCTGCGATTAGGCTGTTGGGCAAAGAGCTGAATGCAGTTGAAAATCCGGCAAATCAGTTCAGGAAGATGAAGTTCATTGAGAGCAGGCATCAGAAAACTGTGTTTCAGCCACAACAAAAGCTGAAAACACAGAGATGGCCACAGCAGGTGTACTTTATACTTCCAGCTCTTATGAAACCTGCCAGAGAGCAGTATTGACATGTGGCAGCAGAGCATTTGAGTAGAAAAGGAGCATAAAGTTGCCTTGGCATTCACATCCAATTTAAGAGAAAAGCACTGCTTGTATACCCAGAAAATATATATCCTCCAAATACTTCATATGGAGCTTGTGTGCTAATCAAGAGGACATTCAGGGAAGTCAGTAAACAGCAGGCTTGAGCAAACGCTTTCCCAGCTCCCAAGTAGGAATTATTTTTAATCATAAGACATAAAGCATCTATTGGAGTAACCCCTGATCAGTGTCTTGCTGTCTTGTGAGTTGTTTCATTGATTTCAGTGGAGCTATTTAAGATAAGCATGTGCTTAAGTGCTTGGCAGGGTTGAACCATAAAGAGAGTACCCTATTTTAGCCAAGATTCTGACAAAAACTGCCCTCATTTCCACTGTGTCTCCCATTTCATAGTTCTGTCCTTTAAGAAAACATTAATTCACTCAGAATAAGAAAGGAGTCATAGACCCAAACTGCACCAAAACAGAGGAAGAGTCTTTTCCCTGCAGAGATTTCAGCAACATGCAACGACCTCCAACAACTTTAATTAAAGAGAAAATGCATACAGAGGGAACAGTACAAAGTTGTAGCTGATAATTTAGTTCAGCATCAAAAGTCAGCAAAGCAGTGTGCTTCATGAAAAGCAACTGTCAGTCCTTGGCCAACAACTACAAAACATGCTGTGATGCACTGAAATATTAGGGGGGAAAAGGAAACTTTTCCTGTCTTCTTCAAACTGGGCAGAGAGTTCATAATCCTTTTAACTACCTGAGGGAATTAATTAATGAGGAAAAAAACCCACCATAAACCCGAAGTCCACGGGGTTGTTAATTGCAGGTGTCTGCTTTGCAGCTCACCTGCTGCTTTGGCTGGTTTTGTCCAGGACTGCCATCGTTAGCTGCTGCTGACCTCACCCTGTGAAACCCCTGCACACACTGGCACACAACTCAAGGTGCTGCAACCCCGTGTGCCAGGCACCTGAGCTGCCTTTCCAGTGAATAATCCAGGGCAAGTGATTCACAGGGAGCAGCCACCTTTCCTTTCACATTAGCTGGAAGCCAACAGAATTTCCATTAACAGGGGGAGGTGTCTGGGCGCTGCCCAGGCTCTCCAGGGAATGGTCACAGCCCCAAGGCTGCCAGAGCTCCAGGAGCATTTGGACAATGCTCCTGGGCACAGGGATTTTTGGGGTGCCTGACTGGGGTCAGGCTCAGTGATTCTTGTGGGCACATTCCAGCTCAGGAGATTCAGAATGGACACAGGGCTAATTGACTTCTCTGACACAGGGGTTCATTGTGTCCCTGCCCCTCCAGCTGCTTCTTTCATTGGTTTCACCTCAGTCCTCTTTAAAGATAGCTTTGTGGACTTCTCACTTTGCCCCCACAGAGAAGAAAAGGCTCAAGCTGGGTGAGGGACACCGTGGGAGTTTATCTTGACCACTCCTTGTCAGATCTTGTCAGGTGCCAGTCACAAAAAGCCATGGCAGCAGCAAGTCTGTCTGGCCTTCATCTGTAAATGTCTATTTTTCACCTTGGGCAAACATATAATTCAAGAGAAGGGTAGGCCACACAACAGTGGATCACTTTGCAGATTTTTCTCTGATTTTCAGGAAAAATCTATGGATTTTTAATCACAGAAGGTAGTCTGTATTTACATATTGTTTTCCTGGAAACTTCTGTGATATTTTGGGATGATCAGGACACAGGACTCTGCCTGGGATGCATAAAAGTCACTCAAATTTAAAGAGGTAAGGGACCAACAACTTTGCTGCTCTGGTCCTGTGCAGTGACTTCTGCTTGAGTAGAAGAGGATTGGCAGTGGTAAATTTGGGAATTAAACTGCAAGTAGCCAGGTTGGCCAAACTATCTGTCCTTAGTGCCTGAAGGTTCCTGTTGAATTCAAGGCATGTTTTTGTGCTGGCAGGTCTCAGTGGAGATACCCTTTTCCAGGCATTAATGTAACTGATAGCATCACTTGAGTGGTGTCAGCTGGAGTGATATTTCTCTTTCCTTCACCTAATAGAGACTGAAAGGGCTCTGAAGTTCTGGATTTAGTTGTGTGAAAATATGGGGTATGTAGGAAAGAAAAGGAAGACAAGATGCAGGAATCAAACCCTCAACAAAATCAGCACAATGTGATTTAAAGATCAGTCACACAGGGCTGGAGCCTGCTCAGAGCAGACCTGTCTAGTCTAGGCTAAAGCAGGAACAATTCTGAAGGAATACTGTAAAAAAAAAACCAAAGCTGAAGCTGGGACCTTCACCTGTACTATGACAATGCTTAACTACAGATATAAAATAAAATATTCTAGTGTGAACTGGACTTGATAGTTTTTCCAACAATGTTTGAAGTATGTTATTTGGAAAATAGAGATGGCTTGATTGCAGACAAGTGGACACCTATGGAGAATTAGAGCAGGTAACCACACTGACAAGACTTGCTATACTCTTTATGGTAAATTTGTTTTATTTAAGTGTCTCACTCCCATACAAAGTATGACTGAAATACTTGGCTGAAACTGAACTGCCAATAAGGTCACTTAAGTATTTATTTCACCTTTTAATCTACATGTTTTTCATCCATTAGAGGTTACAAATTAAAACATCGAAGAAATAGTTTTATTTCCTCTAAATAAACCTCCAAACTCTGGCTTAATTTCAAGTTTTGGTTCTAGTTCCAAGTAGTTTAGTTGAAGCTTCACTAGTGTAAGGATTAAAAACAGATCTCACTGATTGCAACCTCACTTCCCTGGTAGTCACAGTAATCTCAGAGAAAGTCTTCTGGCTGTTAGTGTGACATCTGTAGTAGTACAACTGCATTTATTGTTGAAGTGTGTTTCATCTAAACTGTATCATTTAGCAAATGAAAACCATTTAGTGGGATACAGTAGACGGATGCTGAAATTGGCCTATTAAAGATGCTTTAACAAATGGTGTAATGAAATTCTCTGCAGCTGAGACACCACACTTAATATGACTCAGAATAGATAAAGTAAATAGTGACTAAGAGTAACAGCACTTTATAGAATGTAATTATCATTGAAGAGAGGTGCTTTGCAGATGTGAGGAATTTCTGCAATACACTTTCTGCTAGCATTAAAGGTAGTTTTCTCTCAGTAGTGACTCAATGTGGAGCAATTTGTTTCATAACTGGAGAGTTTAAAACGTAGTTTGGAGGTTTGCTAAAATGTCTCAGACTCTTCATTTTGTGATGCTTTGGAATTGGCTGTGTATTTATGAATGGTTTTCCCCTGAGCCTTTATTAGCCACAAGTCCCCCACATCTTCCAGTACAAATTCCTGTGAGTAGTAGATTTTCTTGTTGCCTGTGCAATATTTTCATGTGCTGTGAGAAGCTTTACAGACAGAGACTTAGTAAAATTCTGGCCAAATACTACACCATATGTTTAATATTTCAAGTGCAGGGTGGAGCTACCCCTTTTTTTAAAATTAAATATAACAGTAGGATGAGTGTACTGTGTCTGACTGGGTCACAAATATGTCTGTGTCATAAAGATGTACCCATTTCCACTGTGATTCAAACAATGAGCTCCATAGCCTCGTAGCCCCACCTTGCCAGTAGCTCTTTCAGAAATGTGGAGACTGTTTGCAATTCTGTGTGAACCAGGTTTTGCTTTTCAGAACAAAATTGGTTCTAATTTTGGTCTGAGACACGTTCAGATCAATAACCCTGGAGTTATCCAGATAACTCAGTATCAGTGACTCCTGTTTGCCTGTGGATAACAGGCAACTAAAGGTTAAAAGAAAGGCTGTATCTGGTTCATACAGTCAGGATCCAAAGCCTGACCTAGTCCAAAGCCAAATGAAGTGAAAGATGCCTCACGAGCAGTTCTTCATAACCCCTGAAGTCATCACTTTCTCCTGGGCAGGGGGAATACTCCCAGATAGGGCTCTGGCAGGACAGTGCTCCTCTGATGAAGTGGAAGAGGCTGGCACACATAAATGATTCTGCCTTCTTAGGATCTGTTCTGAGATCCATGAGTCCTGAACCATTTTTCAGTGGGTGGCTTATTTGATTAATTACTTTGCTGTGATACATGCGATCCATGAGCAATTAAAAGGCCCTTCCACTTCATCACAAAGCATTTTATTTTGCTAGGTATTCTTTTTATTTAATACACAATCTGTTCAGAAGCTGATTGCTGAATCTACATGGTTTTTGTAAGTGTTGCTGTATGTTCTAGTAGTCACTACAGTTATTGCAAGGTTTAATGTTCGCAGGGCTTCTGAAACAAATGGCTTTTCAGTGTCCATATTATTTTATCATATCAATAATGAGCTATTACATGAATATGGAACAAGTTTTATGTGACATAGCAGAGAAACAGTATCAATTTTCCATACCATTACATTCTCATTTTGAATTAGCAAAGGTGTGACTGAGAACCATTTCTAAAGCACATTGTGCCATATATTGCTGTATAAGGAATGTCTGACAAGGAGTTGCTACAGTTAAAAAGAGAATAAATACAACTTTACTTTTAGATGAAAATCCCACCTATGGTGCTGCTCAGGTGAGACAGACCATGCAGTTTAGATTCAGGGGCCCAGGAAGCCCTGCAGTACCCCCTGAAGGATTGATTTAATTTCTCTCAGGCTGAACCCCACAGTAAGGTCACTCAGAGGTCTTCCTTCACCCCCTGATTTCCCCTGCAACAGATTTGTCCTGCTTGTGGCTTTCCACCTGGAAAGGGCTTCCATGGCCTGCACAGGAGTGTTCCAGGTCCAGATTAGATTTAGGGCCAGGCAAATTTTTTTTGAGGGATGAAGTTATTCGCATGCAGGGATTGGAGCCATCCCAAACCTCCTCGCTGAGTGGTTAAAATCAAATCTGCTGAATAAAGTATTTCAGGCTAAATCCAATTGTGGGCTTGGGCTATCAGCACGTGAGGAAAACAGAAGGCACTTGAGGAGGAGGGCAGGGGCTGCCCCACTGTGAAGGGAGCATCCTTCAGCCCACACTCTCTGCAGCTCCTGGTGCTGCCCTGCACACACAGGTACCCCCAAACCCCACCACAGCCTCCCCTCAATTCCAGCTTGCATTGCCCTGTACCTCCAGCTGTGTCCCACCTTGGTGCTGGCACGTCTGATTTCCCTTCCACACCTCAGTACTTTGCATTTGTCTTCCAGGAATTCCATTTTCTCTACTTCACTCTGTTTCTCCAATTTATCAAGATCTCTTTCCTAAGTCTGTCTCTGAAAGACTTCCCAGCCTCTTGTCAGCTGCATGTTCAGCAGTGGGTTCTCCTTTCTAATTACTCACTGTGTAAAAAGCAGCACCATTGCCACTGATAAAGCACAGTAATCATTCCTTTGCAGCCGGCAGGATTTAACCAGTGATGCACTTCTGCCCTAGAAGGCTATAAATGGGCTTAAAAATCTTCAAAAGGTATATAATTATTTATTTAAATGTAGCAGTTTTATCAATTCCTCTGGAATCCAATTGCTTTCATCCCAGGGAAAACCTAGGTGAGTGAAGAATGCAGCCTCTTTGATAAATTAGTAATTGAATGTAATGAATTCTTAATCATGGCTCTTGTTCTGCATTTGGTGACACAAGGTGCAGAGACCCCAATTAATTCCTTGCCACCCCCATTTCATTCAATGAGCAATTTCCACACTAAATTCAGGTTTTTTTATAAATCTAGCAGAGGAATAATATTGGATATGATGTTTGTTCTTTTAGTTTTTAGTGTTAACTATAGATTTTCAGTATTTGAGTCTTTCTGATGTTATTTCAGGGTTTTTTGTAACATACATGCTTTTTTCAGCAAGAAACCCTCTTGTATTCCATGAGTGAGTTTCACTTCATGTGTTCTACCATTGTATGTAAAGATGTGTGTTCATCCACCTCCAAATTATGGATTAAAATAATAATCAAAGTTAGGGATCAGATTTTTATGTGACACAAATTATCCATGAAATGAAAAAATCCTGAAAATTGGGTCTTGACTGGTGTGTGGGACAGTAAGTGGAAGTCATCCACCACACAAAAAAAATTGGTTTAAACCAATTTAAACCAAGAGAAACCTTGCCTGTGTTACAGGAGAAATCAGCCAAAGGCACTCTGCTGTTCATTCCATTCCAACATCCCTGGTATTTTTGCAGTTCTCATTTCCTGCAGCTGCACACATCTCTTGTACTCATGATCTTTATTTACCTTATTGCCCTAATGGGGAGAACTCAGTATTTTTGCTAGAAGATGGGGTTACAAACAGCACTGCACAAATGATCTCTCCTCCTCCTACCCCGTCTCAGGTACCTGGTGCCCCACTGGCCAAGTGCCCAGCCAGAGCTGCTGCTCAGTGTCATCTGCCTGCCTTAGGAAGTGCCATTTCTCCTAAGTGTCCTTGATCTCACCATAGGATTTTTAAATAGAACCTCCTTCCTAAGATTCTCCTTTTTTTTTTCCCCTTGAATTATTTTAAAGCAAGATATTCTCTAAAAGGATTTATAACTTACCATTAGAAATCCTCTTCATTGCTTTTTAGCCCTTTAGGATTTTGTCAGGATTACTAACGGGATTTTTATCACCAGGGAAATATGGCTTCAGACATTATATCTTAAAAAAATAAATCTGAAGCATAGACTGCCAATGAAGCAGCCACCACATTTATATTCTCTCCAGAACAGCTTGTCTTGTAAACCAGAGGATTCTTTAGCAAGGTGTTTTAATTTTTTATGTGTCAGAATAAAGCAGATTTCTGGCTGAGGAAAACCATCTGTACAGATGGCAACTTGGCCATTGTGCTTTCCCAGTTTATAACATGTATCTGCCACACAGTTTTAGCCATGTTTTCACCATGTTTTGCTGCAGCTGCAATCCTCATTCTGTTCCCATACTTAAACATATTCTTAAGCCCAGGTCTGCTCAGATATTCACTCAGGATTAAAAGAACATACCTAAATAAATCAAGCAACCCCTCGAGTGTTTTCCTGCATCAAGGCCCTTCTTTTTGTGTATAGAGGATGAGCAAAGAAGGAATTAGGGACATCAGGCCTGTGCTAGACACAAGAAGCTCTGCAAGGTAAAAAAGCAGTTCTGCTCTGCATTTATCTCTGGGCACAGATTATAAAGGATTTGCAGGGTAAAAACTCAGGTGGGCAGGAATACAAGAGGGAACTGTATCTCTGACTTTATTTAATGGCTTTGCTAGGTGGGTTTGCTTGTCTGAAGGTTTTTATCCTCCTCCTCCCTAGAGGGAGGGTCATCACCAGGTTTTTACAGGCTCAGCTTTCTGCACAGCCATGACCCCAGTGGAGGCTGTTCACCAGCAGTATCTTTGTAGGGACCTGTCCCTGTCCTGTCATGTCTCCACTTTCTCCCTTGTGTTCAAAAGCTGGGGAATGGGGGTCAAACTGGGAAGGAAATGGGCTGGAGGAAATTGCAGGAGAAAGTGTTAGCCTTAGACATTGTCATCTGGTATGAAAGAGCTAAAATCCAAGAAAAAGCAGATTTTGCTTCCAGAAATGCTTCCTGATGATCAGATTTCTTTCATTGTTTGTCAAATGAAGGAAAGGAGAAATAAATTTCCTTTCTTCTTCTTCTAAAACTGTCCTCACAGGGTTTGAAGAGCCCTGTGCCTTCAGTGAGCTCTTTCTGCCCACATTCCACCCAGTGAGATGAGAAAAGGAAAACTGAATTACTGTCAAAGCTCCAGATTGGAGCGAAAGCCCTGAAAATAGGAGGTAGAAACTCTGAGTTTCTGACAGTGTTTTTCCAAGTCTTTGTTTTGTGCAGGAGGCAGATTCCCATGGCATGCCCCTGGGCTCCAGGTTCACTGAGGCTTTGCATGTTCTTTTTGTAAACTGGTCAAAACCATTTTATAAATAATTGTTTTATTTAGGAAAATCCTGTGGGATTTTTTCTGCTGTTTGTTTGTTTTGTTGTGGTAGGGTTTTTTTCTGATCAATAAAGAGCAGAGTTAATTAGTAAAGATACACGACACTGCAGGGGTTAGTGGGTCACATAAATCTTTTAGAGCAAATAACTCTGGGGTTTTTTATTCGAAAAAGTTTATTTCAAACTGTATGTCTGGGGAGATACCATCAAGGCTATTTCAATTTTATATAAGCTGTAATTATTTAAATGACCTTTACACCTTAGAAAGTCTGGAAGGCGTTCACAGGAATGAAATCCTGTGAGTACAACCTTTCTAGCCACTTACAGGATTATCTTTGGGAAAAGCTCAGTGTTTTGGAAGGAATGGACTTTCTAAAAATTCTAGATCACTTAAGAACAAGTTTGGATTAATTAACAAGTGCGCAATGCAGAGGTTCCTGGGAATGGCAGAAAATCCAAGCAGTAATAATCACAATCCAAGATCCAAGTGCCAGGGACTTTGTCAAGCTGTGCCCATATGATGCCCATGAGCTGCATGCTCATTTTCTGTTTTTAGCAGAGTTTAGGTCGTTCTCCAGCTCTTCTTCATTTTCCTGACGAGTATGAAGAAGTTTTGCCAAAAAAAAAAAAAACAAACAACAAAAAACCCGAGAAAAACCTCACAATAAAACATTATTAATTTTTAAAGTGATGAGTACAATCCTCACAGCTGGTGGCTCTCTGCTATTTACAGCACCTGTGATCTGTCTGTCTGTGTATTCCTGGCAGGCCAGTGGTGATAAATGTCTGGGGGCCATGGGGCAGCTCTCCTCAGCAGGCACCTCCATCACAGAGTCCCTGGAGCAGAATCCCCCTGTCCCTCCTCACCCAGCCCAGGTCACCTCTGTCCCTCCACCAGCTGCATGTTCTGCTTCTGCACCACTAAATCATACAAGTCAGGAATCACGCAACAGGATTAAATGCCTGTGATCTTTGAAGAGAAATCCATGTCAGGTAACTCTCATTTCCATCCTTGGCTTTGACCCTTCAGGCTTTAATCAGTTTTCATTTTCAGCCTCATCTTTGAACCCACAAAGGCTCTCTTGTCAAAGGCGAGATATTATGTCTAATCACTCCATTTCAAGAGCTGGGCTTTAAAATAAAAATACCAGATATTCAAGTTCATGGTAAGGACAGGAAAAGTCAGCCTTAAAACAAAAGTTAACAGGACTTCTTTCTACCTCTTCTGTGCCATCCCTGAGCCCACAGCACAGCCTGGCAGCCGGAGCCAGCTCTGGGCAGCCCTAAGGCACAGGGCACCTCCTTTCCTGAGTCAAATTTCACAAATTCCAACCTTGGCAGCTCGCCTCGTGCACAGAGTTTGTTTTAGCAGGGGAGCAAACAATTTCATTGCTCAGATTCCAGGCCCTGACCTCAACTAACCTTAATTAATTAATTAGCTATCAGCACAAGTCATCAAGCCTGTAGGTGAGGAGAGGAAAAAGCTGCTATTTTGGAGCACGATCTAGGGCCTTCATATTTGCCTTTTCCAGAAGAAGGGGGTGGGAAAAGTGCTTTGCATTGCTGTGCAGACAAGACCTGGTGCAGCTGAGGTGTGGGAGATGTGAGCAGAGCCAGGTGTTGGGGCTGGAGTGGTGAAAGCTTCAGAGAGACCTTAGAGCCCCTCCAGTGCCTAAAGGGGCTCCAGGACAGCTGGAGAGGGACTGGGACAAGGACCTGCAGTGACAGGACACAGGGAATGGCTTCCCACTGCCAGAGGGCAGGATTAGATGGGATTTTGGGAGGGAATTCTTCCCTCTGAGGGTGGGGAGGCCCTGGCACAGGATGTCCAGAGAAGCTGTGGCTGCCCCTGGATGCCTGGGATGTCTAAGGCCAGGTTGGACAGGGCTTGGAGCACCCTGGGGGAGTGGAAGGTGTCCCTGCCCACGGCAGGGGCTGGAATGAGATGGGCTGGAAGGTCCCTTTCAACCCAAACCATTCCATGATTCCATGATAACTTTGGACGCTCCTACAGCACCCACCCTGCAGGAGTTCATGTGGCTGCTGTCACCTTGGGGTGTTTGATGTCCATGCCTGGTCTGCTGAACAGCTGAACTGATTTTTTAGAAACTAAAACCACATTGGGGCAGAGGGGCTGCAGCTGGGGTGAGTGTCAGGTGCAGGGGTTGGTGTCAGGTTGTCCAACAGAGTGGGGGTCAGGTCAGCAGAATTAGCCCCAGGTAGAGGATTTTAAGCCCCTCTAGGCAGTCTGGACATTGAGGAGGGAAAGATCCATTCAGAGGGTAATTCAGGAGAGGGGCTTACCTGCACAGAAATCCCTTCTTTTGGTTCCAGGCTCTCCCCAAGTTGTCCTCCTGGAGCAGCTGCCTCTGCCCATGGGGAGATGGATGCCCAGGGGGAGATGGAGCAGTTGCAGTAATTCCTATCACACAGCTTGGGGTGGCTGTAACTCAGCAGGACAGAATCTTGTTTGTCTGCAGGCTCAGGTTTGGGATATAACAGTTTCCTTTGGGAAAGAAAACACAGCTCCCCTGAATAATTTATGTTTTTTCCTTAATTATTCAATAATAGGAGCCCATTCTTTGGTATTGAGATCCCAGATAAAATGCCAACAGTATGTTATGTCTCTAAATCTAATTTTCAGGAGTAGTTTAAGGCCAAATTTTCAAGGTTATAAAAGCAACCTAAGATAGAGATAGCAATTTTCAAGACTAGTAATTAAGCCAGGCATCCAATTCCCAGGGAGCTCAACCTCTGTAGGCATTTAAATGTGTCTTTTGGCACCTAATGACCTTGGCATCTTTCTCAAGAGCAGAGAACAGAGGGAGTACAGATGACTTCCTATGCCTGAATTGCAGTGGAAGTTTTTATTAAGTAGGAAATGCAAAAATATCTTTCAGCGTGTTTATTTTGTTAGCTGCTCTCTCATGATACCGAGCAAAAGATGAGACTTGTAAAAAGCTGAAGCAACCACCAATCTTGTTGTCTTGAGGCTGCACAAATAAGTAATGCCATGTTTTTCTTCTGGTTCATTTAAAATTTTGTGTCTGAGCCTATGGTACCAACTTTATGTGGCATCATTAGAATGCGTACACCAAAAATAACTTTATTTCTTAGAAGTCTGAAATGTGACTAAGAAATGCTACATCTTTTAAGCATATTCTTCCCAGCTGTACACCACTACTGCTTGCCTTGGCAGATCCCCAGCATGGCTGGGAGTCCTCTCTCTGCTTTCTATCCTCAAAACATTTTCTGGATCAGAGCTTTTGACAAGTAAAGGGTGTGGGAGTGTCACGTTCAACAGCTCTGAATCATTAGGAAGAGGCTGAACTGGAGTAAATCAGCATTCCTGCTCTGACCAAGCTACTCTTATCTTTGCTTTGAGATCTCAATCCATTTAATAAAAGATTTAAAAGATTTAATTTAGATTAATGCTTTAAAGTGTTAAATGAGGATTTTTTTTTTTTACATAAACAATCTATTTTTAATGAAATATTGGTTCAGTTTACAGATTTATCTATATATGGGTATATTTTATTTATTTCATAATCAAATTCATAACTGAAACTACAACTACTTAATAGGATATTTTAATAAATAATGGAGAGTAGTGGAAGAACAGGACAGGAATTCCCTTCATAACCCTGGCATGAAGTTTATCTAGCTGGACCTGAGCATGTGCTAACCATACCCTGCTCCAACTTCTGCTCCTCAAAACTTCTGATCACTTACAAATAAAATTAAGAACTCTAATTATTTACAGACATGATATGGTAAATAATTGTGCACAAAAAATATACTTGTTTCAATGATAACCTGCTTGTGGTTGATTCACAAAGAGGAAAAATGGAATGCTTTATTTAGGGCAAATTATTCACTACTATGAAGTGATTTAAGTGCTGGTTCTTGCCACGTATATAGAGCTGTGTTGAAATTTATTAAATACTTCAAGAAAGAGTCACGAGAATATTGCACAGCACAGTTAGTGTTTGTTTGTAAGACTCTGGAAATGACTGCTTAGCATGAAGGTTTTGCAAGAAAATCACCCAACACTCCAGACTGGTATTACATTTCCTTTACATAAATCTCAGATCAGAACAGCACTGCCTTGCTAACCTTAACTTGCATGTGGAAATCAGGGGAAAACGAAAGAAATGACAGAATTGATTTTTTGCCAGTCTCTTGCTTCAGAAGATCATTTCAAGAATCTTCAGCTTTTACAATAGGTTTTTATGGTGCCCAGACAAACAGCAGCAATTCCTGGTACCTGAACTGCCATGTGTGTTACTTGACAGCTGTCAATCAATCACTCTCAAAATTTACTTCTTTGTTATTTGTGTTTTATGAAAAAAACAGGAGTCTATTCACACAACCTGAATGGACTTGATTAGCATAAGGACAATAACACAGCACTTCTGGGGAGGAAAAGAGAGTGAGGGAAGTTTGACTTACCTTCCACCCCAGTGTCTGCATGGAATGAGAGTTTTCTAACCAAGGAATTGACTCTAATTTCCTAAATCTCTAGACTGATTGTGGAAATAGGAGAGGGAATAGAGAAGGGATTATTTCAAGAGAGGGGTTATGGAGGGGTTGTTGCTGTTGAGACTGAGCAGGACACTGGGAAATGCCTGCCTGGCTTACTTTGAGCACTTAACCCTCTGACTTAGTCTTGATGAACATGGTTGTGGCTTTTGTCTGTGTTTTATTTTGCTGAGGACACTTGTCTTGACATATGTGAGATACATATAAAAATAGATTTATAAGATACTTGAATGGCTCAGTTAATATTATCAGGATGCCCAGAAGCAGTACTACAGCATCTGTGGTATAGATGGCTTTTATCACCAGCTAAGTCAGCAGCACTTCTGAGTTGTTACTTTTCACCTGTAGCAAAAATTGGGGTGATCCCAGAGCCCTGTCGAGGTCAGTAACTAGGGATTCTTCCCAAATTTCACCCTGTATGAACTGGTGTGTGGTAAAGCTATTTTTTAAGGCCTTAAATGCATTGGCCAACCTGTTTGTGACATTCCATATTGTAGTCAAGACAGAGCTATACTCATTTTCTTCAGCTAAAGACTGAAAACCTCATCCCAATGCTTTGAAACTATTACTTATTACAAGACTCCAAGGGAAAATCTTGTGATAGGAGGCCCAGCTTTGAAAATATAGCAGAATTCTTTTTCTGTGGTAGCTAGGGAACAGGCTTGAAGATCAAGCTTATCCACATATGTGCATATAGATGTGCACATCTGAAATGTGTATGTGTATTCTGAAGTTTTTTAATACATATTTATGTAATCACAGATTGATATTTGTGTTTATATGTTATACATTTAATTGTATATTAAAAAATTCACTTCATGCTAAATCATAATTCTTAAATGAAGAACCAAAGCTTTTCCTCCTTGCACAAGACATAACCTATAGAGTGTGCCAAGAAAAATACCACAGTTTGTGTGCCAAGGCACTGGAGTTTGTGCTGGTTTAAAGAAGTTAAATATAACTCATTTTGTAAGATGTTGTTTAATGAAAATTCTTGCTTTCTTTCACACTGGTGCTGTTTATTTTTGTCAAACCCTGGCTGGTTTGTTAAATATCACTAAATGATATTTACAAGTTTGCAATGCTCCCACGGACCAGGTGCAAAGACTTTATGTATCTATCTAGCTATATTTTACATATACATATTCTTTATTATATATAATCAAAAGGAGAAATTAATGACAAATTCCCACCTACCCATCATGGGGCACTGAATGCCATCTCATTTTATCTCTACTCAGTTTATTGCTCAGGGAAATGGATCAGACAATACAGCCCCCAAAACTGAATATCCAGTAAATGCCTATGACACTTTCCAGCAGATCAAGCTTTGCAAACCTTCTCAAGGACTCATCTCTTGATTTTACCCGAAACTTCTTCCCAAATCCCAGCCCAACACAGCTGATGAGGTTTGAGTTTCGTCCCCTTTGCAATCCCAGCCCTCAGGAGGAGTCTGTGTGTGCACCTCTACTGCAATAAGTCTCCCTCAATTTTCAAATACCAGCCATAAATATCTTCCCCTTGCCCATAACTCTTCATTTCTCACTCCTCTGCAGCCACATTTTCAGTGTTGATTTTGCAATTGGAGTCTTTACTTGTGGACTCTGCTTTGGGAGGCAAGTTGCAGTCCCAGACGTGGGGTACAAGGGGGGGACCATAGACAGCAGGGAGAGTCCTAAGATCATTAAAGTTAAAAAAGACCTCAGAGATTGTCAAGTCCAGCCGTCAACTCAGCACCACCACCGTGTTCACCATTAAACCATGTCCTCAAGTGCCACATCCACACATTTTGTTGACACTCCCAAGGATGGTGACTCCTCCACTTCCCTGCACAGTCTGTCCCAGAGCTTGACAAGACATTGTTCAATGATTCACAATGCTCTGTCTGGCTCATGAGCCTTTTACCTTCATCCACTGTCTGGTGGGAAGCTCAGCACTCTGGGTCCTGTCAGCACCACTGCAAGCTCTGTGTCACAGGTGGCTTTTCAATTATTCGGGTGTTTCCTTTGGGTACAATGGAAGAAAACTTCATTTTCAGCCAATTCCCTTGGTTGTCCTGAATTATAGACAGCAAATAGTTTCCACATCATTTTTTCCCAAATTGCCAAGTAAAACTGATGGTGTCAGTTTAATTGATTACAGGATGGCATCAGTCAAACTCAAATTTCTAAATATTTTCGGATGCCAAATAGGGTAAAAGTAGCCACTTATGGCTGAGCATCTCAGCCTTTCCTTCTATGGGTGTTACTGTCAGGACTGCCCAGGACCCTCGTGCACATGTACAACTCCACCTGCATTATTTCTGAGCAAGGTTACAACATATTATTTGGTGTATTTATATATATAAAATCACCTAAGAGTACCTCAGAGCACATCAGTAACCAGTCTGCAAGGTCAGAGTCAAATTTTTCTGCTTAATTCTGAGCTATTTTGGACGATGTAAAGAGCAATGTATCGCATTCAGTACATCATGAGAAAGTCTTAATTCTGGCATTCATGTGTAGTTGCTGCATCAAACAGGCTAAATTTATGACAGCAAGTCAAATTCAAGCCACACTCTTGAGTTCAGTACACCAGAGCACAAAGACAATTTGATTGATAGGAAAAATGTGTGATCTATCTGTCTCTAGGGTGCCATCTTTTCCCATTGTCCCTTTGAGCTCTCAGTTCTGACACCACTGAAAACAAAGGGTCAGGTTACTGCTCAAAAAGGAATGATTTTATGCCACTTACTAATGCAATTTCCTTGTAGGCGAGCCAAAAGAGGATGGAAGAGCTTGACATGCTTTTATGCCCCTTGAAATGTGGGATTGAAGACCATATTAGCACAAACATATTTGCTCAATCTCTTTTTTCAAATGTATAGCTAATGTGTTCTAAAATTAGTCTGAGTCAGGTTTCTCACAGAGTAGAAATGTGCTTGTTTGAAAATGTTTTACCTTGATTTCTGGCATGCAGTATCTGAGCTGTATTTTAAATTTAGTTATGAAGAGAGACATCTTATTGATAGACAAATGATACCCCTGGTGCCTTATCTTCCTGTTATTTTGACATTTTCCTTGTAATTAGTGATTGAGAAACTTGAAAATTAGCAAGATGGAATTATCTGATACAAAGAGAATGCAGCGAATTTTGCAACACCAAAGTGGAACAGAAACACATCCACAACCATTTTCCTATAATCATTTCAGGTGGGTGTTTGTGTTTCAGAAACTGCAATTTATCCTTCATAGCTCCTTTCATCCAGAGGAAATGGACTACAAGGTGTTTTATAGACTGTGGTGATTTAACTTACAGCAATAATATAGGCACAACATGGCAAACAGACCTTCTAAGGTGGCAGAGCAATTAATTCATGCTGAACATTAAGCACCTCAGTAGCCCCAAGATGAAATCCACTCGGAGACTGCTGACAGGCCATTTTGATGTTAATCACATGCTTACAACCTTTGCTGTATGAAGGACTTCATTTACCAACACCAGGACAGTAAGCAGCTGAAGAAAGAGAAAATAGGGAAGACAGTAGGGAGTCACTCCCAGGTAAAAAGTTTTGCCCTTCAAAGATTACTGAAATGGCCACACTTACTGATGCTTACTGATTCTATGCCAAGATGTTGATATTTCCATTTGGATTTGTCACTGATAGGAGCAAAACTGTGCTCACTCTTCTCTTTATGGTAAGTGGTCAATCTTATGTCAGTGTGTTGAACTCTAGTATTTTGGGCTCATTAAGAACAGTCCCAACTGTTTACCACAATCAAATAAAAATGAAAATTACCAGGGAGAGAGTGGAAAAAGTAAGAGCCAGCCTTCACCTTTGTGGAGTTGGGGTTGTCACCAATCAAAGCCAATGGAGGAAATTCCCTAAAATTGTCTTTCTGTTTAACATAGGTAGGTGGCAAAATGTGTCCTTCAGTAAGTGACATTGCTTATTGATGATGTTAGAACTGTGGGGTTGAGTTCAGGGCTTTGGTGAGCAAAGGGAAAGAAACGCGGTGGTTTGGGACCAGATTTGATTCTCTTAAAATCACACAATGGAAAGATTGCAGGCACCGTGTGAGATTTGTGCACAAACAGTTGCTTCTGAGAGATTTCTGAATCCTTGAGTGGTTTCAGTGATAGGAAGGGTTTGAGATCTGTTTTGTATCCTCTTGTCTGTCTAATGGGCGTCCTGTGGATTTTTCCTGTACGAGCGTTGGATGACAGATTGTCTTCAATTTCAGTGAGACATATTCAGCCCTCTTGACAGTTCCTTGGGGTTTGTTTGGGTTTTTAATATAAACATATACATTTTTAAAGCTATGTAGATTAACCAGTTGGGAAAAACCCCAACATTTCTCTCATCATAATGAATATAAGTGCACTCTGAAAGAAGTATCACACAAAATGAAGGATGGAGAGATGTGTGCTGACTCTATGCTGACAGCAGTGAAAGTTTGGCAGAATACATTGAAACTTCTGTCATTAGAACTATTTTATTGCAGCTGGGAATAGCAAGAGCTGTGAGAACTGATCATTAGAGACAATAAAAACAATGTTTGTTTTTTTTCTCCAGATAGGTAAATCACATTTTGAGAGGTAATTGATAAGCTAATGCTACAGAGCCAGCTGTAAATAAACCATCCATCCCAAAAATGATATATATACTTTCTTCAATCACAATTCTAAGCCTCCATCAAAGATCTAATTTCCTCCCTTTAGCAGGGGAAAATACAAGCCTTTATCAAACAGTAATCCTTTTAACAGAAATGCCAATTAAAGCTACCCCGTTCTTTATGCTAGATGGGTTCTTACCATCTGTCTTGCAACTCTGTACTGTAAATAAGAAGGAAAATAAAAGGATTCTCAGTTTATTATAGCTTTAGCTGTAGAAAACAGAATTCAAGCATTCCCCTGATGTCAACAAGTATCTTTCTTGGCCCCCAGTGGAAATTGTACTCCTGCACTTCTTGAATTAATGACTTTGGGCTCGGTGTTCAGGGTGCAGGGCTGAGAGCTGGCGTCCTGGAACCTGCAACTCAGGGCTGGCAGGATTTTACTGAGGGCAAGCAGACCTTTGAAACACCTCTTGCAGATGGAACAACAGCCCCTAACAGGAGTGGCAGCAGCAGAAAAATACACAATAAAAATTGTGGGGCAGGGGGGTTTGGAACTTTTAAGTTCCCTTCCAACCCAAACCATTCTGTGGTTCTATGAAATGTCCCTCTACATTGCTGATTAAAGATTCCTTGGAACAAGTCAGTAATTTCTCATCAGCTACATTAAGACCATGACTTCTTATTTGGAAATGGGATGTCTTTTTAGACCACCAAATCTAGGAGAAATCTTTTGTACTTTCCAAAGAAGTTGCATGAGAGCAAGGACTTGAACCATATTTCAAAGTCAAATCTCTGGCATTCTCTCCTTTCTCTATCATGCCTACATACCTGTCTATCCTACAGCTCAAAATCAGGAGCTGTGACAACAAAGTTCATCCACACTAATACCAGTTTAAAAAAGAAATAAGAATCACTACTTCTCAAAGCTACAGCCTATTTTCAGAAAAGTACCATGAAAATAATGAAAATATGCTCAAGCCCTCTTTTCCTTAATGTGTAAGCCTATTTTAAGTATTCCATGACCCCTTTTCTTTGATTTTTTAGCAAGTGATTCATAAGTTTATTTCCATGTCCTGTGGGACTGATATTCTCACAAGCTTTTTCTGTTCTGGCAAAGGCCTGATCAGTTGGCCGAGAGGAAATTGCGCAGAAAAGCTGCAAGCTTCCAAATTTACATAAAATGATTAAAAATGGCACTAAATGTTATTGAAAGTGGTGTATAGAGATCTGGTTTTCCTCCTGTCCACGCTGGCTCTGTTTCCCAGGGGTTCCCCTGCTGTGTGGCAGCAGCACACGGGGCTGGTCCATGGTGTGTGGTGTGTGGCCCTGGCTAAGGCTGTGACATTCATACAGTAATATTGGGTTTGATAGATGTCTTCTGGGATGAATCAGCAGGTTATTTTGGTGATTTTTTGAACTTTCTATGAATTTGCAAACAGGGGCAGGGAGTTCAGGGAGTGGTTGTGTGACAGGTAGAAAACCAAACATTTTCCCATCTCAAGAAAGACAAAAGACCTCCTTTAAACCCTTTTTTAGACCCAGAAACATAGAAAATATTTGTTGTGTCGGGCAGAACGATAAAAAAAACAAATCTGGGTTTTTTTTTCTATCTGCATGTCATAAGGCAGACCCTGATACATTTATTCAGGATAGAATTAATAATGTTCTTATCAGTGCTGCAAATCTTAACAAAAAGACCTTTTGTTGGCCTGACTTTTCCTTTTCTCCCAGCTTTGTCTCTGCTAGTCTCATGGTTCTGCAGATGATAATTTCTACTTCAGACACCCCTTGTGCAGACCTAACCACATCTTCCCACAAATTTTTGGTGGCTCAGCACCTTCTTTGGGACTGGAGCAGCAAAACCTCAGCTCCCCTTGGTATTTGGGGAGTTCACCAGGAGCCTTCCTGCCAAACAACTTCCCATCCTTTTAATAACTCCTTTAACTCTGCCATCTCCAGTTTGATGGCTTCTGTTTTACTGCAGAGTGAGCTTTCCTCTTAAAGTTAATGACACCCTTTGGTTTCTAAGTGTGCAGTAAATTGGTCCCACGGTGTCTTATGACTTTGGCTGGTTGAAGCATCCACCCCATTCCTTGCACAGCTTCTCTCATATTAGAGCACCCCTGCCTAGTTTGTGACAGTGCTGGGGTTTCTGTGTCATGCTTTTGATTGTGTCATTAGGAATTAACAGTCTGCACATCTGCAATGTTGAGATGTCTTTGCTGCTGTGTGGAACACACACAGAACTCCAAACACGTACACCTAACTCAGACAAAAGTTTTATGAAGGAAAAAAAGTCATTGTATGCATCATGGAAATTACTTTCTCATTGAAAAATTGTAAGAAATAGGAGGAAAAGAGTTAAAGGGTAAGTTATTCAACATAAAATGTGATGTATTGAAGTAAATGAATCCTGTCTATCAGATCATGCTTTCTTTTCCACCACAGCAGCCCAAATCTTACAATAAGCCTGAGGAATATTATGTGTTTTCCAGACAAAAGCAATCTGAAATATCAGATTCATAATCTGGTAGAATTGTGCTGCCTAGGAAACCTAATGGTGTATAAGGATCAGTGTTATGTGATAGCAATGGATGACAGAGTGTTCCTAAGCCAAAAGAATACATGAATATGTGTAACTAAAGAAAACCAAACCTGTCCTATAATGGTCTCAGGAGAATATAAAGGACTTCAGTGCCCTTTCTAGCAGTGTGTAGGAATTCACTGGTCATTCATGTAAAATTTGAAACAAAATATCTCCATGAAAAATATCATAGAATGTTTAAACATGTGTCTTGATATGGGAAATTTAAACCCATTCAGGAGGAAAAAAAAAAAAAAAACAACAAAACCCCCCCCAACAAACTGAAATTTAAAAAAAAAAATTATATAGCTCCTTCCAAATGATCTAACTCCTGCACAAGACATGTAAATTTAAATTTCACAAGAAGATCATAACAATGCCACAGGTGCCAATTCAGAGAAATGAAAACAGAAATTGCAGATGCACTGGCAGAGTACCTATTGTGGTAAAACATGGTGCTGTCTTGGGCATAGCACTTGGCACTCATAAATAATAATAAAAAATACAAATAATGAATAGTTATTAATTGGAATAATGTACCATATAACAAGGAAACAAGGCAAGTGGCTTTCTTGCATAATGAATATAGATAATACCATAGTGAGAGTTTTGTCAGTCTTTCTCAGTACCACTTTCTGAACACTTTTCTCTGAATGGTCTGCTTGGTTTATCATTCATGTGGCTTTTGAAATAAAACAACCCTCCTCATGCAAGCACTCAGGGTAATTGCTGGGGCCACTGCTTAAATAACTCTGCTGGAGTGGCTCCATCTGTGAACTGCATGAGCCCACGTAAAATTATTCCCTACACTTGTAAAGAGAAAGAGAGAGACACACAGGAACATTGCAGATAACCTCAGGGCTTGGCAATAGGTCTATGACAATTAAATAAAAGATTTTCTGAAGGTGACCCTGTGGATGTTCATTCCTTACTCCTGTCAACAGTGGCCCATGATGACAAGGCGGGCAGAAGGTGGTAATGAGACAGTTTGATTGATCAGTGAATGTCAAATTAATTCAGCTGGAAGCTTGCCAGAGCAAAACACAAAACTGCACAGTGGAATAAATAGAAGAGTGGATTTGATACTTTGGCTAGAACAATGCCCTGAAACCATCAAAAAGATGTCTCAGGCAAGAAAAGTTAAAAAATGAATTCTGTAATGAATTCTTTGTCATTCAAAACAAATTCAGTTTTACAATAGAAGATAAAAATGAGAAGCAAATCTTGGCAGGTTAGCCAAAAGGAGAAGCAATATCTTAGAAAAATGTTAGTGGGACAGATGACGAATATTCATTTATCTTTAGGCAATCTGAAAATTCAGCCTTTTAGATTAAAATCAAAGGAACCAGTCTGGAGTATTCAGTAATTTAAAACACAAGGGAAAAGGGCCCTTTTTTCATGTGTTTTATATGTACAGGCACGTATCATTTTACAGAGCTTCTTCAGAACCAATCTTGAGAAGTTTGGTCTATTATATGTATTTATTTGGATTTGATTGCAATCATTTATGAAATGTTTGTGGTCTTGTGTATACACAGAGGGGAACCCTGGCTTGTTGAGCCAGAGGCAAAGCCTCCCTGACTTCACAAGGTGCTGCTACATGTACAATTGTGCCTCCTGAACTCGGATTTTTGTCTGATAATTAAATATAGTGGCTATTTTCCAACTTAATTCAGCCCATTTTACTCCAATTAGCACAAAACCAATATTCACCTCCTTAAGAATGCTCTAGCATGAGGAAAGGTCTCCACAAAACTTGTGCCTCCAAAGAGCTCGTTGCTCCCTTTCCAGTGTGGCTGCACATCCAGAAAACCTTCCTGCCCATGAATGTTACCTTTGTTTGACATGGTGGGGCTGGGAGGGAGGGGAGTGGAGCTCTGGAGAGCTCAGGGCAAGGGGCAGGAAAACCTTCAGCACAGCCCTATCAGTTGTATCATCCCACCCTGCCTTTCCCCAGAGCTGTTCCCCAGGGATCCCCACGCTTGTTGTCAGGTGTTGTCTTTGCAACCAATTTTCTTAAACCAAAAAGCTGGCCCAGTAAATGTGAAGTCTGCACAGTAGTTATGCCAGCACAGAGTTGTATCAGCTGCTGGCAGCCCATAATTACAGAGCTGCACACTAGTAAATGTTCTTTTTCACAACAGAAGTGGCATTGTCCTATTTAGACTGTAAAGGTTCTTATAGCAGGCACTTTTTGATGTGAACTTATCCTTGAGTGGGACCTTGGTGCAGTTTCCCCCGGGTTTGGTACTTATGCTGCAAGTGCAAGGCAGCACAGAAAGGTTTCTAACTGGGCTTCATTTCCAGCCCTTTATGCATCTGCTGCTCTGTTGCAGGTAGAAGAATTTTCTTTCCAAGTGTAATGGTGATGTAGAAAGCACAGAGAGAGCTCATATAGCTAGGGTTAGTTCAATTGCTCATTGTCTCCTGGGAATTTTCATGCCATCACACTTGTAAATTAATTTCCTTTGGCTATTCTGTGCTCCACTTGTGTTAATCTTCTATGAACATTTCTACAATATGGTTTTATCAATTAAAATATTCATAGAATGACTGTTTCTGGACCAAGATACATTTGCAAGGTCTAATCTGGTATTTGCTTGTGTACTTTGAAATCATGAAGTGCTCTGGCACTGTATGTAAGAAATCCTTGTTTTTAAAAATGCCCACAGAAAACAGTGGCAGATTAGTGAGAAATGTTGCTCCAGTGTTAGAAGAGTCTCAGGGCTCCAAATGTAACTGCTGAATACCAGGGAAGACTGATAGTAAAGCTCTTTGTGCTCCAGCACCTTCAGTGGATGTACCATAAATCAGGTTTTGTATCTGGAGGAATAAAAGTAAATTCCTCAAGGTGAGTTTCCTGTGAGTGGCCAAACCTGGAATTTTGACACTGCAAAGGCTCAGAAACTGGGGGCTCCTTCTGCACAGAAGGAGCAAGAGCAGAGCAGTGGTGGGACAAGGTCCTGTGGATTTTCCCCACAGGCAGCACTCACAAATCCACTGGTGTTATTCTGTCACAACAACAGGACTGCTGTGAGCACATCTGGGCCTCGTGGCACAGACTGGAGGGTGCATAGCAGCAAGACATGGAAATTTAGCCACCAGCTTCAGTGGAAAACAGATTGAGGTGGTGTCTTTTTATGCATTTATCTGCAGTGATTAATTTTTCAGGGAGTCAGGGCAACCAGCTGCCACTGAGCTCTCTGTTCTGGGCTCCAAGTGTTCAATAACTTCCCAGCTGGAGAAGCCTTTGTCCCCACCTCATCTCTTTTTTGGTCGTTCCCATTATCACTTGATAAATATCTCATGACCTGATGCTCTGTTTTACCCAGACCTGCACCTCAGAGACCTCCCTGCAACTTCTGCCATCCCAAACCCAAGAATGTAATGCATCAATAAAAAAAAATAATGACTTGATGTGACATGAAGTGAGACCTGCAATACCCTTGGTATTGTGTGTTAGACACATTGGAAACCATCACAGACTGCAAGGTTTAATGGCTTGCTACAGTTCTACTGAAAAATTTTACTTTTTTCATCTGAGTTGAAATTTGTCATGCATTGTGGAATAATAAGTCAGTCTGATAGAAGACAGAGACTCTTGATGTGATCTGTATAATTATATGATGCCTATTATATTATTTGTTCATTGTTTCTGCAGCTGTAAGTGTATCAGAACACTTGTTTGGGCACTACCTGCCCTTGGCAGAGAAAACTCCTGGGTTTTTCATAGTGGTCAGCACATCCTGTTAGGGCAGTGGAATAACTCAGGGGTAAGAAACTACCATGTAAAAATTTAGGCAGCCAGTTTGAATGCCCTGAGTAGGAACCTGAGCTCTGATGGGCTGAAGCACCTTCAGGAAAAGCCAATTGCTTTCCACCATGAGGGGAAGCTCAGGAGTCATTTGGGTGCCTGAACAAAGTATTTAAAAAATGCATCCTCTGGAAAGGACCAAAATCATCCCTAAAACTTCACACCTTGTCGTTCCTCCAGGAGCAGACATTTGCACATTAAAAAAACCTCACCTGATTTAATTTTGGCACTGAAATAATCTCTTGATTTCAGAGATACAGATTCCTACATGTGCAGGGACAGGCACAAGACCACACTTAAATTTCCAAGATTTTCCACAGAAAAGGGATTGCTGAGAGATTTGGATCTTTTCACTCTAAAGGCAGGAAACCTTCTGCTTTTCAAAGTAAAAATTTTGTTTGTCTGAGTTTGCACCTCTTGCAGTCTGTCACCAAATGCAATGAGAAGGATCTCAGCCTACTCGCTGCCTAGAAATTCCACCTATTCTTTCTTGGAATAAAAATAAATATATTTCTCTCCACTGTGATAATGCTATTTAACTCTCCAGTTCATTTACAATAATATCTTCCTTTAATATTCATTGTACATGTTGAAGATTTTTACTTGATCTTCATTTCCAGATAATGTCCTTATGCCCATGTGATAATATTTTGATTTTCAAGCTGATGTACATTTCTCAGTAATGCAGCACTTGAATGCACAGCCATGGCTCTGAACTTTGAAGAGGTATCATAGGACTGGAATGAACCTGAAAGTTGCTTAAAAGCCTCTCTTATCTTAAAACACTTCATGCAAAAAATCAAGTGCAAAGTATTCCATTGATTAAAGATTATTTAGCATATTTGAATAGCTTTCCAAAGAAGCCACATATCTAAAATTCAGTCACATTTCTGTAAGCCTGTGTTGGTGTTTCTGACATGATTTTTATTAATATTAAAGGAAGTGAGGTTATTTTCCCAAGAGAAATAGCAGGTTTTAATGTGGTGAAAGGACAAGCATTTTCTGAGATTTCTGTTGCAGTGACTCATTTACTTATCCCACTCTTTCAGTAATTAGCTTGGATGATTTCTTTTTCTGCTACTTGGTATTCCCAAAGCGTATGAGGGAAATCCTGGTGGTTTCTGTTTGCAGCAGCCGAGATGAGAAAGGTGCTGGGTCACCCCTGAACACAGATTTGGCCTCGTCCCCCTCGGTGCCATCAGCAGGGTGGGTGCCTGTCCCCTCACCCCCAGCTAATCCAAGTGTCAGCTCCCAGCAGAGGAATTCCGAGGTGGAGTGCTCCTGCCAGGGATGTGGCATCTCAGAGGGGTCACCTCTGGGGAGGGAACATTCAACAGCATATGGGAGGAAAATGCCACTTGGGAGGGTTTTGACACCTTGAGTTTCTAAACTGGCAGTTGGATATGAGGAGAGATTACTGCAGGGAGGTTTTCCCTTCCTTCTGAAAAATCTTTTGCCGCATTTTGCAGTACAAAGCAATTTTTAAGCGCAGGGAGGGTGAAGGGAGGGAAGCATTAAAGATAAGGATTATATTAAAGGAAGTGGCCAAGTTTGGAGCCACAGCAGCGTGACAAGACTGAGGCAGAAGAGCAGAGGCTGATTTTTGATGTGGGATAATTTGACTTGAGACCGTGACTATCACTCCCAGTTTTACATATTGTAATGAATGCAGGCATGCAGCAAGAACAGTTTGGGAGCATCTGATACATGAAAGCATGAATATGATATTAGGTGTTTTTAATTGCTGGATTTTTGGTGTCTTGGGCTCTTTTTAAACAATTTTCATTGTTATTCTTTCCTAAGAAGCTATAAGTGAGCTCCTTTGCTCTACAGAGCATGTTGGATGTGGAAATGTAGAAAGCAGTTGAATTGTTTCTATACTCTCTGCTAGTAAATGAGTTATTTTGTACAGGAGCAGCTTTTGTAAGGCTTCTCCCTAATTAAGCTACTTCAAGCACCCTTCTGAGCTCAGTGTACATTGGCCTGGGTTCAAGATCTGCTCACTGCAGAGGAGGGGCACCAGGGAACCCATACAGGTCTCAGCCACACAAACCCATCTGCTCCTGCCCTGACTTCAGCTACAGAATCTGAGGGGGTGGCTCCAAGTTGCCCCCACTTCTTCTGTGGCCTCATAGACTCCCAGATGGCTGAGAAGTGGAAAAATGGAGTTTTCTCCCCATTATACATATTGCTCTCAGCCAGGACATATCCCATCCAGATGTATTCTCTCAGTGGTTGGGATTAATGGGAAGAAACTGTGGCCCTTTAAATTGAGGCACTAAGGGTGTGTGGCAGACAAAAAAATTGTTCAACTAATTGGAGGTCAAAAGATTGATAAGTTTATTGCAGCACTGGAGCACAGAGGATTATTGTCCTAAAGGCATGTGCTGAGTTTACAAAGCTTGGATTCTCGATTTATTTCCAAAAATTATGCATATTCATAAAGTTCCCTAACACAGCTATCCATATTCCTCACCTGGCCCTGTGTTGTGTGTAAATTAGTTGGATGTTTGTTGCAGTTGTGCAGTTCTCTCTTTAATTGGGGCCGTGGGCCTTTTGGTTTGAGTCAGTGCTCGTGTGGGAGGAAGTAAAGACTCTTCCTCCCCACTTTGTCCTGTTGCCAGGTCTTTGTGACCCCTTGGTTATGGTCCAGGCTCTTTCCTTGGCTTCAAGCACGGAAGGTCTTGGTTTTCTGATTTCTTACAATGCTCAGTGTCAGATACATGCTCGATTGTCTTGCTCTATAGCTTTGTATTTATGATTAAACCCTTAATTTCTTCTTTGATCTCATTATTATTACTCTAGGCCCTGCTGTATGACATGTTGCTTACATCTTGCTGGCTACATTTCTAATTCCTAAATTTTTTTAACGCTTTGACTCAAAATATAATCCTGCTTCACCAGAACATGTCTCCTCTCAACAATATCTGCTAGTCCCCAACAGCCTGATTTATGTGAGTGGGTACTGCTCTCCCCAGACTTCATTACAATTAAATAGTTACACATTGTATGAAAATTTAGTCATGATACTTCAAAAGTTTCCTAAGGATATTCTAAAGGAATGTTTTCATATGAAGCAGAGAGGCTTCACTTAATTCAAATGGAGATACTTGATGTGCTGATATTCTTGGAAGATTTCTGTCAAAAACTTAAGTTCAGCTGTAAATATTTCTGTCAAAAAAATATTTGAGCTGCTGTGCTGGGGAGAGAAATACTAATCTTGGGACTTTGGGAAGATGTATTTATTAAACAAATGTTTATAAAAATTAGCCACAGGGCAGTTCTAAATTAACTGATATCTGCAAACACTAAATTTGATTTAAAAAAAAAATAAAATAAAAAAGATAATTTGTTGTCCTTACTTAAGTGAAATGAAGTGCATAGCAGGATGCCCCTTTGCAGTTCATTTGCTGACATTTGAGACACTTAAACTCACCTGTGAAGGATTCTGGCCAAAAGAAGGGTTGCACTTGAGCAGCTCTGGAAGCAGGGCTGGTGATTTGAAATTTCAAAATTATGAGAAGAAAATCTTCTTGCTGGATGAGTCAAGGACAAACCTGGAGTCAAAGGGAATTGAATCAGAAATCTTTTGTAAATTATACTCCCAGGCTACTTAAGAAGAAAGTTTCCCAGATATAAGGAAAAATAAGTCCTTGAGCTTGATGCCCACCATTTCTGAGATAGCTGGTGAATACTTTTATTGTGACTGTGCTTATGTTTTTATGACTTGTGAGGAGCTTCCAATCTTTGATCTAGTTTAAGAAAATATAATCATAGCAGGAACACTGAGGAAGGTGCAGGAGGCCACGGGGGAGCAAAAAAAAATAAAATGGCTCTGCTCGAGAGGGTCCCTGCACAGGCTGCACAAAGAGCAGCTCTGGGGGCAGGGAAACTTCCAAACAAACATCTCTTTCTGATCTCCAGAAATCTGCTTTTGGATAGGGCTCCCAGGTCTCTTGATGGAATTCCCCACATATTCAAGAAGAAACATCCAGGTTTCTGATGGAGTTTATTCTGTCTGTAAATACTGACAGATTATTCTTGCCAGAGACATCTCACACCTGAGCATGGGGAAAAAAAGCACACATCAATATGGTCTTTGTCTTTTTTTTCTTTTTTTTCCTAATAATCTTAAATAAATGAAGGGTACTTACTGTAAAATAAATCACTAGGAAAGGAAGCTTTCAGTTCCACAGTACCCAGTTCTCTACCATCAATATTCACAGAATGACATTAAGCTCTAAAACACAAATTTTAATGAAAAAGATGATCTTAATAAAAGCAGCCTTTTCATATTTAGGTTGTCTTTTGTTTTTTTTCTTCAAGTTGCAGGGTTATTGCTTTGCAAAAGCCATTAAAAAGCTCCTGTAACTGCACTCTGTTGGAGAAGGATGTCATGTCTAAAAATGTTGTCACCTTCAAAATACTGTGAAAGTCAGGGCCAAGTTATTTTAATCAGGCAGTGCTGGAAGTTGTGGGTAGAATCATAATGGGGAAAGCAACATTTACCTTTATATGGCTGAAGCAGTAATCCTGGCTTCTCTGGGGAGTTGCTCAGAATTATGTGGATGGTGAGATTAGTGTATTACTAAAGCATTTGACAGCAACAGCAGCTACTGTGTTGGCTCTCTAATGCATTAATAATAGTTAACATTTCCTGGTTGCAAAGCCCCTTTTTTACAGGTTTCTTGTGCCCGTGCCTTCCTCACAGCAGCCAGCCTTAGCTGGCTTAAGACATGGAGGAATGAGAAAGTTTTCTCAGGAAAGTGATTGATTGAGGTGAGGTTGGGGCTCCTGTGGGAAACAAAGGAGGCTGCCAGGTTCATGCTTTGGAAAATGCCACTGGAAACAGTGTGTTTTTTATAAAAAAAGAGACCTTGTTTGGAAGAGATGTTAACACTGTGCAGGGAGAACCTGATGGTGATTCTCAGATGAAAGGTTAATAAGAGAGTCATTTTGTAGCCAACATAAAATTCAGCTTGCGTTGATGGTTTATCCACTTGGAAAGCTCTTTTTCCTTTTTTTCCTGCAGGGCAAATCACAATAGGTGAGAGCTGGAATTAAGGAGATTTCTTACCCATTCTCCTCTGACTGACCCAAGGCCTCACAATTTACACCTTGTGCTGCTTTCTCTCATTTGCTCCATTTGCTGCCCCCACCAGCTCTGATGCCAATTGTTAAACTGCTTCCCATTGGGACTTTCCACAGCCTTTACTTTAGAGTTCCATCTCACTCATGGAGGTTCTGTTCCAGATTCTCTTCACTTACTTCTTTATGCACAAAAGCTTCTTTTCAGCAAAAGCACAGACCTGAGCAGGAGGTTCTGTGCCATGGGCAGGATTGCTGGCAGGGTCAGGCCAGCCCAGCACAGCTCACCCAGGCCTGGGTGCTGCTGGGGGCAGCTCTGCTCAGGCTGGGCTTTGTTTGCAGGGCTCCACTGGCAGCGTTCCCATCCCGAGCCTTGTTTGCTGTCTGCTCCTACAGGGGCCCCAAAGAGCATCCTGTGCTTGCCCAGCCTTGGTAATTATCCCAGCCACCTTGGCCCCTGCCTGCCAAGCCAAGGCTGCCAAGCTCCCTTCTGTTCCAGGCTGAACAGCCCTCCACACTCCTCCTAATTGACTTTTTGGGAGAAGTGAAGTTTACCTATTCTGCCTGGCTGATTTGCTAACAAGGCTCAGCTGCCTTCTCTGGGCCTTGACAGGCTGGAGAAGGATTTTCAGGGCTTGGCTGAGTTCATAGGCTTTGGAACAGCTGCTGTAGTACCTGAGGGCTTCTGTCAGTGGCTTCATCTCTCCTGTGAGAGCCTTCCTGTGCATGTCCAAAATAAGCACTTTTCTCATTGAAAAAAAAGATGAGTGAATGCTCCTTCACCATCCCTTAAACAACCTCTTCCCCTTTCCTTCACTTCTCACAAACCTATCCAAGAAGCAGCATGTGGCAAGGAAAGTAATGAACCTGTATGTGGTATTTTACTGCTATTTTCTATACTACATCAGATATATTGAAAGGAATGGGATTTATAACGCTATTATGGTTCTGATAGTTGGCCCTATCTATGGCTAATCTTGTTTTTTCTCTGAGCTCCCCTGTCCTTTGTTGCACTCTGATTTGATTATTTTTTTTGTAATGTAGTGATATCAATCTCTAGGAGGCAATGTTCTGTAACAATTAGAATTATTAGATGGCACTATTTATAAAATGAGGCCAAAGTGACTAGGTAGTTATTTCCCTTTTTTTTTTTTTTGTAGTTATAGACACATTAAAGGAGCCTTATCCACTTGTGGCAGCAGGTCAGAGCACACCTTATTAGTGTTTAGTAAGAGAAAAAACTGGCATGAGGCACCAAAGGTTAGTTACAGATGTATTTCGTGATAGATCTAAAGCTCTTTATTTTAACACTTGCTCTAAAGTAAAGCTGCTGAACCGTGGCTCTGTATTGCAGTACATCAAAATGCAATGGTAATTACCTTCATTATGAAAACATCTCCTCATATCTCTTGAAATACTTGCATTATGTGTTGTTAAGGAGGAGCACATCACAAAATGTGGTGCACAGAATGTGGGGGGTGAAGGGTAGGAGTGCAAAAGCACATTTATGGACAGCAGAGGTGATGAAGAGATGTCCCTCTCTGACTGAATTCTACTGCAAAATGCCATCTCTCAGAAAAGGTCTAATTCAGCACTCACCAGTCAGAGGTTTCATTTGTCCTCCCTGGAATCCGCACTTGGAGAGTCCCAGTGGTCCCAGTTTGCTTTATCCAGGTGTGGTGTAGGAGTGACCAATTTAAGGGCTTTTGTGCAGGTGTGTGCTTACCTGGTGCTCCCTCACACGTGCTCCCTTTCGGGAATTTTGAGGTGACAAAGTGAAAGATGGTTTAGCTGGAAACAGGACTCATTAAAAGTCAGGTTTGTGTTTCCAACCTGGCCATGCACATACAGGGGAAAAACAGTTCTTGTGCCTAGTGTGTAACCCACAGGATTTCGTTTGAAGAGCTGTGGTAGCCTGGAGACAAAAGAGGGAAGCCTTAATTAGAAATAAAACAAGCAGGTTTTCAGCCACCCTGTACTGGGTGGGATACAGCAGCAGCCTTGCAGTAAGAAAGCTCCTTGATCTATTGAGTTTCCACAAGTGCCACCTCCCAGAAAAGCTGTTCTATTGAGTGAGAGAACAAAAATAGGATCTGTCTCCCCACCCCGAGCAGTGGTAGTGTGTTCTGCAGTGTGCTTCCTAGCAGGGGACAGCAGTTTGATGAGGATCAACATCTGATCCTTACAATGCTGTGGAAAACTTTGCTGACATTTCTATGCCTTGCAGTTTGCTGCTCATTCGGAGCCTCCAGGAGCTGTATGAGCTGAAAACCAGTCAGCTGGGTAATCGTGGTAATTAAAAGAGATGTAAACTTTCAAAGTAGCTGACACTTAGTCATTACACCGAGCTGTCATGCTTGACTGAGCTAACGCTAATTCCGATATCCCATTATATCTTGCTGATATCAGTTTAAAAGATAGCTGCTGTGTTCCTTCAGCAACTTGCAGCTACAGTCATAAAAGTATTGATTGCAGTGGGCTTTGACAGATGTGAGATGTATTTAAGAGAAATTGTGCCATAGATATTCTTTTACCTCAGCTGCTCAATGCTGTATGGATTCCAGATACATCCTTCTGGATTTCACTGGTGAAGTCCTGTGGAATCTGCCTGAGAGGTGCAAGATTGGAGAAACACCTTCTCCTGGGCTGTATTTTTAGTTTTCTTAGCATAGATCTCTTTGATTTTTGTGCCTGAACTACAAACGTGCAGGGGAATGAGAGAAAAAGCAGGTTTTAGCCAACTTAGCCATTCTTTGAGCCTTCCCCACATGCTAAGGTACAGACCTCAGCTGAAGTGAAGTCTTCTAATTGACTTCAGCAGGCTTTGATGGAGGGGCCAGGCACTGAAGTTTTCCATTCCCTGAGAATTAACTACATATTTAAGAGTTATTTTATCTTGTCTTCTTGCTGGCATCCCACTGATTTCCCACTAGTGAATTATTATTTTTAATGCCTTGTTAGATTTCTGTAGATAAAGAAATCCCAGCCAGTGGAAGCTGCTGGGAGCCATTTGGGAGCTATGGAGAAGTTCTCAGTTACAGGTTATGAACTCTATGGAACTGCCAAGAGGGGTGCTCACAGCAGCCTTGGTTCTTACAAGTGGCTGGAAAACATGAAATTTCCATGTTCAACCCCTACAATATTTTTACTTTCTTTTTGTAAGGATTCCACCCCTCCTTATCTTGTAAATGAAAATAAATTTTATTAGGCAGTAAATTCCATTTTTTTTCTATTCTATATGCAGTTTTGAACCAGTCCATGTGCCCACAACTGAAGCATGAAGAAAATACTGTCAATTGTGCCAGGATAAGAAAACTGAAGGAATTTTCCATGTCCTTTTAAAAAGATCACTAAAAATCCAGCAACTTGAAAAACTCAATAAGCCTAATTACTGACATCTCTTTCCTTAAAATCATGTGCTAGCTTACAGCATGGCAGGAAAAAGAAATCAGGAGCAATCCCCTAAAATGGAGAAGTGGGAATAGCAAAATGAAATAGTAAAAGTTTATTCATAGTTTATTTCTCTAGTTTTGGCCAAAAGAACTGTGACCCCCTGCAGGCTTTCATGGAGACAGGCTTGCTGGCATTATGGAAAAAAAGAAAAAAAAACCCACTTTTTTAACTCTATCTAAAGATTCCAAAGCTGTCATCAGATCAATGTATGCCTTAGAGTGGAGCTTGCAAAAATCATTCCTCAGCTAATATTCTCTAGGATGAGATGTAGTTTGATTTGGCTCTTCCAGGAGATGTTCTTGATTGCCTTGGAAAGCACTATTTTAAAATGGGGGTGAGGGAGGGTGGTGCAGAGTTTTAAAGCACTTCAAATTACAACATCAGCCAGCCATGAGGATGAAGACTCTCCTTTCCTCAGAAAATTCATCTTGCATCTTCTATTTTATGCCTAATTGGGAATTGTTTTAATTAGTTTATGAAAATCAGCCTGCCTTCCAAAACGGTTCAGAAGCTGGTTTTGTTTGGGTTAGTGCTCCTGTTTGTTGGTTTCTACAGTGTAGTACAGAGGAATTTTGGACCTCTTTTTGTCAACATTTGTATTTGATTCATATGTAATAGACTCTTAATGCTGTATAAATGGATAAGCCAACAAATTTTATCAAAAAATGCATGGAAACATGCTGGAGACCCCATTATTCAGTGTTCCTGTACTGAAGCATTATGAATACCAACAATTTTTTTCCTTTCCCCAAAGCTGATTGACAGAGAAAATGAAAATGGTAAATAAATGTTCCTGCTAGTTTGTTTAAGGAGGTGCACAGGCTTTTTCTGTGCATTCTCCAAGTTATTGAATATGATTTGTGCACAAGGCTCCCACACAGTGCTTACCCCACAATGGGCAAATACACATTACATGGCCACTTCTAAAAATGCAGGAGCCTGAGAGGCCCAGTGCCTGTTTATTCAGTCAGCAGTGCCATTATAACTATGGAAGGAAGGGATCTCACATTTTGAAAATCCAAAGTCTTCTCTCCCACCACTCCCATGGCAGCAGTAGCTCCCATGAATCACATGTGAATAATTACTGATGGATGAGTACCTGCTTTAAACCCCTCAGGAAAATGATTACAGGTATGATTTTGCTAAGGAGACCCCACAAACATCACCAAAGTAACAGACAGACAATGCAGAGCAGCCTCTTCTTTCTTTTAGCCTGGTTGGAGGTGTGCTCAGAAGGCAAATTCAGGTGTGCTCACAGTTGATTTCATTCACAAAATAAAGTGTTAAAAGGCTCTCAGCTGCCCTGTGCTTGGCTCAGAAAGGGAAGAGAATTTCTGAATTTAGTTTAAAGTGTTTTATAGAATAACCTTGTGGGTGAAACTAAATCAGGGCAGGTTTTGAACACACCAAAAGGCTGCTAGTAGTGGGACAGCTGTTCTTGGGGCAGGTGTACCCATTTTTATTTCTAGATTTATTACCCTAAGCACTTCTGCTGGTCTCTTCATTTCATTTGCTCTTCTAGCTGCTAATTTTAGGGATTGTCTTGGTGTTTGGTTTTGATTTGGTTTTTGGGGATTTTTTTCCCCATTAGTGGGAGGAGGCCTTTTTCTCCAATTGTTCCTTCTCAAAAGATGAATTGGAAAATGTCTCATAACTGGCGTGTCTGAAAGCAACATCCAGTGTGCACAGCTGAACACCAGCACAGGGAATCAGAAAGAGCAGGTCCTGTATAGCAATCCTGTTAATCAAGTGAGATATTGGTGGGCTGTCTTACAGGGACTGGGAAAGCCACATTTTCAGAGCTATCCATGTGAAATGCAAAAATCAAGGAAAGAGTTGGAGAAAACGCCTTTCTCTTCTCTTCACATGTGTCAGTATAAAGCCTACACTGGCACAAATCAACATTGATTTTTTCATCTCTCTCTGAATTGGATTTGTCTGCCTTTTGGTAAGATGTGGAAATTCCTAGTTGCTCAGGGGTGTAAATTAGCGTGGCAAGTGTGTCTGTGAGAAAATGTAGCACATGTGTTCAATGGCTTTGTTTCCTGTAGACACTTGGAATTGTATTTATTTCACTTAGTAAAACTTTTAAATGTGTTCTATTCTAGCAAAGTTGTGTATCAAGTGCATCCATGGAAATTAGCTGGTTTCACCTCCAATCCTGATTTTGTCAAATTACATCAGGATGTAGTTTCCTGAGTCCCTGGAGTAGTGTTTTTGTCCCTCTGTCACCAGGCATGTGCCCACAGTAGTGTCCATCCTAGTGTTGTACTACTTAAAGAAAAAATTAACCTGGCATCCAGCTCAAAGATGTCAAAGATACTGAGAAGAACAAAATTTGCCACTTGGCAAGGCATGTTTTTACAGTCATTTTCCCAAACCATCTTATTGGTTTAAAGGATATTTGTCCTCCAGATCCTAGTGCTTCATCATTTACAGAAAGGAGAGAAACAGGCTTGTAAAACTCAGTAGCTTGAACAACGATACAGTCAAGTCTAAAAAGCACTGCCTTAAAGACGTGGGAATCCTTCATGCAGTGTGCCAGGCAGTGATCCTGGGCTGATGGCTGTAATTGTTTATCACTCTTAGCGTGATCGATGCAGGCGTTAACCACAGCGCTCCCTTTCAATGCCATTGATTGCACCTGCTCCCACTGACAGTCCCTCCATGTACACCACAGCTCCAGCTACTTCTTAACATGACTTCTCAATGGCTGGGGAGATTTAGACTCAAAGGATGCTCTTCTTCACTGATTTACAGCCCTTGCAGTGCTCCTGAGGCTTTGCAGGATGTAAATCAACGGAGGAGCTGGCCTAGGTGATGAACTGTTCCATTACAGAGGAACATTTCCATTTTGGTGTATTTACAGTATAATGCACTTAGATCCTCAGCTGTTACCTCTAAAGCAAAGTAGGGGTAAAGCATTGGGAATAAAAAAATAAAAAACCCTATTTGTTCTCTGAACACACTCACTTAGAGTCATTACTTGCCTTTTTCCTAGTGACTGAGTCAGCACAAAAGCACAAACCTCAGAAAAGCAGTTCTGGCAAATTCCCTGCAGTCTGACACGAATTCACTGTGTGTACCTTAGGTGGATACGCTGCACTTGCTCACTTGTAAGCCATTGCCTTAACTTGGCAGCTTCTTGCCAGGGGTGAGCTGTGAACCCTCCTGCTCAGATTCCTGCCATCCTCCAGCACGAAGGTCCTGAGACAGACCAAGGACCAGTTTGCTCTGAGCAATTTCAACCTGTGCATGGGCAACGTGCTCTCAGCAGAACTATCCAGTGGTAGGAGCTTGCAAACAGCTGGTTCATGGCAGTGCTCAGGCACCAGGGCAGGAGTCTGATGGGTGAGGATGACCAAAGCTGCTTTATCTGCTCTGATCTGGGAGCAGATTCAAGCTTTGCCCCCTCCCTGGGATCACAAAGCAGTGTTGTGTTCTGGAAGCTTAAAAATTTATTCTGTGATTTTGATTTTCGTTTCCTTTGGCAATGAGTGGAAATATGATTGTAACCTGCATATCAAAAATAAGCTGCCATTACACTCTCACTCGAGCCCTCCCCATTAATCAAGCCAAAGGAATGGATGGTAATGGCTCAGTTGTTTATTGACAACCATTGGGCTTCTCCTCAGCCACATCATGATGCTTATCTGGATTAGTGTTGGAGTCTACCAAATAATCTATTAACACTTCAGGCTATTGACAGACCTCCTTGAAACACTTTTAAATTGTGTTTGTGGAAGCCAGCTTAGAAAAAAAACTGACTATCAAAGTGGAGACAACAAGTGCTCCCCTCCAGCCCTACCCCGTATATTTGGGGTTTGTGCACTGGACAAATCAAAACAATCAGAATAATATTGTGATGTCACCAGCTGCAAAAGAGGTTTGTGCCTGCATGGCCCTGCCAGGGCCTGGTTTGTACAGCCTGCACTGGCAGGATGCCATTCTTCCCCATGTGCCAACAGAGTTTTCAACTGACCTGCAGGTTGTCACACAAAATGTCACAGTACATCCCCATCCCCTGCAGATGCAGATGTCAGAACTTGTAGTAGGGGGAAAATGGCTGAGATTTTGTTGCTGTTGTTGCTACCAATCTTAGAACAAATATTGAGATGTACATTTGCCTGCACCCTGGGTGCTGATGTAATTATGATTTTTATTTATTGTGTCTTTTCAAAACTGGTCCATGCCAAAGTTACAGCCATGGTAGGCAGTGGCCTAGAGCATGAAAAAGCAGCAATCCTACATCAAATGATTTTTGTTTCTGTTTTTCTTTCCTTTGTTTTCTCACCTCCTCAATCACTAATCACAGGCACAGAGATGAAATCTGCCCGTGGCTGTATCTCTAGACTTCCACTGACTTGGAGTGAGATTATACAGAGGGACCTGAAAACAGAGGTTTTGCCTTGGTTTCATTTTTGTTCTGAAAAAAGTAGACAAAGGTCTAGTCAGAGCTCAGAACTGGAAATTCGAGTCCCCAGAGAAATTATTTCAGTGCACCTACACCTTGAAAATAGGTTGTTTTCCTGCTTCTTTGTGTTGATGTCTCAGATGCTAATTGCCTAATTAACAAGCTGACATGATCTCCACCGCTGAATAACTGAGCAAATTAGGATAGTGCTTACATGTGTGTTACTTGAAGGACATGCTTCAGCTGGGATTTCCTTGAGCATCACGTATCTGTGGAAACCTAATGAAACTGCTTTGTATTAAGTGCTTGTGATGATGTTTCTGACCTTTTGTGCTTCCTCTCCATTCTTGGAAAAAGCACCTGCATTTTGGGCCAACTTGCTATGCATGTAAATCACCATAAGTGGTGAAATGACTTTTTCTTGATTTGACAGAGAGCACTAAGTGTTGTGCTCTTGCTCCCTACGCTACTGAATACGAGCTGGATAACTACACATACTGTGAGAGCTATTGTATCATGCTGTTAAAACCTAAGGAGCTTTTTATTGGACTTTCATGCTAAATAACTTCAAAGGTACCACCTGGTGTTTTTATATAAATTATAAATGTTTTAAAAATACTTTAGGAAAAATACTTTAATAGCACAGTTTCCCACTGCAGTGTCTCACGCTATGTAAACCTTTGGTTATGGCTATTTAGCCCTTCCCCCACCAATGACAGTCTGCTACATGGGATTCAATTATAGCTATTTATTCAGTTTGAATAAAAGGTTTCTTTAGATATTTGGTATTGGAGCATTCATTCTTGTTTTGTAGGTTTGGTAGGAAACACCCACAAATACAGTTTTTGCTGCAGTCTCCCAGATAGCAATTGGGAAACAGAGCATGAAGACCATCATAAAATAAAACCACTGTAGCTTCAGAGAGGAACACAGAGTTTTGCATGAGTCTGATCTTGCTCAGCTTTACTGGGAGCTGTGGAACTCTCATCTCTGGCATTCAGAAGTGCAGGAATATCAGGAGTGAAGCCCTGCAGCAGATCTGGAAGGGCAGTTCTGGGTGAGGTGTGCAGGGCAGCTCAAGGATGGTGCTCTCCTGTGTGAGAGGCTACGTGGGGCCAATGCTCAGTGTAGTCCCCCTTAAACAGGGCTGAAGTTCTGCTCTGGGGCAAAAGTTTCTTTCCTTTTAAACTTTATTATTTTACCTGGATAACCATTCTTCCTCTGCTTTTCTGCTCTCCTCATTAACGTTGATTTCAGGATGTTCCCTTGTACCCCTTCTAATGAACGTATGGTTTTTGATACAAAAGTGTTCACATGTGCTGGGACTGGGTCTATAGACTTAACTGCAGTTAGTGATGGAGCATCAGCTTGGAAGTGGGATACTGTGATCCATCATTTCCAGCGTGGTCCATAGCCTCCAGGTGGAACTTGGCTGCTGGTGGAGTTGGATTGTTTCTGTACTGCTGTGTTTGGTGGTGAGGTCACTGGTGAGCAGTGATAAAACTGCAAAACACAGAAAAGCTTCCACCCAAATATTTGCATAACACTGGCCAAGTTGGTCCTGTGAATTTCAACAATAAAGGAGACCTGCAAGGTAGCTGGGTGTTTGATTCCAAGCAGGGCTTTTTCCTAGAACAGGCAGTTATTTGCTGTACATAACTCTTGTGACCATCAGCTGTGCGTGGGCTTACAGTACACTGCAGATCAAAGTATTATTTCTGCTGGCCTTGAAATTGCTGCCTGGAGTGAGATAATATCTGCAAATGATGCATTGTAACTGTTGACACAGGAAAACTGTTTTGCAATCTAGTACAGCAAAAATAAATTAAAAAAGCAATTGTAGAACTTGCAAATGTAACAATCCTGCAAATATTATTTCTCTTTGCCTTCTTATTTATTCATACATTTGTAAATGCCAAAATGTCTTTTATCTGCCCTTTCTCAAGGGCAGATCCCTAGTGCCAAAGTAATTGAAAATTAAGAATTTACAGTATCGTAATTAAATTCTACCCTTTGAACTCGTGTAGACTCTAGCTGCATATTAACTGCTTCCCACGCAGATCATGAGTGGCAAGAAGTATTTTGAACACCAACTGCTGCAAGATAACATAACAAGCTCTGACAGCTCCCTAATTACCAAACTACTCACTAGTTAAAAACTCTTTCATACTATAGCAATTCTCTTCCTTGCACATAAGTCAAAAGGTATAACTAATTTGTCCTTTAATTGATATCTATATTGCTGTTTAAATAAAGGGCACATTCTCCCCCAATATGCTTAAATCTTAATTTGTCACCCATGAACTGAATTTGGGTAATAATTGGAATGACTAAGACTTTTTTTCATTGATTTTTATCAATTTTACCACGAAACATTTACATCTTATTTGATCATTAGTCATGTTTAGTGATTGGCAAATCATGTACAGTGATCCTGAGCAAAGCTGAAGTTCAAATGCTTCTGTACACATAAAAGATTCCCACCAGTCCAAGTCCCAGTGCTCGTGGCTGGGTGCAAAACAATAAATAATTAAGCCTTAAAAGAAGGTTGCAGAGTGGGCAGACCTGGCACCTGGACAACATCAGAGGGAAGCAAGTCGTGCCTGCAGCACAACACCCCCTTCCTCATCTGTAAACTCATCAGGGTTCTCCTGCTTATACTCATTAGCAATTTCTTCCCTGCACCAAGGAGGGGGAGATGGCTCTGCTGGCTCAGCCACCTCACCAAAACTGGCCCTTGCCCAGCACCCACTGCCCTCTCTCTGCTTTTCCTGTTGCTGGCTATAATTTAGGGGAGAGATGGAAAGAAAAAAAAAAAAAAGAAAAGAAAAAAAAAAGAAAAAAAAAGAGTTTTTGGTGGTTTGCCAGTTTGGAAGGAAGAGTGGGAAGGTGATATGGAAGCTGCTGTAACTACATTTTCAGCACTGACACAAAGAGCGAAATCTGGGTGGGTCTGAAGGTGGAAGAGGCTAAATCAGGGATGTTGGGCTCCCAGGAGCAGGATTATTTCCAGCGGGACGAGGCCACCCTGCAGGTGCTCCCGGGCAGGGCCGGAGCGCTGCTGGCAATGGCAGGGTCACCCAGCCATGGCACAGTCACCCAGAAATGGCAGGGTCACCCAGCCATGGCAGAGTCACCCAGCCATGGCACAGTCACCCAGCAATGGCACAGTCACCCAGCAATGGCAGGGTCACCCAGCCATGGCAGAGTCACCCAGCCATGGCACAGTCACCCAGACATGGCAGGGTCACCCAGCAATGGCAGAGTCCCCCAGCCATGGCAGAGTCACCCAGCAATGGCAGAGTCACCCACCCATGGCAGAGTCACCCAGANACCCAGCAATGGCAGAGTCACCCAGCCATGGCAGAGTCACCCAGCCATGGCACAGTCACCCAGCAATGGCACAGTCACCCAGCAATGGCAGGGTCACCCAGCCATGGCAGAGTCACCCAGCAATGGCAGGGTCACCCAGCCATGGCACAGTCACCAGCCATGGCAGGGTCACCCAGAAATGGCAGAGTCACCCAGCCATGGCACAGTCACCCAGCCACGCCTGTCCTCCTGTTCCTCAGCCCTTCTGAGCCTGTCGTGATTGAAGGCTTCCCTTAAACTGCAGCCAGAGGAGGTGGGAGACCCCTAATGAGGCTGGGTTTGGGACATTCCTCGTGCTGTGTAAATACCCCTCTGAGAATGTGCTGTAGGCAAAGACAGCAAACGCTGGTTTCATTTCTGCTTTTCTCTTTTGTTCAATACCTGGCGTGAATTTAATAGGAATGCTGCCTTCAGTGCATGTAAATACACTGGGATATTTTGATGTTGGTGACTAAGATTCCCTGCATTATTTAGGTAGCTAAAGAAGCAGGCAAGTGCTTCTGAGAGCATCACTCTGTGCCTCACTCCATCAAGGCTCTGGCAAGAGCAGAGGCTCAAATGAGCCCACATGTACTGGCTGTACCTTTGGTTGCCACTCCATCCTTCTCCTCTGCCTTTCAGGATGCATAAAACAGACTCAATTTCTTGCACAAAGCTTCTCCCTTCAACAATGCTACATCCTTTACATGCATTCCTTTTATGATCACCACTGAATTCAAACTGCTTGCACTCGGTGAATGGCACAACTGATCTATGCTCTTACAGCACACAAGCAAATCTGAGGTCTCTGAAGCACAAAAGAGGGCTCAAAATGTTTTTCAAAAATTTTTTTCATGCTTCAGGTTTTTTAAAATGGCAGGGCAGAACATTATTGATCTACAGAAGAACAGTCTCTCCATAGCAGAAAAATAACCAGTTACCCAGAACAAGAATATGGTGACCTGAGTACAAGTTACTCAAGAGAATCATTAGTTAAAACTTTAAATTGTTTTAGCAAACATTTTTTTCTTTGTAAGGAATTTCTGGGTCATGCTTTTAATTCTGGCCAAAGCAGAGTCAGCTCATTGAGGAAAAAGTAATTGATAAGAATGCCTGATGAGACCAAAAGAAAAAAAAAAAAAAAAGACATTGTGGCTCTATCTGTCATTAAAATATTTTTAACAAGCTGCCTTGCTAGTAAGGAATACCTTTGTGCACTTACTTTTCCATTGGAAAGAGAAGGAAAATATCAGTGCAATGTAGCAGGAGGAGAATCACTGGCAGTCTGAGAGATTTTGGTAAACATTCACTTGTGCCAGGTCCCCCAGATTCATTTATGAGTGAATCAAACGTTGAAATACAAACCTAATGTAGATGACACTGTGAAGAGGAAAAGGGAATGGTCACTCAAGTGACAGACTAGTATGTGCATATTCTGGGATAAATATTATCCAAAGTGGAATTGAATATAGATCCACTCATTACTGTTCTGTGCCACATGTTGTGTCTGAGGTATGTAGGGACCAGTCCACTGGCTGATTACAGAAAATCCAGTGGAAGTCATCTCCATGCCTCCCAAAAGAGGGAATATTTCTGTATAGTTCAGAGCAGAAAGTTTATATTCATATGGTTTTCTCACTGTTTCTGTGTTTGCTTTGGACCCATTCAAGGCCCCTTTCCTCCTATGTGCCCCTGTGGATGGTGTGAAACTCCTTCTGTGGAGCATGGAGCCTCTGTGCCTTTGTGGGGTGACAAGTTGGTCATGGCCCATCAAAGTGACTCTCATCAGAACAAAACTGGTAGAAGCAGGTGGAGGGAGGGAGGTGAGCAGATACCATGGGTTTAATGAAAAACCAATTCTCTCTGCTTCTCTGGGTACAATCACCTGGCTTTTTGTATTGACTGCTGAAATGTTCTGTAATTGTGTAAAAGGGACCTCTAGACAGAAATCTATTTTTTGTTCCTCCTCTCCTTTGTATTAAGTGAGCTCTTCTGTAATGTTACTTTTTATAGCCTATAATCATGGTAATTATGTTTTGTTGAATCTTTCACAGTAGTCTAACATTTAGTAACATTTATCTCACTGTGCTGGGACTGGAAATCTTCCCTGCCATCAGATGCTAATTCCATTATATTGTTGTGGCAATATGGGAGCTAAGCCTAAGCTCAGTTGCTTGTTACTGTTGTTACCTTTGGCAAATTACTTTGGTTATTTCCAGTAGCTGCTTTTGGAAGGTCAGTATTAAGCAAACCATGAATAAGATAAGAGCAATAGAAACATTCAAATACCCATGTAAAACACAGAATAGTTGCATTGGTCAGCATCCAGCGATTAACAGGCCTTGCTTTCAGCATTGTGCTCACTGAAAGGATCATTTTTTGTTGAAGATCCTCTCATGTGCTTTTTCAACAGAATGTACATGTGTCCAAAGCTAACTCAACCAGAGACACTCTCCTTAAGTGCTAATATTAGTATAGTCTTGCAGCTTCTTTCTATAAACGCTGGACTAGATAGCATCCTTGTATCATCAGATCAATAAGAGGAGGTATCTCAAAGGACAGAAGTTTGGAGAATTAATGCTGTGGTTTCTGTGACATACTCTGGAAAAGGGAAATGCACATCCCTTTTTCTGCCTGTCATCTGCCCACTTGCTCTCCCACTTTATGGCTGGTATTGCTCTCTGTGCTGTGCACAATCCCCTTTAAACTCAATTGAGGCACTTGAAGACAACAGCAGAACTTACACCAACTGTTTATTTCTCGTTATGTTTCTCCAGCCTGGCCTGCTGTCATCATTCCAAGGCAATATCCTCAGCTGGCAAAAACCAGCTGGGTGAGTTTGTGTCAGTCAGGATGCACCCTGTAATAAAGGTACTTTTATGAAATGTCTGTCAGGTTGTCAGGTGCTTGAGGTGGTTGTTTGGAAGCCACAGATCCTGGATTGTCAGTGGGGGAGGTGTGATCCTCCCCAGACGTGCTGCCCAGAGCTCAGTAAGTTACAACATAGATCTTGGTGGGTTTATGTTCATCTCAGGCTGCAGTAAGCTGGATTAAGACTGATCAAATGGCTGATACTGAGCTAAAAGTGTTGCTGCTACTTCTTTGAGTCTCCCTGGTACAGGCTTTTCTCCGATGCTCATTAGCTGGGAAATGCAGTCACTACAGTGTCTGCCCCGAGGTGAATCCTGTGATACACCCTGTGCACTTAACAGGGAGAGATTGCTGCAGCAGGAGAGCAAAGCCAGCAGTAATGCTCCTGCCTTAAGTGGGATGACACAACAATGCTTCAGAGCATTATCGTCCCGAGCTTTTGTGGCATTTGAATTCGATTTTCTCTATTTCCACGTGGCCACAGCAAGTCTCCCGTGCACCCAGGAGGGGTGGCTGGAGGACAGCTCCTCTTAACCTTGCAGGGTAGGGCCAGCTGGGACTCAGAGCAGCACAAAAACCCACAAGGGGCTGACCTGACATCCTGCGTCATTGTGAATTATATTTAAACTTCTGTAAAGGTAAATGGGTGCCAGCAAAGGCAGGTGGCTGTGGGTGGCATGTGCTGTGTCATGAGTGTTGTAGGGTGAGAACCAGAGAGAAGAAAGAGTCTCATCACCTTTTGCAGCTCCTTCCAGGCATCAATTGGCATCTCTTCACCAAGAGGTTATTTCTCCTCCTGGTTTTTACAAACTCATCATCCTCTCTGTCTGGAGACAGCACCACTTCTCCCTACAGGTTTTAATTTTGACTCAGTGAGAGGGAAACTGAACTTCATGTTTCCTGTAGCTGCTATGGGAAGCACAAGAATGCTGGCAACAAGGTGATCTTTGGAGTAGAGCTCTAAGGAAACACAGCAGAGTGAGCCCTGAGATGCAGTGTAACCATAACAGATGATTTTATATTTTTGTTAGGATATCGTTCAGCTGACACCATTGCCTCTGCTTTCAAGGGCCTGATGGTGCTCTGGGATATACAATTTTTTCTCCTAGTAAAGCTTCCTTGGCATGAAATGTCCCAGTGCTCTGTTCACCAATAGAATCCCCAGCCCACAAATTTTTTCAAAAAGAGCAATAATGAGTACAAAGCTTGCAGAGCTTTGTGCTGCAACAAACTTTTAATATAAGAGAAGTCATTATTGATTTCTAATGTTATTTGAGTTTCTTTGCCTTCCCACCACCCTGCTCCAGTGCTTCTGACAAGCAGTTGGCTGTCAGGTCCTGGAGTAGGAACCAGCAAGACAAATCCCATACAGGATTTGAGCATCAGTGAAAGGCTTGGGCAAAATTCGGGTTCCTGTGCCTGGAATTGCAGCTGTGAAAGCCCATCCAGCTACCTGCGCTGGGAATGCTTAAATGTTTTGATTTAACAGCATGCCTCAAGTGACTGGATAAATGTGCCAGTACTTCTGGATGCAGGGTCCTGAATCCAGGGCTTCTGCCTTTCCAGAGGCAGTTATCAGATTTATTCTTCTCTTCACTACCCAGCAGCACTGGGCTGCTCTGTCTGTGATTTAGTGACCAGGGTGCTCTGCAGAGGGTGGGTGATGAGAACATCTGGGTCTCTGCTTTGCTGGTTGAAGATTTTGGCTACAAAACCTCTGTGCAATGAAAAGGAAATCTCCAGCACCATCAGTTTTAGCTTTTTTGGCATTGAAAGCTAAATGGCTGATTGGAGCCCATGTTCTGATGCAAAGGCTGTGGATTTGTGTGTTCAGAGAGGGCCCTGGGTGGGACCTTCCCACAGAAAAGTGTTGTGAGTTGGGCATTTGCAAGTTTTGCATCTGACCCACATCTGCAGATGGGTAACTGGACAAAAGGGATTTCAGGTACTCCTGGCTCCAACCATGAGATGTTTCATAATCATTTGGGGGCACTGTGTGAGTGTAGGAGTTGTAGCACCAAACTACTTTACCAGATCTGCTCAAAAATTTATATATTTTTGCATTTAACCTGTCCAAGAATTTTTTCCTCCTTTCATGATTTCTAGTGGTACTTTTAAAAGCATTTTTAAAATGAAAAATATTAACCACCGATGCATCATTGAAGAACAGATGCAAGTTGTAGCATCAGCTGTAATTATTCACTTGTGTTCCTTGAAATGCCATTTTCAGCCAGTTTTTCACATTTTACGAATGTCTTCCATGCCAAATACCCATGGAATGTACAAATCATCTCAATTGTTAAATTCATTAACCTAACAAACTGTGGACTAAAAGCCACATTTAAAGCATGCATCCTAAATAGTATTCTCATTAGGTGGAATCAGATTAGTCCCTAATCAAATTTGATTTGGAGCTTGGAGCAAAAGGTAATGGAGTATGACCCCCTGATGAAAAACAAGGATAGGTGAAGTGAGTGTCTAGCACCATGATACCTCTGTTTTGTGCTGTGCCAACTAATTCCTTCCTTTCCGAGCTTTTTCATAATTTTGTAAACAGATTTGTAGTTATTGAGCTCCTTACCTCAGCTTCTCACACACACACGACATCTGCTAAGAAATTTGCAGATATTTGTCCCAGCAGCTTGATGTTTTTGCACATTCATGTCACTGATGTAACTTTAATAGCGTGGACCAATAATAATTATCAAGTCTATTATTGTTGTGCCAACAGACTGAGCATTGATGGGACACCACGGTTTGAGACACAGTAGAGACAGAACAGGAGAACATTTCTGCTTCAGAAAGTTTGCTGTATAAATAGAAAAGGCAGGACAGGGTAGAACATGCAAACAGAAGGGGAAAATGCTAAATAGAGACAAATGTTACAGTCAATTATTTCTCTCCCAGAAAACTGAAGAGAGATTAGGAGAGACACTTGCAATAGAAAGGAGAGGAAGGACTGAAAAAGTCCATAGCATATTATGCATTGGGATAGTGGATTTTCCCTAGGGATTTCCAAGCACATCTGAATGATATTCCTTAATGAAGATTTAGGAAACCATCTTTTCCCCAGTTGCAGTCTTAGGTCTTCTAGTTAACCCACTGCAATGTCCTGTTTATTTATGTATCCTATTTTTTTGAAAAATCAAATCTGTCCTACAACTTTGGTAAAGCACTTACAAAAGACAAACAAAAGTTAATATTGAGGTTTTCTATTGAGTTTTAAATTCTTCCTTTTTGAAAAACTAGACTTTCTTAGAGCATCCTTTGAACCTGTCCCATTTCATGCACTGCCATAGGAAATTCTTTTGTTTGGCATTGGCTGATTAAAGCTGCAGCTGTTTATAGGATAAATGAATACTGTATCCCAGAGTTGCTTTAGCTCTTTAGTGGTGTATCAACAAGGAGGAATGGACTGCATCTACAAATACTAAAGAAAAAATGCTTAATAAATTATAATTTTAAAAATCCTTCTGATGTTCAGAAGCCCCACTGTCAGCTCTTTGGAAAGCAAGAGAGAAATATTTGTGAAAGTGTGGTCAAGGACATGACGTGAGGTTTGCACAAAGCAATTTAGCAGATAAGAGTGTGTGTGACAGTGCTGAGGTCATTGCCAGCCTGCTCATGAGCTGCTACCAGGCTGATTTGTGACCAAGTTTTAGACACCTGAGATTTGTGGCTGTCTGTTTGCAGCAGCCAGTGCTCTATCAAGGTCCTTGCAGATTTTCCTGCAGCAGGGCAAAATATGGTCCCTTGTTCTACCTACTCGACTGGCAGTGTAACACCTTCATTCTGGGAGTCTAAAACCATCTCAGAGGGAACGTGGGTGGGGTTTTATTTGTCACAGCCACCTCAAAGCTGCCATCAGTAATCTGGGGCAGGCAGCAATCCTTGGTAATAAATGGGTAAAAATCACTAAGAATTACAATGATTTTTCATAACTTGCACCTAAAACCGAGATTACTTTTCCTTTGTTTCACTACAGAATTAAAGGAGGTGTCCATTTGCTTTTCCTCTGTGCAGGTGGTTTCTTTTCTTCAATCTTCTCAAAAATTTTAGAAGATAAATCAAGCTCCTCAGACCAGACTCTTCAGAGAGACCTAGAAAATGAATGGGTTATCTGGCTCTTTTATGATTCTCCTTTTTAAGCTACCAAAGTTTTAGATTCTTAACTTTTTGGCCCTTTTAAGTAAATTTGTAAGGAGTAAGGAGTTTTGATTCTCACTTCAATAAAGTCTGTCTTTCTTCTGCTGGAAGAAAATGTGGTTATATAATTTGAACTATATCAAAACCTTTCTGCTTGCTAAAATAAAAGACCCTGTTTCTGCCAGTTTAGCACCTGCCCACAAGTAGTCTTGTGTGGGGACTTCTGGAGTGTTATTTGGAGTTTGGCTCCAATAAATTGCTCTGAATTGAGAACCAGAACATGAGGATGGAAAAGTGGCTAGGGATAGAAAATAATACAAAACCTGAGCAAACATAATTTAGTAGCTACTCTGCAGCTCCTAGTACAACTCCTGACCAAAATCCTGTTTGCACCTGGAATATTTGGTTCAGTTATCATTTCTACAAGGAGAAATCCCTGTGGGTTTTTTATCCCAAACCCCTGTGTCTTTTGCCATTTAAATATTGTTGTTCCATCCCAGCTCCTCACCCAGCCCACGAGAAGCTGCTGTTTCAGCACACAAAAATTAGTGGGAATTAATTACCTGCTCTGCAAAGGATGGACAGCTCCAAATCCCAGCATCAGGGCCTGCAGGAGGGCAGAGCAGGAGCAATAATTTGATTTCATAACAAATAGTTGGGCTGCAGCACATGCAGGAGGCATAAAAACTGTCCCTGCAGGCAGACACGGGGTAATTTGTCAGAAATAAGAGAAACTACATACTTAAGGCATAATTTGCCTATTCTGTGGGCCCCTTCATGGGAAAGATCTTGAAAAATAGAAGTGTAGTAAGGACAGTCTTCTTTTCCATGCCCTTCATTTTTGAGGTGTTAAGAGGTTTTTTACTGCTTACATTAACTAAGTGAACTGATACCCCTTTTGGTCTTGGCCACTACTTTACTGGACAACTAATAAATTATCTGAAAAAGAGGAGCTAGCTGGGGAGAAAAGAATTTGGGTCAAATCTTATAAATAGCTCCTGATGAAAAATATAGGAACAAGAGAGAATTCAAAACCAGTTCATGGGAAATGCCAAAATGTTTCTTTTCAGCATTTTAATGATCCAACTTTTGAACTTTTTGCTTCAAATCAGCATTTTTAGTTTATAAAAAAAAATAAAAAAGCTCTACATACTAAAAAATGAAACAATGCTTTGTTCAGGAGTTAAATAAACTGAAATATAATAAAATCTTTTTTTTTAAGTTAAATGAAGCATTTTAGATTGCACCTATGCTAAATGCAGTGGTTTTTTTGCTGTTGAAATAGCACATATATTTTTACCTAAACCAATTTGCTTCCCAAGCCCAGAATTGGCTGGGAAACTGCAAAAGCTATTTTTCCTCTCTCCTACTCCCTGTTCCAGCATTCTTGAAGTCCTACATTTCCTTGGCAGACTTTCTGAGTGTGGACAGACTTTCCTGGAAGCAAATCTATTTACCTGTGATTAGAAACAGAATTTATTCTGCCAAAATATTTTTCTCATGTGTTCTTTTAGAGACCAACTTTTACTGCAAAATACTTTGTAGAGCACTTGGACGTGCACTCAATGAGTAATTATTCCATGTGTCCTTTTTGAAAGCTTTGATTATCATGGCAAATGTAGGAGTTATATTCCTGTAATATCCTGTGAGAAGTAGAAACATCCTTTGCTTTAGGACTACAGACTCAGGAGTTGATTTATGGGCACTTGCAAACCACCAAAGGCTGGCACTGCTCAAACAGGATTGGTGCAGAACCCCTGCAATCACATCCATGTCTTTTCCAGCTAGGTTGGCTCCTGGTTGGAAAATGGACCTCTAAAAGCTGCACTGATGCTCTCAGGGATGTCCAAACCTATAAAAATATAGTGCCACACCACGGTAATCTTGTCTCTCACTCTAGCAGCTCTTCCAATTATGTCAAAAAATACTTCAGGGCTGTGAAGAGGGATTTAGGATGAGGAGAGGAGGCAGAAAGGAATGGTTTTGCTCAGGACACAGCTGTTCAAGTGGCTGTCACATCTATTGCTTTGTTTGCTCTGTGTAACTTGCACACTGTGAAAATGGAGGAAAAAACCAATGGGCATCTACAGACACGTCTGAAGGTGCTCTCGTGGTGGCTGAGAGCAAGAGGTGGAAAAGGAAGGCTGGATAACCAAAAAGCAGGCAGCTGCTGCTAGCCTAATTACTCACAACGTTTGACTTTTAAATTTCCCACCTGACCCGGGCCTGAGTGCACTGGGGGATGTGATGAGGGGGAGCTGGAGTCACCTGGGGTCCAGCCTCCAGCTCCCAGCCAGCCCCACCAGGCTCAGCTCACAGCCAGAGGGTCTGACAGAAACAGGAATTAACCCCAGAACTCGAAGGGATGTCAAGGATCCCATCCCTGCTGCTCTTCTCTGGCACAGCTGGACTCTAAAATGCAGCTGTAAACATACAGACTGTGGCTGTGGTGAGTCTTACCTGGGCATTCTTGTGTCCTCACAGCACAGAATTCTTTGCAATTCAGTCTTTGTGCCATCTTGCCATCATTCTGTTTGGGAGGAGACAGCTCCATAGCTGAAATCAAGTTTCTGACTGCTCTTTGCTGCTCTGCTGAGATTGTGAGTATAGGGACAAAAAGGGAGGAGAGAAAAATCTAGACTTTTGTGGTATTATGGGGAAAGGAAATAGATAATTTTCATGAGAGAAAAGAAAAAGATTTGTGTGAATTTACTGTAAGTTAGAGTAAAACATTTCATAGATGTATGGATGTTATTATCTAGATCAAGAATTTTATATGGAAATACATTTAAGTTTTGTGCCCAAATTCCAGTTTAACTTCTGCTAAGTCAATAGAAAAGATTGCAGTGTGCTGAATGGAAGTGAGATGTAGGTCTATAAAACTGCTTTTCTTTTCACTGGGGAGATTGCTTTGCTATTTGCACTCTTTGTTTCTTAGGAACATCTCTCAGAGGTCCTCCCTCTTTCATTTATCTCGTCAGAAACATATGATTAATGATCTCTTTTTAAGCTTTATTATTCAATTCAGCTCACTTATCCAGTACACATGTGCATAGTTCTGAAAACCTGAATTGTCACCACATTCATCCAGCCTGGTGTACATAGACTTGCAACTATCCTGGAATCTGACAAATAAAATCATTTTAATGAACCACAGCAAACAGTTCATGTTGAAACAGCTGTAAGCACAGTATGCAAATCATGTTTACTGGTAGCTTATGCTCCAGAGAAATAATCTTTATATGACTGCTTTATTATTTACAGGAGTTCCAAAATTTAATTTTAGTCAACATTGACAGATGCCATCCATGTTAATAGTTGGGCTGCTAAATATGGAAAATGCTAAGCATGTGCAGAGATCTCATGTTTGTGAGTTGATAATGTGGTTGACAAAAGGGTTTAACAATATCCACTCCTTTCTGAGCAGTTGGCTAAAATTCACCTGAGGTCTGTGGGAACAGAGTGAAGAAGAAGGTCAGAGGAATATGAATGAAGATGAAATAAAAGAATGACTCCAGAGAGCAGTGGGTATAATAAAAGTATGACAGTGGATGATTAATTATATTTTAGAGTCAGATAATTCCCAGAGAATATGCGTGCATGATAAAACTTTCTAACCTTTTGAGTTGTAATTAAATGAGAGATACACTAATCTGACCAAGTAGAGACTATTCTGTTCCTAAAACAGCATTAATGCATGTATTAAAAATGTGTTATTTTAAATAAGCAGTCCTACCTGCCATGAATAAAGTCAGAGGCTATAAATGCAGAAGACAGAAATGAGAGTAAAAGAACTAAATTAGAAGAAAACTAAAGGAGATTTTGAGATATGAATGCAATGTGTAAGATGGTACAGGATGCAAGAAGCAGAATTAGTTGGAGCAACTATGGCCGGAAGATAGGAGTGAAATCCTACAAAAATTTTCTCTGCATTTTATCCCATGTCCCTGTTTTGAAGATGCTCATTTAAGCCTTTGCACACTTGCTGTCAATGAGTTTTGTGGCTTTATCAGAAGCAGCATGAACTTTGCTTTTGAGTGTATGGCAGGTTGATTTAGGACAAAAACTCTCAGAAGACTTGAGAGTGTAAACTAGTCCATATGTATCCAGCAAAAGTGAGCAGGGATGAGAAAGAGCACAGTTTCTGTTCAGTTTATTGCAGTTCAAAAAGTGTCTGAAAATCTTACTGGATCTTGACAATGGCAGAGCTGCTTCTTTAGGTGAAGTCTTGGAGCAGGTGAGCAGGAGCTGTTCTGGATTGCTTGGGGATAGACCCTCAGATTGCAATTATTTTCCACTTAACTCTATTCCTTAGCAGCAATTACTGAGGTGCTGGAATCTGAGATACAAACCCACAGTGCTTTAATTTTTAATTAACCCAGAAGGTAGAGCTTAAGGACAATGAGCCGTGTCCCCCTGTTCAGTGAACTTCACTCTGCTAAGAGTCAATATGTCCATTTACACTTAATTCTACAAGAGCTATTGCAACCCAGCTTTTCCTACCTCACTTTTCAGAGCACACTCTGGAGTGCCATCACACAGCACAAATGAGACAACCAGGGATCAGACCCAGCCAGCAGGAGTTTGGGAAAGGCAGATCCTGCTTGACTGACCTGATCTCCTGATTGGTGACACCATAAAAGAAAAAAAAATACAAACAAAATAACCCTGAAGAGGTGAATTTGAGAAGGAAGATATGCTTTTTAATAGATCAGGACAATCACAGATGCCTGGGAATAGAGCAAGCCTTTATATTCATGGTCTGCTTAACAAACTCATTGTTTGGCATTAAAATTGGAATCTTTGAAATGGTTAAGTGCATGTTTAATCATAATGGATTGTGGACCCACTTATGCATACCATTTTAACAGTTTTTCAGCTTTCTGAAGTACATTTTCCCTTAAGTTTTAAGGTAATAATAATGCAGTGAATTGCGCTGAATTCACCCTGATCTCACATTTTTAACTTTGCAGGCTTGATCAGCAAATTTTAAATCAAAGCATTTCCTGTGGCTTCTTAGATTAAAGCACGAAAAATACAGCTCAGCTGTTTATATACAAACATGCAACAGTTATAATGAAAGAATTACCCACAATGCCAGTGTAACTATAGAAACCAGCATTCACAAAGTGAATTTAAGGATGGTTAAAGCCAAATACATATTTGTTTCACATAGACAATATTATTCTTTTAATGGAACAAAACAGAACAAAAAAGGACCAACAGATGCAAACATTAGCTGGGTGGGGAGTCCCCTACAAAATAAACTCTGCCTTTGCTAGTGGGGTGAGTACTCCCAGGCTGCTCCAAGCTGTCAGAAGAGAGAGGCATTCCAAGAGCTATTTTAGCACAAAGTCAGCTGAAAACCCAGTTCCCAAAGCCCTCATCCCCAGCAGTGTCCCCTGGCAGAGATCCCACCCTGCAGAGTCCCACTGCCTTCAGCAGGATGGTGAGGGACAGACACTCTCTAGCCTGCAGCAACTCCTGCACCCTCATACTGCTGTAAACACCAAAAATAAGGCATTTGATTGTGGCAGGGCTGACTCTGAGTGATGGGAAAAGAGAACAGCAGTAAACAAACAGAAGGCAGACAGAGAAAATAAAAATAACGAGTGGATGTACACTGTAATCAAAGGGCCTTTCTAGTTTTGATACACTTTATGATGATGCTCTGTTAAGCAGAGGTTGGTTGGGTTTTTTTTCCTAGTCTATGGCTGATTGCAAGCAAAAATAACTACAGATCAATAGAAATCTCCACTGGGAATGGAACATTGCCTGGAAATGATCTTAGAAAACTATCTGGCTTATTGCCGTGCAGGTTTATGCAACTACTCAAATTCACAGTCGTTTTAATTCTTCTTTAATGCAGAAAAGTCACAGCTAGCCTGTTCCCACCTTCACAGCCTGGCAGTTTCAGAGACTGAGGATACAAAAAAGGACTGTTTTCTCTATTTTGAGTGCTCTTCAATGCTCTGATTTTGGTTTTGTCCAGATATCCCACACTGAGGTTGCAGAGCATTCCGGGCAGTAACAGGGCGTGGTGGGCAGAGGACAGGGAGAGTTGGGAATCCAGGCACTTTCCAAAGTGGGAGGATGATCCCAACAAGAAAATCCCACCTTTCTTAAAGAGAAAGGCACAACCATCCTGCACATCTCGCAGATCTGACGCAGTGGGGGGAAAAAATTCACTCTCAGCCCAAAACCTGGTAAGTGGGGAAAGCTTGAGAGGCAGAGCCTGGGAATGGATGTTCACTGTGCCAGCTCCTTTAGTCCCAGCAGCTCCTGTTCACAGCATGGCTCCCCACTGATCCTTCAGAGCAAGCTGGGGTAAAATCCTCAGATATTCTCTAGGCAGTTCTTTGCTTCATACAAAGAAAACAAAATAAGCATGACCAGGTTTGTCTGAGATAAGTGGTTTCAAGACAGAAAATACAGTACAATAAAATACTGGCCAAGGATTCTCTGGATTCACAATAATTCTGATTTGTGTTTGTTTCAGCCAAACTTAAACCAATGCTGTGTTTTTCACAGGACTCAGCTCTTAGAATATTATTTAAACAATGATAGTTCTCGTTGTTGATTAACATAGAAGGAGAGCTAAGGATTGACAGGTGGAAGGGCCCAGTTCATTAGAACATTTCCATCAGATGCAAAGGAAAAATGAGACAATAAAATTGAAAATTACATATAAATAAAGCATTGAAAGTAGCAAAGTGGGAACAGTCCAGGCAGGATGGAATACTCACAATGACATCTTCACAACATAGGACAGAAGTTTAAAATCTCCTTCCTGAATCAATAGAGAATTAAAAAATTATATACTTTACTCCAGTGAAATAACTTTGATCTTCAAATAAGGCAAAAGCAGGTTGCCATGGCTACTGAGTGCTGCTGGGTGTCTTGGTATCTGGATAATTGCTGAATATTTGTAGACAAACAGCTGACGTGCATCTTCCGCTTTCACTTGCAAACTTGGAAGCTTAACTAGTTGTTGATGTGAGTCCCCTGGTGTCTTTGTGAATAATTGGCTCAACACTGAGATACATTTATCTCTATCCAGACAGAAAGAGAGCCTTTCAAATATCCACATCAGGCCAAATGTCGCTGTGTGTTAACACACAGTGAAACTCAGAGTTACAGAGCTTCCCCGTTTAGATAAACCAGGGCTGCTGACATGGTTGACATGATTTTATGAAGCTTGGCTGTTTGATCTTTGCTTCCAAAACTCAGTAGCTTTTCACAGCCAAGTGGATCTCTCCACACAGCTGTGGAGTGCAGGGAGAGCTGTCAGCTTTTCTGGGCTTGTCAGGGCCCTGTTGTGGGGCTGTTGTGTGCAGCTCTTCCCCACAGTGTCTCCCTTTCTCTGATGGGTGGGAGATCAAATCCAACAGGAATTGCTTGTGAGTTTTATTTCTTTTATATTTGTGCTGATGATTTCAGTTAAACTGTTCACATGCAAAATGAGATGTGGAATTTCCTCTGTCCTCATATATTATGCATATATACTTTGTTTGTCTGCTGAATGCAGCACTTCCCACTGTCATAGGATGAATTGGTGTTAAATCCTTCATAAGCAAGCACTGCCCTCAGTGAGGCTAATTCAGACACCCATAGCTTCCAACAACATTATAAAATCCAAATTTTTATTAACTTGTAATCATCTATAAGTGACTTGTGTAGTTTTTACTTAGGGAAAGCATTCAACTTCTCTTTTTCCCTTTTCTTTTTTTTCTTTTTTCTTTTTTTTTTTTTCTGCCTGTGGCATGCATTTGAGAATATCTAGTCCTAAAACTAGATGGAAAATACTTGAAAGAAAAATAAATGCTCAGTAATTTCCCTGCTTCTCATCCAATTCAGAAATATAATTAAATGTTAGGGAAACCAAAAAAAACTGTTACTTCTCTCTCCCTTTTTTTTTTTAACTACATCTACAGTAGCACAGACGTGGCAGTTAATAGCAGAAAAGTGGTCTGGAAAAACAGATTTTGTGTTGTTGGACTTGTTTGGACAGTTCTCTCTGTCATACAGCACCTGCAAAAGAATTGAGATGTCACAGGGTAACAGAGCAAAGTTCTGTAAGGTACTGAGTGCTTTAAGCTGAAAGTCATGCAAGTAAATTCCTGAGAAATAAATGCATGTGAAAAGTAAACTCAGAAGGAATGTGAACAATGCTGGAATATTCTGGGGAGCTATTTGCCTTACATTCCAGTAATATGTGTCCTGTCCTAGAAACTGGTATTCCTCAAACAGAACCTTTGAAGCTGTACATGTGTTTCTCAGCAGCAGTGAAAGCCATAGAGTTCTTGGAAATTAGCTTTTATTAGCAAAATGACAGAACTCCAAACCAGAGATGTCTTTAAACTCCTGGCAGCACCTAATAGTACAGATCTGGATCAAAATTCCAACTTAGACTGTACCTAGTTCTGGAAAATACTTTAACCATATACTGGTACCTAGTAAGTAGTGAAATTATTACCTTTTGCTTGCTTTCTGTTAAAAAGAATTCATTAAAAATTGCTGTCTTAAATTCAGAAACTTCTTCTTTCCACTACCTGTACTAGGATGGGTCCAATTTATTTATTCAGTACTTGAGGTCTGGATACAAATCAAGTTTACCCATTGCTCTATTTGCATAATTCCAATCAACCAGTGGCTGAAAAGAAGTGCTGCATGAAAGTCTTTGGCCTTCCCACCTAAGCTCGTTATGCCTCTAAAGAGCACTCAGCTACTCCTCTAATCACTTAGATTTTCTCTGTCAAACTGTATTAGTCTCTGTTCAGGTTCCACTAGATTTAAGGTTCTCTTTCTTGGAGTTTGCTTAATTGCATAAGTGGAATTTCTTTCCTCTTGCAGGGCTTTTGGAGAAAGCTCCCCACCTTCAGTCTCAGCATAAAGCAGCCCAGTCCCCAAGTGATACATATTTTATTGCTTCTCCGATTGCAATTCTCTGCTTTTTCTATTTCCAACATTTCCCTTTCATCATCTAGCCCATCCACACCTCTGATGTGAGGCACATAGTTCTTTTGAAGAAGAGTCATTTATACAAATAATGTGCAGGTTCCTGCATTTTTTCAAGACCACGGATTTCTTCCATGTGACCCTGCAGACAGCACCTTGGAGAGCTCCATGGAAATTGTGCCTTCCATGAGCCCGCACCACCTCCCTGCAGCTCTGCAGGCCTTTGGAAGATTTTTGTTGCCTTTTTTAGGCCAAAAGAGACTCATTCCATTGTGCCTGGAGCTGAGCTGTGAAATCATCACCCTTTGGCACCACTGTGGGCCTGTATCAGCATTTCAGACATGTAAGTCTGGTGTGACTAGGGAAAAAAAAATAAATTTCCCACCTGTGCCAAAAATGACAGAAACTTTCCCAATTTTTCATAATAAGTGGTCTGTGCTATTTCATTTTAATGTGCACAGTTTCTGGTGTTTTGAAGTTTTTTCTTGTTTTTTGCATTGGCCCCAGTGAATTAGGTGACAGTATAAAATTACATTGGATTTTAGATATTATCTCCAGTGTAGATGAACAATGGGAAAAAAGGAAGTAAGCCAAAAAAGGGAATACATGGAATTAATTCTTTGGAAGTCAACAGACTCAGCAATTCAAAGATGTATCTAATTTCTCCTCTTTTTTAGTTATTCCATTGTCTCAAAGATTTTTAAGGTCAGAAAATGCCTCTAGAATTCCATTCTCTTGTGTAGCTGGGGTCACAGGATTTCATCCAGCTGTTTCAGTGCTGAGCCTCTGTTGAATAAGCATATTTACTGAGTCAGAAGTCAATGAACTGAAGAAATGAACTGAGCCTGCCCCTCTCAACCTGTCAAATCCCTTCTGTCCTGTTCCATTTTTGCTCAAAATGCCAATCTTTTTATGTAGAAAAGCATTTAAATACAGAGAGATTATCTCACTTCTTTGCAAGTACAATTCAATGGTTTCTTTACAGAGAAGAAAACACACATGATGTAGTCAGTGCCCTGAATGCAGATGTGCTCACACACCTTTATCTCATGCTGCTTCCTCCACCTGCTAAAGTGTCCCTGAGAACAAATCCTGTGAGTTCTGCAAACATCTGTAATCCCTCCTTCAGGATCCTCTCTACATCTACAATAAATTTGGTTTAGACAGTAGGTTCTGAAGACAGAAACTTCATAAAAGCTTTATAGAGATCAAATAAAAAGGGTGGAGAACATTCTAACTCACATCTTTTCTTTGTTATGGGAGTGTTACTTTGTATTTGTGGTCTGGGCTTATTTGTATGGTTTTCTGGGAACAAACCTTTGGTGAACTCTCTAGGATAGGGAGGACTGTCTGTGGAATGGGCTGCAGTGAGGACCAGACCATTCCATGAACTCACAGGCTGAGTTCAGCTAATGCTGGAAAAGCTGACGTCAAGGCTCAGCTCTATTAAAAAAAAAAAGAAAAATTCTTCTTTTGTGTTAAGCATAAAATCTTGTTAAAAATAAGATTTTCCATGTCTTAATTGTAAGACAGAAAGTATCTTTTATTCCTCCTATGCTTGAGATAGCAAGGTAATTTCAGAACTGAAACTGATTGTCTCAGACACTCATGACTCAAATATTTAATCTAAAGGGTAAAATTCCCAGAGTACTTCTCTCATCAGTCCTCAGTTCTATAGAGAATAAAAGCTTCAACTTTATATGATGTGATATTATTTCCATTATTGGTATTATGCTGGAGGCAAATATCCTTCAAGAAGCAAAATCCACGTCCCCAGTGCACAGTGAGTTGTGCACCAGGCACTGTGTGCTGGAGATGCCTTGTAATCTGCTGAGAATTTAATAACAATTATTTTACTTCTTGTAGTGAAGAGCCTTTAAGATGTAATATAAAATATTCATCTGAAATCTGATGTCTCTAGATTTCAGGGGTGATTTAGGACTGAAGGATGAATTTTCCATCTAACTGAAGATTTTAAGTAGTAGTGCCTCTATTGATCTGCATCCATGTACTTCTGTACATGGGTGTGCAAGGGCTTCCTTTGGCACTTCTTTAATTTACTGCTCTAATACATGCAAAGGCTGGGATGAGTATTATCTTACTCCTTCTTACTCCTAAGTAATTCATATATTTTTGGAGCCCTGCCTCAGGAAATGAAAATAAAAGTAAGTATTTGCCTATATGGCAAGCAAAGACAAAGAATTAATTTGTTCCAATCACCCCTCCAATTCTTTATGTCCTGAATAACACCTTCAAGATTTTCACAGAGTCTGAATCCAATTGAAAGTGGTAAGAACCACTAAATAGGAACTTCTAAAGAGCTTGCAGTGTAATATGACAAAATGTAAAATATGCTGGGATTACAAACAGTGGGTAATATAATGCACCTTATCTGTAATCCAGAATAATAATCTCTTAATAATATCACACAAATTCTTCATGTCTTTTTCAGTCCTTACTGAGTAGAAATCCCATCGACTTTATCATCCTGGTGGGGCTGCAGGATTTTATCCACTCTGCCTGATAGCATAACAATATGAATATGGATCACTTTATTTATTGTAATACAAGGAAATATGCCTTGTAATTATGCATAATGAGGCTTGTAAGGCTGAGAGCTGTGTGTGTGTCTGCTCCTTAGCCACAGACATGCAGGCAGGAGATGGATGCAATTTCTCTACTATTGATCATGTCTAAAAACATGAAAGGAGATGGTAGGGGAGATGGCTTCCTGCAGCTGCACAAAGCAGTGCTGCTTCTACAGAGGGAACTGGTACAAATATGTGTTTTCTTGGGGGAAAGAGTGAGGACTAGTATAAATACATGAGAATTCAGGGGCACATGGGTGGCAATGGTGTAACAGTACAGACATGGAGCAGCAAGATCAAAGATTAGACTGAAACACTGAAGCAGACAAAGACTTTGCATCACTGAAGATGATTACTTTCTCTATCCAAAATATCTTTGAAAAACATGATTTCCTGCATGTGAATGTCATAACCAATTTGTACATGACACAGTTGGGCTTTGATCAAACAGAGAAACAAGAGAACTGAAGACCAAGAATAAGCAATCAGGACTCAGGACTGTGCAACAGTCTGAGAAAAGAAAAATCTGTACCAAGAGTGCAAATATTAATATGTGCTTAGTCTGAAATTTCCATGGCATCCAAACCAGGAAAATAAGAAGAATTCAGCCTAGATATTTAAGAGTTGCACAAATACATTCCTGTTATGGCCAGGAAAGGGGGATTCATTTCTCAGTGGTTTGAAGGTTAACATACAGAGGTTTATACCTGAGCTCAGGTATCCCCCTGCACTTAAAAGCTTTGCATGATCTAATGCACACAATGCTGCTGCCAGGCAGCAGATGCACAAAAATATTGATAAAGCTATGTAGATAATGTGACAACCAAATTAGCTGCCTAAGTTTTATGTATATTGACACACTAAGACAAAGGCCTGAAAGACACCAATAAATAAGAGAAACACCAAATATTGCTGGAAAAGGGAATAGTTTTTCAGATGATGCATTTAGTTTGTGGCAATGTTAATTTTGGGAACCAGATTTTAAGACACTAAAGCCAGATCAAGTACAGAGATCAAACAATAATAGCTGTGATGGTCCACATTAGTTAGGTTTTCATTTCAGGATTCTAATTTTGATTCTTTTCAAACAGTAGAAAACAGAAAAATAAGGCATTAATTTATTTAGTCTGATAAAATTAATTACCAGAATAGATCAATTCTACTATCTGGATGTACATGAAATCAGGATTTCTTGGGTGAACTGGGGTTATCACCAAAATGTGATATTTCATTGCAGAAAATGATCTGTGTATGTGTTTTTTTAACCTAACTTGCAAATAGCTAGTAAATGTCAGAATATGCCAGATGACATTCAGTAACTTATTCAGGCAAAGATGGTTTAAAACACTGAGTGCCTGTGGTGCTTTTAGGTGGAGAGTAGAAGACATCACTCACTTTTCTCTTGTATTGTGAAAATAACAGCAGGTAAAGGCAGAGCAGTTGTGGGAATGGACCTCCAGCTATCTGCTAACTGCACATATCTTTCTAGATAGTCAGAGACTCCTGAGGAAAATACAACTGAATTTTAAATTCTGAGCAAGCTGAACCTTCATGGGTATATATGTTTAAGAATGAGTATGTGCTTATACACATGCACAGAGATTTTGGAGAAATTCACTCTGAGTATGTGCAAATACATCCTTAACTGGCATAATCTCCATTTAAGTACAGCATATGCTCTGCTTCAAAGTCAATTCACACCATTTCTCTCATTCTCCTTTATTTGCCTTTTTCAAAGTATGTTGTAGGAGTGAAGTCACACTCAGTGTCTGATTTTATAGATGAAAATAGATAATTTAAAATTAATTAATGACCCTTTTATTATCTATTACTTGGTCTTTTGAGCAAACATAATACTGCCTACTGTTGCATGAAAGTCATAATAATAATTGCTGTTTGGTGACTGGAAATGGGTTTTCACAGCTTTAGAAGAGCTGGGATTTTTGTTACTAGTTAGATGAGTTTTTATTTATTTATAGATATTTTAATTTGCATTAATAGCAGCTACTTCTTGCGTTATCTGGATTTTGTAGGGACTAAGACTATAGAAAGCATCAGATTCAGAAGCAATTGTAGGATAGTGCAAAGATGGAAAAAGAATTAGAGGAGCAGCAAGAAAACAGCAAGTAAGTAATAAGAAGCATAGTCAGCAAATAGGATTGGCACCCATGATGGGAAGAATGATATCCAAATGTTGTATCCATCAGGAAAAAAACCCAAACAAAAAACACCACCAAAAAACCCCAACCACAAACAAAAGGGCTCATTCTGATTTTATTTGGTGAACAGGCTCTGCAGTGGCTGACACCCTGGAAATAATGCTGGTGAATGAAAAATTGAATAATTGGTGACATTACAGGAGAATGTGATGAAGTTCCTGGCGATGGGACTGTGTTAGTTGTGCCAGTGTTGCCATTACGAATCTCTGTGTTTTGGTGAAGAGGCAGCACCTCTTGCCCTCCTGGACTTTTTCAGCAGGTACTGCCAGGGAGGTTTTGGGGATTGGGAAGCAGTGGCCTTGCCTGCCTGGGAAGCAGCAAAGCCCAAATGGAAAACACAAACAGCTAAAGAGGGTCCCACCCTGGCAGGAAAAGGTCCTGCAAAGATGTTTGGAGTTTGTGGGACACCTTCCAGGTGATGCAGAGCTCTTCATCTGGGCTGAAAATAAATGGGTGAGACCTGCAAGAGGTTCTTGTTACTCTTAGTTACAATATAATGATGACTTTAGTCTAACAAAGAGTATTTTGGGGTATGTTCTTCATGAGCTTTAAAAGGCAATTTCTAGATCTGGCAAGCAGTGAAAACAACTTTAAAAAATCCAGTTTTTAAGACATTTTGCATTACTGCCCAACTCTTGCTGTAAAGAAAAAAAGGGAAAATCTATCATCCTAAGTACGAGAATACAGGAATCAAATACTTTCTGAAACTCCGTTTCCTTTCCAAAATAAAACAAGCTGCCAAGTAGCTTCCAGCCATTCTTCCTGCAGCAATAACCCTTCTCAAATAAATTGATGCACTTTTGGTTATTAACTCACCCAGGTAGAAAACTGTCTCCAGCCAGCCAAAGACCCCTCCTTAAAGAAAATACACTGAATTTAAGCATAAAATGGGGATTTTCTTGGCACTATCTTATCCACAACAGATCACTAGGAAGAGGTGATACAGTTTTTCATAAAGCAGGTACTGTTGGGTTAGTGTGGTATCCACACTGCTAAAAGTGCTTTTCCAAGGAAAGGTCACCACTTGTAGCCCTTGGAGATGTGATGGAGTTCTTTGTGTAGGGATGAGTAGAATTCTACAGTATAAACCCTCAATATTTACATAACATTGTCTCTAATGAAAATTAGATGGAAGGGGTCTAGGGAGAAAGCTTTCTGCTGTTCGTGGTGTGTTACTCAAAAAACCTTTGGAATTATAGTTGTGTAATTTTGTCCAAATATATAAATAGATCATGTAGAACCAAGAGGTTTCAACATTTTATACCTGATGCCTATGACTTTTCTTAGGAAAACCACACAACACTGCCTTTATTAGAGTAGGGTTTTTGTCTGGATCCCTTCCACAGTGATGTGGTCCTTGCTGTGTTCCTTTGAACATTTCATTTCATCCTTTGTTTCTCTTCTTTGAACAATTTTGCTAGCAAATGTAAACAGTAAACTCACCAAACCCTGGAGGTTAACACATACAGAGAGATATTTCTGTGTGACAAAATTAACTAAAGAAACACCTGGATTTCTGGGTGTGTGGTGGATGAACTTCAGAGACTTTTTGGTGATGCCCTAGTAATTGAGCCATTTACAGCCCAGGGCAGGGGGGAAAGGAACCAATCCACAAAATAAACTTTTCAATTGAATTTATCCTCTTTTATTTAGAGGTTGGAATCCTTCACCATAGGCTAGAGATCAGCTGCACAGATAAAATGAAGGCAACTCCATTTCATGCAGCCCACATCCCAAAAACAAAGCTGTTTTCAGTTTGAATAATGGAGCAGATGGAGTGAAATCCTGTCCACATTTGCCAATTTCTTCTGTGGGACCAGAATTTTGCCTAGAGATTTTATCTGACATACAAGGACCAAATCTGTCAACTTTTGCACTCTGAGCTGTCCGTATGAGATAGGTTTCTTTTCAGCTGTGTTAATTCCTAAGAAGCTTCTTAAAAAGGTGCTTTGGTGGATTTTGTTACATGTACTCAGAATAGCTGTGGAAATTCAAAGTGAGCCAGAGACAGAAATGTCTATTTAATTCAAATTCCTGATGCTCCACTGTTTGTACTTCAGCTTTACTTTTTTCCTAAGTTCCACTTCTCTATGTTATTACCATCTCATTAGTTAATTATTGTTATTGATTCTATTGTATTATCAAAGAGAAACCTTTTCCCTTTTGCTTTTCCTGTGAATTATGTTTAGACATGGAATAATTATTTTGATAGCAGTGGGTATAGGGATGAAGAAATTCCTCCTCCTTTCCACTGCAACCCTCAGCCTGAGCTGGAGAAGCTGAGTTGAGCTGCAGGTGTTTATTGGTGTTGCAGTTAAACTGAGCTGGGTGTGACCTCTGCAATCCAAGGAGGAATCACAGTGGACAGGAGCTTGTCTGTGAAAAGGATCCAAGTATAAGGTCCTTAACCTGCTACCATATTTGGGAAGGGGAATCAGCATCTCTTATGCACAGTCTAAAGTAGGTTTTAAAACACAAGGGTGATAGCATTTTGCCTTTTCTATAATTCTCTTTGATGATTAACATCAGGCAGTGTGGTAGAAAGACCTTGACATATCCTTTAGTGACTTCCAACTTGCAGGCATGGCTGGCATTCACAAAAATTGGCTTTCCATGAATAAAATTGTAACACTTCCACACCAACCACCTGACATCCAGTGCCTGCCCTCCACCACCTCAGCTGTGATACACAGCCTTCCAACAGCAGCCTCAATTCACAGCTCTGTCTGCAATGTTGTCACTCTGGCAATTAAGTTTGCAAAGCTCATGGCAATAGTAGTAAAACACACAAAAAAAGTCTGCAGTACACAGAGTTTAATGTTACTGAACAAAACTGTTAAGAGTAGCCTAGTGGAATTATAGCTATGTGGGCAAGTTTGTGCATGCATTTAATGAACTGAGCTAAAAATATATGAAACGTATTTTAATGATTGGGAAAAATACAGAAAAATGTACTGCTCATCTGTAATGAATGATTTTCTGTAACAGGCCCGGTGCCTATAAAATGGAAAACTCTTTATATCTGCACACAGACCAAAGTCTGGCATGCTCAGCACAGACAGTTGCAGGCATGGATGGATGCTGATGTGCACAATTGCCCACCCTGTGCATGTGCATCCAGAATTTTTACAGGCTGATGTGCACAGCAACTGCTAAAAAGTGCATGTAGTTCATGGCCCCTGCTGTAATCTAAAATTCTCTCTCAACTGCATGCAAACCAAAATTAAAACCTCCTTATCTTTAGGGAGCCAAGACCCAGTGAACTTAAATAATGCTCATGTAACAGTGTGTGTACATGTGGGGATGTGTGTGCAAATAATGGAATTACCACCAGTAATGCCTTTAGTGTGCTTACACTCTTTTAAAGCACTGTGCAAATGTTTGCTACAGTTATATCTTAGTTTTAATGCTGATTAATTAGTACAAAGATAACGTTTTCCATAAATTAGAGCTACTAAAAGTTTGGACAATGATTTGGCATCTTTGGAGTAGTATGTAATAAAAAAATTTATGAATCACTTATAAAGATTTAGACAGACTGATACAGTCATGGGTGATAGAGAACCAAAGACTCTCACAAGAATTAAGAAAACCAGATGAAAAATAGGTGAAAAGGTAGTTTAAGAGCAGATGATCTGAAAAAAAAAAATGATAAAAGTAGGAAAAACCCAAAATGTTTACACAGAAAGAAAACCACAAAGGATAATTTTAGCCTTGGGGAATTATTCTGCCTTTGTATTCAATGGAGGGAAATGTGCATTTAAAGGGCCATTTACAGGACCATGTCTGGGCTACAGGCAGCCCTTGTGGATGTCCCTCAGTACAGGGCTCTAATTAAATCCTAACCACTGGATTCAAAGACCCAATTCTTTCTCCTGATCAGAACATCTGGTTGACAACATTGTGAATGGGACCTGCTACATGGTTCACAACACTGAGCTCTGAAAATGAATAATGGATCTGTGACAGATCCTGTAAGTGAAGAACGAGGGAAGGTGATGTTGTCAAGATGTAAATGGTAGAGAGACAAGAGCACCCAGGGGAACGTATGCTGAATTGTTCCTGGGGATGAGCAGAGACTGCAGAACAGCATAAAAGGAGCTCAGGCCCAAGAGGATAGGAAGAAAATGGAGAATGATTTGAAAGCAGAGCTAAAGTAGTCCCAGGGGTGAGCCACCTCCTGCCCTTGGAGTGGTGAGGCAAAATCACCTATCTGGTGAAACTGCAGAGGGTGATTTATTACAAAAACGTTGGTTATTGGGAAAAAAACCAATGTCAGGGTGAAATAGGTGTGCCCAAACTGGTGACTACTGAAATGCTTGCTCCAGCACACCAGGATAAAAATGATAAGTACTGTATTGAATACTGAACTCTTGAATGCCATTATGAGTGTTTAAGATGTCTACTGACAGATTCATATTGCCCCTTTTATCATCAATTTTAAAGCACCAGTGATATCTAAAATAGGAGCCACGTGATATGTTTGATAGGCAAGGAAATAGCTTTATATGAGCAAAAATTGGCATGTAGGTGACCATATACAATACAGAAAAACTCCTGAAGAGGCTCAAAGTGGAATGTGGAATAACCATTATATTTGCAGTCCTTTTGACAAACGAATGCAGATACCCGAGAAATTTGTAAATTTGATGCAGGGAACCAGGTTTGAAATATTTATTAATACAGTGTATAGTGTATGTGAAAAGTATGGTGCATCAATAATAATACAGACATATAATAAATAGTATGTGTGTTTTTCTGAATCGTTTGAACATTATGGATTTCTCTAGGACTAAAAAAGCTCCCAAAGGAACAGGAGTTCCTATTCCCCAGAAAATAAGTGTGTAGGCAGCCTATATTGCAGTTGTCCCATTTATGGGCTCCTTTAATGTTGCTTTGAAGCCCTTCCTGTTTCATCTGTCACAGGGAGTGCAGAAGAGATGATGGACAATTGTTCTGATCTAGTTTGGCAGTATTTGTGTTGCAGGTTTGTACATGTTTAAGGGCCATTTAGCAGCGAATCTGGGACGCTGGGAAATCTGAGGATTTCTCTGGCACGTGGGAGACTCATCCTTAGCTTGAAGCCCAAGAACAAAGAAGTTTTGGAGAAGGTGTGGCTGGCAGCAGAAATCAAAGAAGGAGGGAATGTGCATGACAACTTTGACATTTCCTGCCTTGTTCTATCCTGTAGCAGTGACTCTGGACAAGGCTCTGCAAGGCAAGCTGTCAGATGGTGAGGAAATAAATAAAAGTTTAGGGTGTGCTTGTGATGGCATTTCATAGCACGGGTTGGAGAAGGAACGTCAAAGCTGATGTGATTTGAATATAAAGAGATTACAGGAGATGGAGATTTGCCCTGGATAAGAGCAGGAAAAAATGGAAATGCAAGACCTGCAAAGGGATATGAAAGTCCCAATATATGATTTATGTTAGGAATATGTGTCCTAAATAGCTTGGTGATACTTTACAGTGGGTTACTATTTTCAGATGACGAGAAGAATGACCTCTGGGATGTGGGGACCATCTCTGGGAATTTAAAAACAACCATACTGGGTCAGGTCAGGAATCCAATCTTGTTTCCAGTAGTAGTTGCAGCACATGCTAAGGCAGAGCACAGGAGTGAGAAACCAACAAGGACAATTTCCCTCTAGACCTTTCCAGTTTTCAGCAGTTTGTGGTGCAGGGATTGTGTTTAATAACCCCTAAAAGAATTTGCTTTTCTAACTGCTTTGTGAGCTCGTGGAAAGCTTTCCGCTCATGTGCCTTGTGTGAGATTTTTCCATTATTTTTTTGAACCTTCAGCTTCACGTTCTCTATTAATTCCTGGATTTAACACTGGAAGTCACAGCGAAAATTTGTATTTTCCTGACATCTCTCAGTACTCTCATTGCTCAACCACCTCTCTTGTTCATCACTCCCAATAATCTTTTTCTTCAGAAAGTCACTCTTATGCTGGTTAGAATAAATTGTATTTTGTTCTTAACTGAAATTAGTTCACTACCATATTAAAATTTACTTTTACTGTTGGGTGTCAATGAGTTGCAGTTGACATTTTTTGTCCTCTTCTATTCACTTTATATTGCTATTTTACTGAGCTATGTTAGAGATATTTATTGGCTTCATTTTTGCTTTGGGTTTGGTTTTTTTTTTAAATTGACAGCCAAAACTATTGGGAGGGGTGGGGTGCTTAGCTTAAACCGAAATTTAATCTAAATATTCACTTTGAATCTAAATTTCTCCAAGAAGTTTCAGTGCAGTTCTGCAGTTATCTTTTTTTTTGCTTTGTTCTGGTGCCCAAGTGCTTACCCTCCCTGACCTGAGGATCAGAAAGCACAGCCATAAACCCATGAGCAGTTGACTGGAAAGCCAATATGTCAGAAACTGGCCAGAGGGAGCAGAGCCACCATCAGTCCATCTTGCTGATGAAATTCTCAGCATGATAAAAAGAATTTCTAACTGAGAGAGGGGCACTGAGTGAGCAACAACAGCTGAGAACTTGTTTGTCTTGGGCATTGATCAGTGCACATTTTCAATCATCTGAAATATCCTGTTTGAAGCAATTGCAGTCAGGAATTTATTTAGGACACAAAACCTCCAATGTAAACGTGGTGGAATCCTGGAACAAAACTAACAGAGACAACAGCTTTGTGCCATTTCTTTTGTTTGTATAATTAATGTTCAACATTAAGTGTTCACTGGGCTGACACATCCGTGGTACCAGCAAAGTAAATTCATTTAAATGCAGTTTCTCTTGTATTGTTTTTGGAGCTATATGGTACATTTGTTCAGCTCCCTGGTAATACTTTAAAAGCTAATTAGTTTGAAAAGTAAACAAATACACAAACATACATCAAGAAGTTCCAGTTTGTTGTCTCTGATATTTTGGGTTGAAAAAACCCAAGAAAAGAGAACCATGACTTCACTGAATTACTGACAGTGCTGTGGTTTCTATTTCCTGTTGATACGTTCTTCATCCAGGCTAATTTTAAAGAAATTGAAACCAATACTTCAATTGCTGCAAATTTTCAGCTGAAACAATTCAACAAAACAAAGATAGTGGGGAGGAGCCCACAAGTGCCCAGATGGGATATTTATGCTCAAAGATAACAGACCCCTCAGACAGCTTACCTACATCAGCCAGGGGTGACAGGCCTGAGACTGCTGTAGTGAAAACAGGAATGAACAAAGCAGGAGAGGAGAATGGGAAACCCATGGCAGCTCTGTCCTGTTGTGCCTCTCCCCAGCCCAGCTTGTGCTGTGCACTGAGCTAAGTCTCGAGGTCAAGGATTCCTTCCCTGACTCTGTCTCTGCTGCAGTTCCTGAGCAGGAGCTCCAATGGCACAACCCAATCTCCTCTCTGCCCCGTGCACTGACACCCTAATCCCAGCTGTGAACAGGCAGGTGCAGGAATTTGCCCCTCAGCAGTTGTTACCCCAAATATCCCAGTATCCAACTGTGCCATTGGAACTTCTGCACTCGAGTGCTCTCACCAATTTTGCCTGGATGCAGGAGACCATGAGCTGGGCTTTGCTCCCTTCATCAGGATTTGGGAACCAGAGTTGTTCCTGGATGCCATGTGCTGCTGGGATTCCATGAGGCTGTTCCCTGGGCATAACCAGTGAGCAGGAGGACAAAGTTAAGGCCTTTCAGATCTAGCCAGAAACTGAGATTTTTTTCCATGATAAAAGTATGCACTTGATACTTGGATACAGACTCAACAACATCCAGTAACTTATCAAAGACAGTAATTATTTCCATTGATGGTGATGATGATGATGATAATAAGTCATTACCTTGATATAAGGCAGCTTCTGGTTCATGTTTCCAAGGGAACAGTCAGATTATAAAATACTTAGTCAAAATTTATCCCAAGGGACCTCAATATTCTCTGAGATGACAATTTAGGACCTCGTGCTATCTCACTGAGTTAAAAAGTTTCTCACAAGACTGTCTCCTGGTCTCAGAGAATCCTGCCATTAGATTTTTGTTTCAGAACCATTAATTCACTATTCTGTCTCTCAGTATGACACTGTGCTTGCACATCCATTTCTTAGAATGGTCTTTTAGTCTAAAACTGTGGTTCCAGTGTGGCTGAACACTGTTTATTGATGTGGAAAAAAAAAAAATCTGATCCTGAAAGTATTAACATATATATTCAGATATTGAAGAGGTGATTTGTCCCACAGAGAGAATTATGGTTTTTGAATAAGAGAAGGGCTGTGAAGGGCATTAGACTGTGAGGTGATTGTAATATCAAAGGAGGAAAAGGGAAAAAAAGAACTTTCCAATTATTTTAGTAACCCTACTCACTCAATAGTGTTTAAAATATTGTAATTTATTTAGATGAAATTTGTGTAAGCAAAAGTATTTTTCTAGGTACATTAATTTATCAGAAAAAGAATTTCTGTGATGTTTCCTGAAGGTTTCTTTTTGTGGTGATTGAAACAAAACCCACGTCCTGAAGCTATTATTGTAGCAACAAGGATTTTCTGGCTGCATTACTTGTTCACAGATGGTTAGCCTTTGACATGGCAATGAGATTGTTCACTTCTGCAAGATGTTAGCACAGATCAATAAGAAAACTGTCTTACAGAGGGAGCACCTGTTTGTCAACCAAGGCTGCCTTAAAGGTATTGCTGATATTACATTTTCGTTTGTTCAGTGGAAAGTCAGTAGTTTCTCTGGCTGCAGGGTTAAATTCCTTCTTTGTTAGTGTGCAGTTTGATAGGAGAAGGCTCCCACTGGAACAAGAGGGAAACCCACATTTGCAGTGCTGGATAACTTGGTGGGTTGGGCTTGAAAATCTGTTCCATTTACTCCCATTTAGGACCATGGTTATTGCAAGTGTTAGTTTAGTTTTCTGCCAAGTGAAAAAGCATCTTTCAGGTTTTAAAAGAAGTATTTGGGGATGGCTTTATCCAGGTTGTGGTTCACAGGAAGCAGAGCCTCTGCCAATTTGCCAGTGACAGTAAAATATGTGTTCCAACACATGTCATTGAAGCACAAGGCTCATAATAAAAAGGATCAGAAAAATATGAAGGCCCAGGAAATAATGTGAGTGTTTCTAGGAAAAAAAGTGAACTATTCTACCTGGGGAAGTATTCAAGCATTAATGCTGGAAAATTGCCAGCTACTACAGTGGGGATGGAAAAAATAGGAAAGTGATAGCATTTTCTCCAAGAGCAGGAGGTAATAGTGTCTTTCCTTTTGAGAACACTGCTGGGAAGCACAGAGCACCATTTCAATTAGATATGGCATTCCTCTTCCATCTCAGACGTTTGGCTGGATTTTCTATTACAGAACATCTGTCTCTTGTTTCTACACCCTGTTTTTTATTCCTTGTCCATCTCCACAGTGCTGACATGCCCAGGCAGTAATAAATACCAATGGATCTGGTAGTTTATACCCCGGTGATCAAATATTCTTGAAACTTTATTAATTTGTGCGGGTTATCTGTGTTTTAGTTAATAGTACTGAAGAGTAGAGATAAATGCTGGATTGGGAAAATAGGGCAGATTTTCTCTCTTCAATGGAGATAATAATACTCATCCAATGTACAACACAGAATTTCTATCACTTTTAATAATAATGTAATTGTTTTATAGTGGAGATTTGGAAACATCAGTGATGTCAATGATGCTGAGAAGAGCTGTGGACATCAGTAAGGTGACAGGACAGGCTCATGAAGATGAAGAGAAGCAGCAAATGCACAGCTTGTCTAAGGGGTGATAATGATGATGGGGGATGTGATGACCACCTTAAACACATCTGGCGTCTGTAAATGTGGAACAGGAAATAGTTGTGTTCAGTTGGTCATAGCATCATAATTAGTGTTAATGAGGAAAACTGAGCAAAAGAAAACAGAACATTCTTTTTCTGTTCAGCCTAATGGTAGATCCAACTAAACACTAGAGTGGCATCTTCAAAGGATCCCCTGTTGCACCAGCAGTAGTGGCATTGCTTAAATAATGTGAAAATAAGTTGAGCAAGGTGCTCATGAGTGTGTGGAGAGAAACATTTTGATACTGGGAAAGAACTGGGCAAGGTGATCTCTTCTGCTTCCAGTTACCAGCACACCATTAAGGAGAGTTGGCAGAGCTGTCCTATTTGTAGTTTACAGGCTCTTCTCTTTTTTTTTTTTTTTTAATTGTAATGAAAGCAGAGTTTATAACCAATATTATGCAAAGCTTTTAAGACTGGAAATGCAGGCAGCTGAACTGAAGGGTCAGAGTGTTGGGGTCGTTTCTCTGGTGGGGCTCACCTGGAGCTGGATCCTCATGAACCCTGTGGGATGGATTAAACCTGAGCTCTCTGAAGCAAAACCTTGAGGTCTGAGTGAAATGGGGTTTTCCCAGCTAGCTCAAAAGTGGACTAAGTTGGACATGAATCAAGACAAGTGTAAGAGCCAAGGGAAGAAGGAGGTAATGCTGGAACTAGCACAGAATCTGCAGCACATCAGAGGGGCTGCTTCTCCTCAGGAGGCTTCAGGACATGCCCAGGACACGTGCATCTGTCTTTTTTCTTTTTGCATAATTTCCCTGGAATAGATCACTTGGATTATTTTGGAACAAAAATCGAATTTATTTTTTTGTCTTAATGTAAAATTATTTATTTGTGTCCATAAGAGACATAGCCCAAATAATTCCTTACTTCCTTCTTTGTCTGGACTTCAGTTTCCAAGACACCTTCTGCTTTTTGTGATGATGTGAGTGTGGTGTAGTTTATTGGCTGTAGAACTATATAGGAAACTGGGAATGATTTGCTAAAAGTAGTTGAGTTATTTGAATTATAACACACGCTGAGACAGGGATTTTATCTTGAATTGAAATTTGTTGGCATTGACCAGTGAAATGTCAATGATTTTTTACCAAAAAAATTTATACTTTAAAGAAATCTGTTTAAAAAGCAACTTTTAATTGAAAAGAATTATTAAAAATTAAAATACAATTAAAAATTGGATTCTGAATTCTCTCAAATAGCATTTGGATGAATACTGATCATCACCAAGGGTAAACAGGGGAGAGAAAAATAAATGTGTTGTCTGCCCAGCCTCTTAGATTCTGCTAACTGCAGGGCTCCCTGCATACATCTAGTGTTTAACTAATAAAATATAAATCAATATGAATTTCAAGCCAATGTTGTAATGTGTCACATGTTGCTTTCAAAGTAGGGAATTATTTGCTCACTAGACTTCCTGTATTTCCACTGGAGTGTGCAGCCCTTTTTATTCCCATTCTAAAGGAACAGAGCTAACTGGATTGCACCTGTATTCAAAGGAGCAGTACAAATCTGAACAGCAGCCAGGTGATCAATTATTAGGAGGCAGCACTGCATTGTGTTGTTCATCAGGAGCTTCCAGAGAGAAGAGAAAGAAATTGTCAGAAACAGTCAATGCAGTTGAAAAAAAAAGGTAAAGAGGGAGAGAGAGAGTGGGGAACCAGAATAAATCAGGGTTACAATTGTATGCAGAGAGCTGGAGTGGAAAGACAGAGCAAATCAAGGTGGCAGGAAATAAAATATTGCTCATCAACAGAAATAGGGAGGAGAGAGACATCAAAACATGGAGACTCATGCAAAAAAAAAGCAGCTCAGGATAGTGACTGTGGAAAAATGTTGGAGAAGAGCTGTTTGGGAAGTCATTAAAGTAATATGGAAAAAGAGAAAGTCAGTGACACTTGCTTTGTTTGAGATGAAGGACCCCAGAACAAAACCAAAAGAAGAAAATAAGAGGTGCCAAAAGTTATCATGAAATAAAATATTGCCACTGTCCCCTCCCTTAAAATTTCAGTGAGGAGGAGGCAACTGCCCTCCCACCAAGGCTTCCCATAGAAATGGCTGCACTGCTGGATTAAATTTTGAGAACAATGTGGTTTGAATCTAATACCATCCTCTGCTTCCTCCTCTTCCTCAGCTGTAGTTTGGTCCTGACCAGAAGTAAAACAGCTCAATCATATTTAAGTCTGGAGGGAATAGATCATTTTGAGGCAGAATTTTTTGATTTGCTAATTCATAACCACAGTAGAGTAGCCTGAAAGTTAAAATAGATTATTTTGAGAAAGAATTCCTTGACTTGTTAATTCATAACTGAAGTATAGTAGTCTGAAAGTTAAAATATTGCTGCTCACATATCCAGTCCCTAACATTTACTGAAGTGCTTGACTGTGCTTGAAGCTAAATAAGGTTCAGAAATGAGTGTACTATAAATTCCTTAGGCTGGAGACTACCAGGTTCTTCTGCTATAGATAATGAATGCAGTGTAAAATGCTTCCCATGCAAAAACAACTGATTGCTTCTGAGCCTTTTGTTCCATCCTCTGTCCTTCTGCACCATTGTGCAGCCAGTTCCTGGTAGAGCATTCATTTTCTGTTCAAATGCAAGACCAGCTGCTGGCAGTCATGGTATGAATAATTCTAGAAATATATGGGGTGGTATAATGGGTACTCTTGTCCACTGAAAAATGCCAGGGAAATGATTGCTTGGCATTGCTCAGCTGCTGCAGAGGACAGGATTTACTGCTGCTGCTCATCACACACAGAACCTTACAGTGACTTTTGCTTGCACGTGCTGTAACTTGCAGTCTTTGTTTTTCTCCTCATGGAATTTGTGGGACGTGGTCAACCCCGTTGATGGAAATGTTACTGCCACTATGGCAAGTCAGCTCATCCCATTCAAAATTCCTTCACTTTGACCCCACCCTGAGATCTCAGTTTTATACATTGGCCAAATTTGTTTAGAACCATTCCTTCCTGTTATTTTATTTATTGCCATTTGTTGGGAGATTGATGCAGCCTCTGCACTGGTTATAATTCTCTCTATCAGTCTGTCTGTAGTATCTCTGCAATCCCAGCTCTTCATCACTGTGCATTCTTTATGGATCACATTACTTTCACCACCCCTTATCTAACTACTTCATAAAAGCACCTCACACATTTATAAAGCATGACAAGAGCATTACCATAAACTATGCTGCTGTGCTCAGTAAACACATCACGGGCTCTCCATAGGCTAATCACCTTAGTGGATAAAATTATCTGGGGATGAATTTATCTGCAACCATCATATCAAAAGATGAATTGTATAGAGCCACACTATTTTGCTTTTCCACAAGAATTTAAGATCTCTGAATCATTTTGTGATGACTCAAAGCCTGGATTTGAAAACTGGTTTCTGTGGAGCTGCTTTGTAATTCAGTGGATTATTTTATAAATATTTTTTAAAAGTCCTAAAAGTGTGACATTTTCATGTACCATATGAAAAATGCAAAGGTTGCATCATGAGCATAATAAGAAATTTTGAGTCTCTTCTAAGGCTGAAGGGAAAATGAATACAGTTTGGAGCAGTTTGGAGATGAAGGTATTCAATAAAGTTTTTAGGCAGTTCTAGAGATCTGGTGCTTGGGAAAAGCCTGTTGGGCAAAAGTGAGACTCTGGCAGGACCTTGCTGTGCTTGCATAGCTGACACAGAATAAATCCTTTCTTAGTAACCACTCCTCATGCACATCTCTATATTCATTTCTCATCAGCAACTGTGATTGAATCACTTATTTCTCATCCAAAAAGAAAGTAGTCCTGTCTTTTTTTGACTGTGTTTTTTTCCTGAAACTTAATACTGATTCTTTGGATGCCTTTTGCTGGCAGCATTTAGAACAACACTTTGAGGTTCCAAGAGCAATATTCTGTGGTTTACTCAAATTTTATTGTGAGGGTATTTTCAGGCCTAATTCCACTTTGAATTTCCACTGTTCTCTGGCAAGGAACTAGAGATGTCAGTATTGGAAATATTCATTTCTGTTCAGCAGCAGAAATTCTCCGCAGCTTTGATACCAAGAAAATTTGTTCTGGGCAAGAATTGTGCAGCTGCAAAGCAATGATCAGAATAGCACAGCAGGTCTTTTTAATCTCGAGTTTATATTGCTGCCTGCAGTTTAAGTTATAGGAGGAGCACTGCTTCAATGCAGGCATATTACATCTATTTTGTCCAAACTCGTTTTTTTTATCCTCTCTGACATATCAAATATTAAATTTTCCAAACCACCCAAGTGACTAAGAGCATGATTTTTTTTTAAAGGTACTTACAAGATTTTATGCTCAGCCTTACTGGCATACATCATTTAGACCAAGACATCCTATTTACAAGTGATATAGACCTCTAGGAGTGTCATATCTCACTGAAAGTCAATGAAATTTAGAGTCATAATGCTTATTACTTTTTGATATGGAACTTCAGTTATTTCTCAAAAGTAACATTCTTCTCTCTCTGAATTAAGTCCTGCCTCTTCACACACATCTCTTAATGGCATTCCAGAGCTGTAAATCCCACCAAGACTTCTAACCTCCATTTCTCAAAGTTGCTTTAAGTTAGCCTCTCCTTGAAGTAAAAAAATTCTCATTAAAAGACTGAAGATCCCCACTAAGAGTACATTGGATTCTTGCCTGCCTCGTGAATTACATGTCTGGGTTTTGTAGTTCATCAATGCAAGAGTGCTGATAGTCCTTGTTACAATTCCCTCCCTGAGACACAAAAGCAATCAGTCCTGTGGGGAGTGGGGATGGCCCTGGCAGGGACAGCTCCACACACAAGGGGTGGATTTTCTCACAGATTCTGTCATTTTGGGGGCATACTGTACACAGGCATGTCAAATCCTAATTAAAACTCCTCCTAGCCCTGCTTAAATAAGAACTGGGAGCTGATTCCTCATCAGCATTCCTCTCCAGCCACCCTTGCCCTGTCGCCTTCCTCAGCCTTGCTGGTTATTCCTCTGCCTTTGGAGCTGCAATGTGCCAGAGGCAGGAGCTGCTAGATGGCTGCCTTGTTGTTCTGGAGACCATTTTCCCTTTGATTCATCTGTAAGAGATTTTTTTTAATTTTTTTTTTAATATGCATAAGAATAAGGTCCTGTGCAAATTTCTCAGGAGATCAATTTGCAAGGCTCTTTAGTAGAAAAACCTATTCTCTGGTGTGTATATTGGTTTGATATGGAAATTCATAAGCCAGCCCAAGATCCAAGCACAGCTCATATGTTGGTGTGTTCTGGGTTTTCCCTGTGAATTCAAGAGTAGAATCCACACCATTTCTCCGTTACAGAAAATACATGTTTTTAATTTCTGTGAATAAACCAGTTTGTGAGAATCAGAGTCTATTCTATTCTGGGTGTAAGTATAAGAATCTGTAAATCTCTCAGATAAAATGCCTCCTGTGCCTGATGGCAGAGAGCATTAGTAGAAAATTGTAAAAGACTACAAATCCTTGTGCTAATTAGAGCTTTGCAGATCCCTGCTTCCCCTATTATGCTGAATGGGAAATAAAATACAAATGGAAAAAAAAAAAAAAAAAAAATTAATATTAAATTGAAATATTAACATTCTGCTGAACAAAATATTTTAAAGATATTATTTTCCTTCCTGTNAAAAAAAAAAAAGAAGTTAATATTAAATTGAAATATTAACATTCTGCTGAACAAAATATTTTAAAGATATTATTTTCCTTCCTGTAGAAGTTCTTTTGTTATTCATTTTTGCAGAAAAGTTTGATTTCGTAAAAATGACCTTTTTGGTGAAGATTAGTCATAGAAACTTTGGAGTTTCTAAGATAAATAAGCAGAGAAACCTGTGAGAACACACATTGCTCCTCTTGGCCCAGGAATTCTCACTTTAGACTCAATCAGAACTTTGGCTGAGTGTGAAATGAATTTTCACAGGTAACTGACCTGCTTTGTCCAGGAGCTCTTCTGCAGACTCTGACCATGGGCCAGCACAAAGCGAGACAATCTCATTGTCTTACTCAAAACTGGGGTGTTGTGCCATGGCACAGGAACTGGGGCCCCATCCTCCAGGAATGTGGCACCATCCCATGAGCTCTCAGAGCTGGGACCTCCAGGAGTGCTCTTTTAAGTGACCTGGACATCAGAAAAATCTCAATAGGGTTTTAAAGTTTAACACAAGGTGCATTTCCAAGGGAAAACAAATTTCACACACCATGGTGCTCTCGTTCTGGTCTTTTGTGAAGCAGCAGTTTCTTTAAGGGGGTACCCTGTGTCTCCAGAAACATTTCACAACAACAGAATTCGAGAAAATAATATCCCAACCCAAAACTTAATGACCCACAGTGGGAGCCACTTATGTCATAGAGTCTTCCCAAAATGAAAATAATATAGATCTTGCATAATGAACAACGAAACACTGAATATTAATGAAAATATAAATAGAAATTTAGGAAACAGACCACTGCAGTCTATTCTGATCCACTGGGCTAAAAAAAAAAATCCAATATATATCAGGGGACTTGCAGAGCATGTGTGGAGCATTCTGAATTCCCATGGTTATGGTAATTCCAGATATAAGGAATAGCTCATCAATTTATTTGTATCAGTTATCATAATGGAAAATAATTAAGTAAGGAGTAATGCTGATGGTTTATATTTAGGCCAATTTTTTGATGTGCCTTTGTGTTACATCAGGTTTATGAGCCAAGTTCAGCCGTTTTGTGCCTTCATTGGTGGCAGTTAACTGTGACCTTGTGAAAACCTGAAGCCTTCTCTGATTGCTCTGCAAATGCATCCTGTAAGCTTGTTCCTTTTCCTTCTGGAGCAGACACACAATGTCAGTGGATTACATGTAAAAGAGAAATTGGAGTGTAATTGCACTGTGGCTATGAGGAGTCTTTTATTTGTTCACTTGTGAAGTCGCTCATGGTGTAGCATGGGACTTTGTTTTTCCATCTGTTACATATTCCTGTCAGAAGCAAAAATGTTGCTTTGTAAGTTCCATAGTAGAGGCTTATTATTTCTTAAAGTAAAGTATAGTGTTTTCCCCTGTGCACAGTGTAGTCTGTAGTTCTGGCACATTAGCTGGCATAAACATTTTGATTAAAGCTTATGAATGTATTAATTACACCTGGGAAGTTTCCAAAGCTTATTCAAACTGAAAATTCTTTAAACTGCAACCCCCAAACCTGAATTCTTTATAGTAAATGTAAAAGTAATAGCTGTCACAGGGTTGTTTTTCCTTTCTCTTGGATGCTTGTATAAAGACATGGGGTGGCGAGGGCGCAAATTTTTTTATCCATTAGTTTCTGGGAGCACTTTTTCAGCAAGTCTGCTAACGTCTGAAGAATTTTTGTTGTCACATTGTTAAACATTTGCTTGGAGTCTATAGGACTTAAATTCTCTTTTCAATTTTCTCTGTTCTCCTAGGTCTAGCAGCAGCATCTGCATATACTTAAGCATTTTCAGAATAACATATGTGTCTGTGACCTTAGCAGGGTAATAGCACTGGCACTTAGACTGGCTCCTTATAAATAAATAGAGCAGCCACAAACCAGCTATAGTCCTAATGAACTGTCTGGACACGTTGATAAAATTGGTCCATATGATTTCTTTTGCTTGTATTCCCTGGGTGAATTACCAGTGGTGTAACAGAGGCAGAATTTGGCCAGCAAAGCCCATGATGTTGTTTGGGCACCGCGATTCTTTTGCAAGTAGCACAAACAGGTTCTTACAACAACCTTCATCTGGATTAGGCTGTGAGGTGCATTTGCAATGAGCCAGGAGCAAATGTACCAGAGGATCTGAATTCTAAAATCACTGGGCTTATGACCCCGAAAAGAAAGGCACATCTTATCTGTCAGCCGTGTGTGCCAGCGCCAAACAGCCCAAGATGTCTCACCAAAGCTCTGCTCTGCTCATGCATTCATGCACACGTGCATTCATTATGATTGACCTGCCCTAGGAAGGTCCATTAAGTGGAACTCATTTCAAGCACAGATGGTCCTGAATAGCTTAATGTCTGTCTGGTGGCCAGAATAAGTGGATTCTTGATGGCCTCAGACTCCTGATCACATACATGCAGCCAAGGAGGAAATGAAAACATGTTTATCATTTTGATAAACAACCTCTCTCATTGCTGCAGGACGCTCCATGTAACTCAGCAGAGTCAAATACTATTAAATTGTCATCACTGTCAGAGAGAGAATGTATAAGTTTTGCTACCTGAGTCATAGTTAATGACTTCCACAATGTATAACACAAATCAGTAGTGCTGTTTGCCTTTTTTATGTTTGTTTACTGATAAGTTCAAGCTTGGCTGGAATGCAGAGGCAAATTATAATTTTGAAGTGCAAAATATGCTTTTATTATTACCTCCTAGCTGGAGGAATAAAAAACAGAGATGACTAGGAGAGGGCTTTTTGGCTTCTCCCAGGCATGCACTCAGACCTTAGAGGTGATTAGATATTTTAAATCACAGCCTCCCACAGCAGACTCATACTCATGATAAAGTATTTCACTCTGCTGTGTGTAAACCCAAGGTGGCTTTGTAACAGAGACAAAAATGAGCCTTATTTCAGGACTTTAGTGTCCTCCAATTAGAACAAAACCATTTGCAGGGGTAACAAACAGTTGTCCTTGTTTTACAGCAAGAGTGATCTATTATTGCTACAGTTTTCTATTTTAGACCGTGCAGAACAAGGATTTTGGAAGGCTAGGGAGTATGAGCAGAGTTGCAATGACACAAATAGTTGCCATTTTCAACAGTCCAGGATCCTCCTTGGCAGGCAGTTCTGTCCCTCTTGCTTTGGTCACATTTCCCTCATGCAAAGTTGAGGGCCTCCTGTGATCAGAAAGGATCAGCTGTTCTCAGAGTCCTGCTAATGGCTGGTGTGAAGAAGACATAAGTCATGACAGGACATTTTCATCCATCTCTGAACCTTCTTGAAGGAAGATCAATGTTCTTCCTGGTCTGCAAGTTCCAATTCCATTTCTAATTTTCTGATTTTCTTGGGGCAGAAGGGAATTATTAAAAAAAAAATTGTGTGGATAAAACAGACACTTCATGAAATGCAACTGTCAACATAAAAAACAGGAGATGCTTACTTTGAGGATTTTAGGCCCCTTCCCTCTCCTTTTAAATTCAATGGCAAATCCCCTATTGACTGGAATGAGTTGGATGAGGCTATTGTTGTGGAATCAAAGCCAGAAGCTGCTGTAGCTCAATAGACCATTAACTTCCAAACACAGAGACATTTGTGGGGTTTATGACAAGGATTCAAACTTTTGCTGCACTCACAGCCTATCAGATCAATAATTCACATTTTTTTAAGGACTCCCAGCCTCGTAATGTCTTGCCAGGTCTTCCCATAATCCAGATGAACCATTGAGAGAAAAAAAATGGCTCAGGAAAGTCATAAGATATTGATTTAGAGCATTTCTTGGTGCTCTCCAGCCCCCTCCCCCAAAAGAAGAAAGTTGGAAATAAAAAAATAGAATGCAAAGGTGTTTCACATATCCATCTGAAGACATGGAGTGGTTTTCAGTGGAAGCTGGATTCTTGTTCCTCTCCCCATTCAATTAATTTCCTCATTTATGCTGAAGTAGATTTAAATAGAACTGCCCACCCTCATGTATTTGTGGTATATATGTTTCTGTGAATGAGGTAGTAAGCAGGATGCTTTTTCAATCAAGTTTTTTCCCTATTCCCACTGAGTCCATTTATATCTGTCTCTATACTCATTTTGTAGATGGCTTTGTAAAAGTCTCCTATGTACACACATGGTTGGTAAAATTCATACCAGCAAAATACATTGCATGCAATGCTACCCAGTAGGAATCCATAGGCTAAACATGCTTTAATGTATATATCTGATTCCACTTAGCAGATTTTTCAGGAAAACAGGCTCTATAACAGGCAGAATTTTCTCCATGTGAGCTGGATTTTTTCTTCTCTGTCAGCACTGGAAGGGATCTTTCTATTATTATAATCATTAATATTTGCATACTTTTGTAGCCTATGTAGATAAAACTTCCAATTAATGTATTTAACTGTCGAGCAGTTTTTCATTACTTTTTACAGTTTCATTATGTTTTGCCCCTCCTAAACAACTAAACACTTTGAGCTAAATTCTTTACTGCTCCAGCAACTTGAGCTTCCACATAACAATCAAAGGTGTTATAAAGCTCTTCCAACACAACCCATTATTTTGAATAGATACCCAAATAAGAAAGACTAGGTCATGTGGTTCTTAGTACTCATGCAGCAAATTTATAGAGAAAATAAGGCATTTAGGTTATTCACAGATATTTAGCACACAGTCTATGTAGTCTAAAATTAGAATTGCTTATTACTGCGTGCATTATCTTTATTGTTGAAATTACAATCAATAAAATCACAAATCTCTCTTCTCTTAGGGCATGACCATAAGATGGATTAAACCAATGAGAATCTTTTCATTGCTTTCAAGATGATTTGGAGAGGGGACCAGGGAGTTTGTGTGAAGGATTACTTCATAGAAAATGCAAGCATTTGGGGCTGAGTTGATTATCACAATTCCTCTTACTCCTCAGAGACACTTCAAAGACCATTTGTCGGAGGATGGCTCTCTGAATTGTTGGGATCTCTCTTTTTTGACACCTATTGGCTTTCAAAAAGCTGCAGGTCAAATGCACCTAATAACTAAGAGGTGCAGCAGCACATCTCTCCAGATTACTTCAATGTTTACTACAGAGTTGATCTCATGCTTGCAAACTCCACCATATGACCAACATCAGGCAAGGCAGAATCCTCCCTGCCCACTTGCCCAGTGCTTCACTAAAAATGCCACACTTGGGGAATCCCCAGGTACCAGGACTTGCTCCTTGTGGGGAGATTCCACTGGACTCCCAGACCTCTACCAAAACCCCTTGTTCACAGCCAGACCAGTGTGGATCAGCATCTCCAAACTTTTTATTCTCCTACCTGGCCACACAGCAGAGTATCAAAATCTCTCAATATTCTTTCAAAAAGAGTGGAAGCCAAAGATATGAGTAATGTGGTTTATGCTGTAGTAAAAGCACTGTGCACTTAGCAGTTCTTAATGGCATGAAGAAATAATGCTCTTCTAGAAAATCTTGCCCATCCTGCCCTTTAGTGGGCAGCACATGAGGTTTTCAACTAAGTTGAAACAAACCCTGCCAAATTTGTGCTGCAATTTCAGAAAGTAGCCAAATATCTGTGGGGAGCAGCCTGATACCATTAAACTCTCAGTGTTTATGAGCTAAATGCAATCTGAGCTGAGGAATGGAGATATTACCTGGGCAGGGCATTAGCCCACTGTGGTGTTTGTCTCCTTGCACTGCAGAGCTGAGGTGAAGGGGAATGGCAGCCCTGACACTTCAATTCTGTGCTCAGCATACAGCACAAGCCCAAAGCCACCGTGTGTCTGTCTGTCAAGCCTCTGTGCTCTCCTTCCAGTAAAACTATTGCAAATGTTCATAAAGAACAATTAGGGAGAGGGCAAATTAAACCTGGTGATCTCAAACTCAATGGGAATGTCTCCTGCCTTAAACCTGCCAATTTAATGTGAGGGGCAGCAAAGGGAAGTGCTGTTGGGCCTTTAGGTGATCTGGGGATACTCATTGGCATTCCCTGAGGGCTGAGTACCAGCACAGAATCAAATATTTGGAGAAAAATCATATTTCTAGATGGATTCCCTTGGTCTCTATTCTTGTATGAGAAAATATTTGGGGAAGAGTTCTCCAATGTTACAAGCATAAAACCAGCCAACAGCAGTTGCACATTTTCTGTAGTATTTTACCTACATTTCTTCAGGCCCAGACATTGACAACACTATTTTGAGGCCAAAAATTATGTGGATGTCATAGAAACTTCTAATATAAGAAAGGCAAGGGAACTTATCTACATTTTCTATTAAAAATGTGGTATAGCAGTACCTGGCTTATTCAGGAGCACACAAAAAGATAGAAATAAAACTGTAATCCCACCTGTACAGAAGGCACAGACAGGAGCACGCCTGGGTGCTTTGATTAGCCACTGCTGCTCTTCCTAATCAGAGTGTCAATATTCTCTTTTTTCTTTTTCTTTTTTTTTCTCCTTTTT
>VYXF01004964.1:169681-227447 GCA_013397295.1 Polioptila caerulea | reverse complement strand
TTTTTTTTTTTTTTTTTTTTTTTTTATTGCCAGAAGGAGGAACGTGTGAAGTTATAGCAGCACACAGATGCTGTAATAAGAATCGAATTGAGGAAAGATCACAAACAGTAAAATGCTCCTGTCTACCTGGGAAAGTGGCTGGGACTACAAGAAACAGACCCTCCTGTGTTGATGGCAAGTAGCTCCTCCTGTGTATTTGTTTCTGTTTGTGTATCATCCAGTAGAAAGCTGTAAGTCTATAGATTGTGCATAGGAATTTTGTTGTGTTCTTTATTTACCAGAATAGAAAAATTTATAAATATTTATTTAGACAACTTTCTTGCTAATCTAGTGCATAGTTCTGTGCACATGGGTCATGTTAAGATTTACCTGAAAACTGTGAGAATATTGGCCAGTATGGATGCTTTGCTGAGTATAAGAGATTTATTTTTGATAAATACCTGGACAAAATTATCCCTTGAGTCATTTCATGAGGCCCCTTCGGTGCCACATTAGTTTTGATTCATAAATATTTCAAAGGACAACTGCCATTCATTTTGATTTAATTAGTCATTTGGAAAGTCAGTGGCAAGATAACATAAACAAATGAAACTTGTATTGTAGTCCTGAAACAAACATTACAGAAAGCTGGGGGAAAAAAATCTTTGCCTTTTGAAACCACTGCTGCAGTTGCTTGTCACAGGGATTTGTTTTTTTTAATTTCTTTTTTTTTCTGGAGGAATAGCACCATGTTATTTGTGTCTGGGTTTCATATGAGGTTTAGCTCCACAGGGTATTTTTCTCTCTGGGGCTCCCCTGCCAGCACTGCAAGGTGAAACCACGCAGCAGTCGGGGAGAGAGCCACGGCTGGGAAGTGCTTAGTAAAATATAAATCACATAAGAAGATGGGGAGTAGGTGGTACTAATCCCATTAGTTACCCCTCCCAAACAAGCTGCTCTGTGCTGCAGAATCCCTCTGTGCAGCAGCCTTGTGGAAAGGAGTCTCTTGTAAAAATCCCTCGCTGTTCTTTTGGGTGAGCGCTGTGTGCTGCTGTTCTACCAACCCACAGGTGCTTCAGAGAGCCCTGGGCTGGGTTTGTGCAGCACTGTGGGCTCTGTGCTGGGCTCTCCTCACTCTTGCCATGTTGGAATCCCACGGGTGGTGGTGTCTCTGCCAGTTCTGGAAGCACCCAAAATTTCCTCTTGGTGTCCGTGTTTGGCACTCAGCTTCACCCCAAGCGAGAGTGGGGTGCCCTACAAGCAAATATTGGGAATAAGTTCTCTTCTGTGTATCTTTCCTGAATCCCAGGCTGCCAAGGGATCAGAAGGGAGCAGGGAGGGGTCCAGTGTAGCTCAGACAGGAGTTATAATTACACAGGAATATTGGTGGGTGTTGTGGAACAGAGAATTGTGCAAAGATCACTCTAGCAGATTTGACACCAAAAAGGTGAGAGATTAGGGGCTGCCTTAGAGGAAGGAGAACCTGGTGTTTTCTCAGCAGATATTTCTGGCATGTAGATATCTGGTTTATATATTAAAGATACAAAAGGAAATGTTTTATTATTTAAAAACACACTCAGATTTTAAATCATGAAGCAGTGTTTCATAGCATGTTAGACTGGGAATGCAATTCAGCTTTTGAACTCATGATTAAAACTGTGCTATGAATGCACCTGTGAATGATTACACTTTAGTCCACACCCTGTCATTCTGTTATTGCTTAATTACCCCGCTAAAAAGAAGCTTTTCTTTTTCTGCTAAGCACACTCATAAAATGGTAGGTGAAAACTACAGCTGGTTCTAACCAAAGATCAGCTATACAAGCCTTGAAGAATTTCATGTTCTTCATTAGGTCCTGAAATACAGAGGCAGCAGCTAGAGCAGACAGACACCATTAATTCAGCTCTCATAACTCTGTTCAGAGAAGAGAAGCTCAAAGAGTGCTGTGTTAAGAAAAAAGTCGGGTGCAGGTGTGGACTGGAGCCTAATTGCTCTGTCAGGATTACAATAAAGAGAAATGTTATTGTCTGGAATTTTGAAAGGAGTTAGGATAAAACAATGGCTAATATGAAAGTGTAAGGCAAGTCCCATTGAAGTCAGTGGTAAGACTCACTGTGACTTCAAAGCCAGCAAACGTGAACTACAAAGGAATGTCTTCCCCTTTCAAGTTTAGTTGTTTTAGCCAACCCATAGCTGCTTTTGTAGATGGCTGGAGAACAGTTCAAAAGCCCAATATGCTGCTGGTAAAAATTAATCCAAGGGACATTTGCTTTGGCCTTTGTTTTATCCCAGACTTTGCTTTGTGGCTTTTGACATACTGACCTGGTTTCAGTCAAAACTTTTTCCAATTTGGTGGTTCCATTCTTGTTAAGACAAACTCTCAAAGCTTCCCATGGAAGTCCCATTGATGTCAGTGCTTTAGCTCACACAAAGATTTGGGATTTGCTGTTTATTTTGTACATGAGAACGTTTCAAAAGTTCACCTGCAACTTTCTACCTTCTTTATCTACCTTATTGAAAGGATTAAGACCAGTTAATCTCACACTAGGTTTTATTTACAGTGTGTAAATGTATATAATTCCAAGCCACGTTGTGTCACTCAGAAATCTTGCTTAGGTCCTAATTAAATACCCACAGGTGTTCAGGTGCAGCAATATACTCACTCCCAAACAGAGACATCACCTCTGAGAGGTTACAAGGACTGAGAGACCCCCGTGAGCATTCTGGCTCTTGGCTGATTATCACCTTGAGCCATCTGTACCCTATGGCTATGCACTAGAGTGTATAAAACAGGCTGAACCTCACTACTGCCCTGCCAAGCTGTGACTTAATGGTGTTGGGATCAAGCTTTTGGTGTTTCCCAGTAAAATTTCATCAGAAAAGAACTGAGCAAGGCTGCTGCTTTGACAGTTTGAGTCCATGTTGCAGAGGAGAGATTGCATTGCCTTGCACTCCTACCAGCTATTGCTCTGGGACACAACTGGGCTGTGTGAAGAGCTGGCTTTGTTTTCTCTTTCAGAGAATACAGTTATAGGTAGGAGTCATCTTAACATTTTTAATAAGTATCAGTGGTGATGAATGGTCCTTTTGTCCTTTCTGTTGAGAGATCTGACCATGGGTAGCACACCCTGCAGTCCTTGGCACACTTGGCATGCAGTCGTCCTCCTGCATGGGCCGAAATTCAGGCTGAGGTTGTTCATACTAGGAAGGGCATGAAGTTGATGTGTATTCCCAAGTATCACTCCCTGCCAAGTCCAGAAAACTTCTTCTTTGGGGTCTCATCTTAATAAAGTATAGTGAGGCCAGGCTGTGGCACCCTCAGAAGTCATAAATGATTCCTTGTGGCTCATTCAGTAGACTCTGTCCTAAAAGCTTCCTCCATCACCATTGAATTATGCAGTAGCAACAGTGGGAGCAAAAGAAAAACCAAACCTTGCTGTGAAACACTGACACCAGTTTCTGTTTCTTTGCCTATTCTGTTGCACATTTACTTTCATGATTCTCTTCACTACTTCAAGGTCTTTTTTTGTTTGAAGGATGGTTTGAATGCTCCCTTCCCTCTCTACAATTTATCTTGCCTGACACTTGACCACAGCATATACCACAGGCACCAGGCTGCTCAGCTCTCTGCCATGGATATTATTATTTTCTTCATTTGCCCAAGTACCTCTCAGGAGAAATTCCCTTTTTCTGGGGAAAGCAATGTCCAGCATTTCCAGTGGGCTCATGAGGGCCCTCAGGTGTCTCAGCAGAAATCACTGTCAGTGGTGCAATTTCTCCTGTGGGCTGAGGTTTTAGTCCTTTGTCATATCATTACTATAAAAAAAAAGATAATTATAATTTTAATACTGTCACTTTTATACTGGGAATATCATGCTTTGTACCACATCCTTTAAAGTGGTATTGAACCATCCTGTACAGTCAGTAGGTGGTTTTGTCTGTGTGTTCTTCAAGGCTTGTGAATAATATATAATTTGTTCATCTATATTAGAGTTTACTATGTTACAGTCAATGCTCTCAGACACACATTTGTTTTAATGTTTCATTTTTCTGTTCCCTTCCCTTCAATCTTCTTCCAGGCTATTTTAAACTCTTTCACAGGCAACCTCATATTTCTTGCATAATTATCTGTGAAATTTGTTGGACCACAGAGTATGGAATAACAGAAAAGCACCTGCACTGGCTTTTGAAATCGGCCACAAAGGGACTTTCATGCAGGTTGTGTGTATTGCCAGTGCTTTTAGGAAATGAGATGGGTTTGACACTGGTGAAAACCAATGAGGAAAAAGGAAGGTGCTACAAAAATGCTTAGCAGTATCTGTCTCTCTAAATTGTACCTGTAAGAAAGGCCTCTGCAGACATGTAGGGTAATCTCATCCCATGTTTTCTGCAACACAGGATTTGAAGCATTAACTCTCAGGCAGCAGGATTATGGTTTAGCCTCCATGGTTTGCTCTTGTCCTGTTTTATACCAGTCATGCATCAGGGGAAAGAGAAATCATACAGAAAAATAAAATAAAATCAAGCCAGTATTTTCATTTTTCACAGGTTGATTTTGGATCACCTGAAGTTTCAGATCATTCCACAATGTACAAAATGTTAGCACACATGTACTTATTTAGATTTCTGTTCGTTTGAGGATTGCTAGTCACCATGTGGTCCTGTGAATTTACATCACACTTCAACAGGGCAGCACTACCAAACCAAACATGAGTCTTACTGACCAGTGAGAGCACCCTGACTCCTAGTGCCTCTCTGGGCCAGCACCTCACACCTCTCCAGTCGTGCTGCTGGATGATTGGTGCTGCTCATCCTTATTTTTCCATGTGCACCAGTTGGAGCAGATAGAGGACAGCATTCCCAGCACACATTCCATTTGCTGGTGTTTGCCCTGCTTTCTCTCACCCAGGACACACAAATACGAAGTTCCCACTCCTTAGGCAGGCAGTAAGTGCAGCCTTAAGTCAACCCTGTTGATATGGTTTATTTATTTTTATTTTTAAATTATGAGTAAGGTATTGATTGTGGAGCAAGCATCCATGATTCAGGAGTGTTCCTTCAGTTCAGAGGTGCAGCTCAGCCCCTCGTGCTGGGCCTCAGCATCCTCCCACAGCTCTGGTGCTACCTGAGCTTGCTCCAGCTGAGAGGTGGGCATGGGATGCACAGACACTTCCTGGCCCTCCCTGAAGTGAAAGCAGGATTCAAACCTCGTAGAGCCAAATGAAAGACTCCAATTGACTTTGGGTCAGGTCCTTAGTAAATGCTTTGTTAGAGATAATCCTGTATCTATCAGCATTTACATCAAGTGAAAACAGTTCACAGCCACAAAGCCAATAGTTTTCTATTTATCTAATGTGTACTTTAGGTTGTATGATCAGAAAGCCTTTTTTTTCCCACTCTGTGAAAATATTTTCAATCAATTCTTATTTCTTGAAGAAAGGGGGAAAAATGCTTTTTGAAATCCAAGGAGTCAGCTTCTCATCCCTCTAGCTGTGCTTCGGCCTAGATAAGAAGAGATCTCAGGGTCCCATATTATTAATTCACTGTCTATATGAATAACGAGCAGCCTTGGTGAATTATTCCACACTCCTGGGAAAATCTATAGCCCTGTCCTTCTGCAGCACCACTGGAACCAAGCAGTAAGCTCATATTTATTTTTATTTGGTGAATTCAGATGACTTCATTTGTAAGGAGGAAAAAAATGTCTCTCTTCCCCACTGACATCCATTTAGTAAGCTCAGAAAAAGTCGCAGAATATCACATGTGCTCTTAAAAAAAAAAAGAAGACAGGAGGGAGAGAAGTCTAACTTTACTGAAATATTTTAGGCTTTTGTTTTGTCCAGATCATGTCTTCTTGAAACGCCCTTGCAGCCGCCCTGAAATCGCAGCAGATCCTGAGAGGTGCTGACTTCAGAGGGAGCAAAAGCAAAGCTGGCAGCAGCCTTGCAGGGTAATTAATTCATTTACCCAGGCACAGAAGCTCTCATTACCAGTTTGCCATTGCAGGGCAGAGGCTGAAGGGAGCAGAGGAGCAGCATGTGCCTGACCCTGCTGATGCTGGGTGAGATTTTGTGTCAGAGCACAGCCTCATCTCCTGAACCCAGACCATCAGTGAGCAGCCTGGGGAGAGCAGGGAGGCTGTGCCTCTCCCTGAGCCAGTGGATGTGCAAATAAATCTCTGTGTGGGCATATGGATCTATATCTATGCATATATATATATATATATATATATTTCTGTGCACACACTGCAGAGTGGGGTGGTGCCTTACAGCCCCCAGAGCTGCTCAGACACACAGGGATGTTTTTCTGTGGTTAAGGCACACACGGGCAGGACAGTCAAGGAGCAAATCTGCAGCTCACCTGAGCCAGTCTGCAGTGAGGGCTTCCCAGGCAAGAACAGTGAGGGCTGTGCTGTTCCTGCTGCATGCAAACTGCAGCCGGCCCTGGGGAGAGGGCAGAGGATGCTCCTGTCTTTCTGCTGTGAGCATGGTGCAGCTAATGAGAGCATCTGACTGTGGGTTTGTGTGAGTACCTCTTCATTGCAGCTATAATTGGTCTCCCAACCTTTGCCTTATATTTCTTTCTTTTTCCATTGACATTGTGGTTTCCTGCACAGCAAAGCAACCACCCTTTTTAATATCAAGCTCATAGAACAGCTGACTAATCCACCCCTGATGAGGTGCAGAGAGCTCACTTAAATCCCAATTTCAGCAGGAAAAACATTTTCTACTTAAGAGGGGTAAAAAAAGCTGTAAGTCATGGCACTATCTCCATCTGTGTGAAGGGTGGTCGCTTTTCCAGGCTCCAGCTGGCAGATTTCAGTGCTGACACAGAGGGAGCAGAGCCCTCACAGCCAACCAAGGTGCACAAACAGCATCCCTATGGTGAAATTAGGGAATGGCATGGCTCTGGAGCAGTGTGAAGACACACAGGAACATATAATTACTTCACCTCCATACAGAGGAAAGTAACCTTTCACTCAAATACTTGCAATAAACCCGCCAGAGGCTAAATGGAAAAACAGTAGGAGATTTCTCCTCTGATAGGTAGCATTAAGTGTTAATCACAGCACTGGAAAGAGCCTGGGAAGAGGGTTTGGAGGCAGGGAGGGCAGCCAGCCACACCAGTGTGCCAGGCTCCAGAGGGAAAAAGAAGCACGAGCTGGAAGGGAAAAGAGAGCCTAGAGAAAATTCCCGTGCAGGGATGAAGGCACTGGCAGTACCATGGGATCAGGTTAAGGACTGCTCCTGGAGAGCACAGGGGAAAGCAGGACAAGGGGTTTCACTGCTCTGCAGGCACAGAACTGCTTTGGTGAGCCCAGAACAGGAGAGTCAGCCCCCTGAGACCCCTGTGCAGATATAGAGATGGTAGATGTAGGGGCAAATGCAGCTACAGAGATGCTAAGGAAGGCTTCTCACAACAACCCTTCACCCAGCAATACTGGGGGAGAGATGTCCAAGCAGCAGGAAGGTAGAGTCTGATGTATCTGCCCTGCATGGCAGCAGGAGAAAGAGGTTTGCTGCCATTTACTGTGGAGGGGTGATCCAGCTGATGGAGGATGTGTGGTGTCTTAGGAGCAAGAGGGTTAAACCTTTACACCCTGCCCTTAAACAAGCACTGGGTTCATCTTTTCCTTGTGTGGCAAAGCACACGTGCACAGCCCAAGAACAGGATCCAAAATGCTCTCAGGAAGCAGTTTGCCACCCAGATTTTCAGCTGCTGTGAACTGGCTCTTGAAACCCTGAGAAAGTTGCAAGTTTGTGCCAAATGAAGGCATGGTTTGTAGAGTTTGGGAAAATGAACGAGATGGTGACTGGCTATTAATCCTTGCTCACAGCCCTCAGGGAATGTGTGGGACCAGTGCTCAGCTAATGCATGGCCAAGGGGAGCTTAGGGAAACTTTAGGGTCGGGCAAGCATCTGTGCCCTATCCTCTCACACCAAATCCTGGCAGGAATTCTGCTGATAGTTTGTCTCTGCCAGGGAAGACCATATTATTAAGTGGCTAATTCTGCATAAGCTCACACCACACATCTTTTCTGCACCAGGTACTGTGGTTTTGGTGCACTGTGAAATGCTGCATGCCTACAGGTGTCTCTAATACACTACAGAAAATATGTGAATGGAGTATTGCAGAGCAGGAAGACTTTTTTTTCCTTTTCTTTCAAAGCTACCTTCCATCTGTAAACATGGAACTAGTTCACAAGGCTTGAATGTGGTTTGTAGGATTAGAGTTTGAACACAAATAAGTGGATGATTAAGTAAGAATGAAAAATGCTCCACCACAGTGAGCTTTCTTTAAATTAATAAACAAGAACCTGAAGCTATTACACACTGAAATTTTAAAGAGGCAGTGACCAAATCTTTGAAGGAAGCGCACACATCATTTATCCTTTTACTGATGAAGAGAGTTCAACTAGGAGTCACTAATTTAGCACTGAGAGTGTCTGTTGTGTTGAAAACTATGTGAATTAATCTGGCAACTGCAACTGGAAGCAGGCAAGTCAACAAGTGTTTAATTGATTTCACAGGATCAATTATCCATGCAATTGGTCACAGACACATTTAGAGTTCCCCCTCTCAGAATACAACCAGGACCCAAGTCCCTCAGCACTTTGTCAGTCTGTAGTGTGCTTTAGGAGATTTTTATGCATTAATATTGCAGAATTGTCTTAAGTTTAGGAATCAGGGAAGGATTTGCAAGCAAAGTATTTCTATCAAATCTTAGACTTTTTGCTGAGGAAATGTGCTACTCAGCATGTAAATAAGTGGCCTTCAGAATTTCAAATACATCTCCATATGTAGGTGTCCAAAAGCAGTTTACTAATCCTGTATATCAAAGAAAGCATTATTCCACTTTGGGAGCTGTTTTCACAGAGCATTCAGTTTTTTACAATAACTACTCAAGGTTAAGCAAATGGAGGATGGCAAATTTCAATATTATTTAAAAAGTGCTTCCTCTCCCTTTTGAAACCATCATGCAAAAGATAGTGGTGGGGAAAGGAGCTGTGCTCCACAATTTAAACATTCTGCCCTATGTCATTAGTACACAAAAACTATTCTGCTGGCAGATGGATTGCTTTTAATATGTGGGTTTGTGTAATTGTTTCCTTTTGATTACAATTCCTAGGCAGCAGCCATACAGCAGAGTTTTCAAGATGCATGTGCATGGTCAGTACATTTTTTTTTTATCTTCCAAATGTGCCCAGAACTCAGGAGCAGCAAGGTGAAACATCAGCACAAACCATCACTCAGGAATGAAATGGAGAAGCAAATGACACTGTCTTAACTGAGGACAAAGGCAAATCTCCCATTAACTCAAATGAGAGTAGAAAACATCTCTCTATTGGTTTTCTTATTACAAAATGCCCTCTCCTTTTTCTCCAGACCCCTCCACGAAATGCCATCAAATACAGTTGTGTGTAATATAGTTATGCAAATAACAAATGAACTCTATTTCCTTTGGAAGTTTCCTATCCTCCTCTTGAAAATTGCCAACTGGATGAACTGTTTTTAAAACAAGAGCACCTGTGGTCCCTGTTATACATAAAAGCCCAAGTTCATTAATGCAGTGAACAGCTGTGTGACAGTGGGTGAACAAGGACACAGGTACCCCTTGCTGTGGGCAGGATGGGGGACAGGACAGTGACCACTGCTTTGCACCCCAGAGCACAGGAGCAGAGCAGCAGAGGAGAAATTCTGAGTAGTTTTGGACAGGCTGTGCTTCCTCTGGGATTCAGCTCAGTAGCAGAGGCCCAGCCCCATCATGGCACTGGTGCTGTTCATTTCCCTGGTTTGTCTGATGGATTTGGTTGGTCTGAATGTCAGGCAGGGAGTCAGGTGAGGTGTTTGTGGCAGAGCTGGAGCAGTGAAGTGCTTCCCTCTGGCACCAGGACTGCTCCTTTCCTGGCATGGACGTGCAGTTCCAGCCACTCTGCCTCAAAAAAATGGGGTGAATGAACTGGTGGGGCCAGGTGTGCAGAGGGGCTTTGGCTGCTCAGGAGAGCAGGAACCCTCTGCTGAGGGACATGAACTGTAGGGCAGGAGAGCAAAGGATGGAGGAGCAGGAATCTGCTGTCAGCCCAGAGATGGAGGAAAGCTAAGAAAACCGTGGGGGTTTAATTGATTTAAACTCTCCATCATTAAATTTAGCTTGGAAATTAGAAGGGTACTACTAGCTCTAAGAGGAGGTTGGCAACAGCTTCCCACCAGGGATGACAACTTGTTTTTGAAGACTTCCAGTGTCTTTTGTCTCACCCACAAAATGCAAAGTAATTGGTATTATTTGATCAAATAACACTGTAGCATACTGGTGAGCAATGGGTGGATCACAGACATAAAAGCCAAGACAAAGTGCTGTACAGCAGACTCATAAAATTCATTTTTATGTTAGAGACCAAAAAAAACCTCCTTGAAATCTTTAGTTACAGTTTGGCTTTATTTGATACAATCATTTTTTATTGTTTGGTTGACCAACATTGGTATTTTTTTTTTCATTCATTTATTTGCAATAACCTGCTGATAAATCAGTTTTAGCAGTGGAACCAATTAATTCTCCATTGTAAATATTGACTTAGATATTTTTAATCTATTCTGTTTGTCAGAGAACTTCCTGGACTTCCCTGGATGAGCAATAATGAGGCAGCATTGCAGAATCCTTTTCTACTACTCCTCTGAAACAACCCTTGTAAATTCTGTGTGATCATTGCAGAAAAAGACCCCACAGCATTCGCTAACACAAATTAAGTAAATTATAGTTTTGCTACCTGGCTTGCACTCTACCAATGACCCCTGGTGCCCACAAGTGGGGATTCCAGCAAAATGCATCCATTTGAGTTTGCAGGTTTGCCAGCTGAGCTGCTCATTAACACATGGTCAGATGGAAACTGTGGTCAGAAATGGTCTGTGATTACAATGGACATGGTCTAAATGTGTTTTGTGTAGCCAGGTCAGATGAACAGAATGAATGGGGGAGGTTTTGAAATTCCTAAAATTCAAACCTAATTGCAAATCACCCAGGTCTGTGTTTTAGTGTTTCGTGGCACCTTTTGAAAGCTGATACAGCTTCCTAATAGAAGGAATAAATTGACAAACCAGGTTAGAAGCTTAAGCTCTGAATGTAACAACCCTTATTCAAAGGTCTTCAGTGAAACCTCCTGCAAGCGTGTGCTGAATCCTATCAGTGCATTTCTCAAATCATCAGGAACACTCATTTGTAGCTAGCTTTGTGTTAGACCCTTTCCATCTGAACCACTTTCACTTAAACTCATTATTTATGGTAAGCATAGCCACACTCTTCATGCATTTTGCATATTCAATTTTCAGGCCAAAATATAGGAGCTGCATTAGCTTCAGTGCTCCCAGCAGGCAATCAGGCTCCTGCAACATCAAACCTTTTGTCACCACCAGTAATAGGCTGAAACTCCTACCCTCATAAGGACTGTGCCTGCCCAGCTCCTATTAAAAATAATGGGCACTGGGCATCCACTCCCTCTAGGCAGCTTTGGAAATATCAGCCAAAATGCAGTTGTGAGTATTAACCTTTAGGAGGTTAGTGTTGGCAGCTTCCCACTGCTCTGCACTGGCTCCCAAAACTGGCTCTGCTGGGGTGTGAGCCCAGCCCTGCTCTGCCAGGACCAGCCCCTGTGTGAGAAATGTGGGCCCAGAGAGCTCCCAGGGCCTCCAGCACTCAGCATCAGAGATAGAGATGGACACAATGTTCGACCTAATGCCTTGGAGAAGGCTCCGGGATTTAGAACAGCAAAACTGCCTTTTATAGCTTATATAGAAATACATTTTAAGCAAGTAGAAATAGGCTTTATTTAAGCAAATATGTTAAGCAAGATATTAGAAAACATGAAAGCTTAGTAATAGAACCTGTTAGAGAGTTGTTAAAAGTAAAAGGTACTGCTGTAAGTTTTTGTAGAATTATGATTGGATTAAGAGAAATATTGCAGTAGAAACCTAGCAAACATAGCAGTTAATGATTGGTTTATTAAGGTGCTAGAGAACTTTGTGAAAGTAGTTGATTGGATAAGAAATTTGTAAAAGACATTGCAACTAGAATTAAGATGGTTTTCTGATGTCATGGCATCGAATGTAACAACCTAAAGGTCTCACCCTTTCATGAGACCAATTTTGCAGGAAGCCATCCTTTATTCACCACATCAATTGACCCTGTCTTGAACACCTCCAGGTTGCTCTGGCTCCCCTGGGCTGTTCTGGCTCCCCCGGGCTGCTCTGGCTCCCCCAGGCTCTTCTGGCTGAGCAGAGTCTGGGCAGTCCAGGGGGAAATTGCCAGGCTGCCCTTTTCTTCCTCCCAGGAGCAGCCTGCACTGAGCTTGTTCCTGGTCATCAGAGAGAAAGGAAGCCCAGTCCCATGAAGGTCAGTAGAGGAAGTGTGAAAATGCTGCTCCAAGTCAGTGTTGAAGTCTGGGGCAGAAATGCCAAAAATATTGCAGGCTAAGTGTTAAAATAAGCATATTTGGTATAGAAAAAAAATTGTCTGCAAATACTTTTATATATTAAACCTTGTAGGGAACTTTGCCCCGCTGATTTAACATTCTTTAATTAGTTGGGTTTTCTCAGGGTTTTTTTCCTTTCCTTTGCTTACGAAGAAAAACAGTCTGGCATTTGAAAAGAAAAATAGGATTAGAATAATTTATTATTGGATTACTATTAAACTAATAGAAACAGCCACATAAATTCATTTTTACAAACAACCTCCAGGTCTCAGGTCTAATCCATACAGGTGGTGACCTGTGAGGAAGCAGTGTTCCAGGAATAAATTTGCTGGTTTAGACTGGAGGGTTTCAGCCCAGCTAATAAACTCTCAGTGGTGCATGACTGAAATGTTACTGCAGTAGCTGGAGAGCAAACTGTCCTGTTTCACTTTTTTTTTTCGCCAAATAGTTCTAAAATAACCAAAGTGTAATCACCACACTCAACTAGCAGATTGTTCATGGGCACAAAATGCAGTCCTAAATCAAATAAATTGCTAACTGTGAAGCATTTTCTAGGCTCTGCTTTGCATAGTATGAGATAAGAAGCAAATATAACGCACTAGTCTCTATTACTAAATGCTGCTAAAAATGCAAAGTGATAAATGTGCTCTTTCAACTTCAATATAGCACCATTAGTAGAGAAACCCTGTAAGGATCACCTGTGTCTTAATGGCCTGCATCTTCACCACCACACTGAGTGCAGCTCTGTGCTTTTGCTGGCAACCTATGCCATTTTAGAAAGTATTCATGTTATTTTGCCAAATTCTGTTACATTTCTGTTCTCGTGTTCTCACTTAATTTCTTACTTTCACTTCCTAAATATGAGTGTCTAGTAGTGAGACCCCCAGAGGAAATGTGTAGCCAGGGACATCAGCAGTGCTGGCAGATCAGAAGCAGCAGAGGGGCCAGCCAGAGCCCTTCCTGGCTCTGCTGAGTCCACAGGTTTTGGGCAGAAATATGGGCAAGGCTTACTGCAGCATCCCTGTGCTCAGGGTATGGATCATGCACTCGTTCTGCCAGCTTCTCCTGAAATATTACATCTTGCTCCACGTAGCTTTCTGTAGAATACAAATCAGCCATGTTGGTGTTGTGTCCTACTTGTGCAACATATTTTGGTTGTCTACCCTTGTATTTGCTCACTTCATGGCATGCTACAATATATCAAAGGATGTAGATGCTGCTGCTTCCTTTATAATTTTTCAGGTAAAAATGACAGGTGCCCAGAATTATTACCGTATTATTTGGGTTTGGGGTTTTTTCACTAAGAAAACAACACCATAGATGTTGAGAGGTTCCTCCCAGGAGTTTTGGAGATACCAAGGGGCTATATTTGAACTGAAATGTAACAAAAAATACAATTTATTATTTTATGCTGCAAAACAAGGCAGGCATTCAGCAAGGGCAGGAGCACAGCTTCATGTAGTGAGAAGAAAAATTGGGCTGTGGGCAAGACAGGAGTGAAGAGAAGCCACATTGCAGAGTGTCAGCAGACTTGCTGTGTAGGTAACACTGGATGCAGTAAATAACCTCAAATATTTTGTTTTTTTTTCTTGTTTTTGAAACCTGAAAGAATGTACAATAAATAGATTAAAGATATGTGATGTTCAGACCACTGTTACTGTACCTGTGAAGGATGAGATAAGAGCAGAGCATGGGGGGCAGTTCCACAGGGTCCTGGTTGACAGTCAGTCTGGGGAAACCCTAAGGTAAAAGGAGATATTCCTACAGCCAGCTTTTCATTCCTATCCAAAAATACCCTTCCTTCCAACTTCTCTTAGGTGTCAAAATAAATGAAAATGTTTCATAGTGATTAATGGTGTGCTGGCTACACAGTGAATGCCAGTAGGGATGCAGCTGATCAGCAAAGAGGATATTTTCAGAAAACCTCATCATATTTTGTTTTGACTTTATGCTGACACATTGAATTTTGCCCAAAAAATTGATGCAGTTCAGCCAGTTGTACAGGCAAGAGTGTGAGCACTCAGGCACTCACAGGGAGAGTCAGTGCCACGGCCATTCTCTGGTGGGAGATGCCTCTCCAGAGAAATGCACCATCACTGGACACACACTGGGCTGCTGGCCACCACATGCACCTGGATTGTCCTCCCCAGGGGTTCTGTCTGCAGGACAGGATTGCAGGAGCACCTCTGTGGTCTCCAAGACCACCCAAGGTTGTGTGGCACTGGGGGAGCCAGCACGTGCCGCCTCTGAGAATAGAAGGAGGTGAGAAATGTCACCACGTCCTTGTTCCTGTTAGGAAACAGGTCAGTTATTTAAAAAGTGCTTGCAAGCTTTTGGAGGAAGGACCAAAAAAACCTGCAACCTAATGCAAATTAACTCTGTGCTTGTAGGTTTTGATGGAGCTGGCCATGAAGTCTGTGCTGTGTGTATTCACCTGGAGACCTAAACTATTATGTTGAAAAAAGAACAACAACAGCACAATATTGTTGCTTTCACTACCATTGATCTTTAATTTCCCACTTCAATTTTGCCTTCTAGATTAAGGGGTGTTTTTTTTTTGAACTGCTGTGTATGTGAGATGTTTAAAACTTGCTTGAGATTTCAATTTCCAGAGGGTTCTGTTGGCTGAGGTTGTAGCTTATCTAATATTTTGATGAAGTCCAAGCTTTGTGCTGTAAAAGTCAATTTAGTTTTAAGCTGTTGTTTTCACCACTACAGTGAATAATCCAATTTTTAATTATTTTTTTATGTTTTTGGGGAAGGGGTTGAGTATTATTTGCTGAAAATTTAGTTGTTTGTCATTACTGTAATTTTAGTGGAAGGGACATTGGAGAAACCAAACCTCACTGGAATAGATTGTTATCCAGTGTAATGTATTGATCAGGTCAGGCAGTAAATTAACAGGAGCAGAACACCATTAAATTTTGAACTTAATTGCCTTCTACTCTTAATTTCTATTGGATATAATCAATAGGTGCCAGAGGAAAGTTAAAAGAGTTATTTAGCAAGCTGCTATTTCCTGCAGCATAATGGAAAACTAATGTTTCATCTTCTAGTTGGTGCAAATAATTTGTAGTTCGAGCGTGGCCACTTAAACATTTTATCAAAGACTCACTTTTAGTTCTGTCTTGATTAATCTTCATTTCTCCAAGAAAGAAACATGACTTAGTGACACAACGTGTTTTGGCTTAGCTGCCCCTTTGGTCTTTGTTTCCCTGGAGGATCTCCCCAGTCTCTGTTCCCATCTCCAGCCATGCACACCCTGAGTGTTTCCAGGGGAGGGTTTTCAGGCCAGTACCTCTCAATATAATTTCCTTTTCCAGGGAAATGCTGTGCTACAGCCAGCAGAATGGAAGACCTATGGCTTTTTTCCTTGGTTCTTTTCCCAGCTTGTTTGGGCAAGTTGCTCATTCCTCTTATTTTCCTGCCTGAAAAACACCAATATAAACAATTGCCTTGGCCAAAGGCTGGTGTCCAGCTGAAGTGTTGCACTTTTTTGCTGGACTCCCTGTGCTGATGATACATCTTGTCCTCTTCTCCAGCCTCAGTTTGTTACTCCCTCTGTCTCACATTTCCCTCTACAGTAATATTTTAGATACCTTTTCTAACTTGCTGTTGAATTTCAGTATTGCTTATCCTGCTGTAATCTAAACCCAGCCCCTTATAAATCAATATCTCAGTGCTATTATTATTTTTACACCTCTTTGGGCACTCTTTCCATTACCTGGTCTTTTGCTAATAAAATGCTGCAGAGGGAACACCGTGTTTCAGGTGCCAAAGCCGTGTGCCCAGTGTCACTGCCCTGTGGAATTACAGAGACATTAAACAGCCATTGAATGGAGGATAGACATCTGATGCAAATTAGGGAATTACTGCAAATTTTGGTGGGCCTTGGAAACTGTATTACTGAAGCAGCACGCAGAATAAAACAGGCCAAGGTAATCATACCTCAATATTTCACAACAGTGTCAGTTCTGTGCCAGTGGTGCTACTCCATATTTATAACTTTATATTGGCATGAGGCAATTCACATTCAAGCTAATGGGAGTTTTCCAGGAGTGTTGATCCAGGTTCCTGATGAGAAATGAGTATAGCCCCTTTTGCTCATCTTCACAGCAGAAATAGCAGTTAGAGTCGAGAAGAGTCTACTTGAGTTTTTATGAAGTGGAGCATAATGATGCATCAAATGAACAGACCTTCAAGTCTCATTTTCTAAGAGAGTTGACCTATACTTGATCTGAAAACCAAGTATCTTCAGGGAGTGGCAAGTTACCCACCTCAAAATAGAGTGACAATGAGTGATCCTTGCTCTGAAATCTTCACCTACATCTGTCCACAACTCTTTCCCTCATAAAATGTTTATAACGGGTATTTTACTGGGAGCATTTGTTTTTATTCAAGTCCTATATATTAAAAACAACATTGCTTGCTGCCTGTGCAACTTCAAAAACTGCCAAATCATCAAAAGAGCTGAGTATGAATTTACCTCTTTGACAATTATTCCTTGTCACATTATTCTGGTTAACAGGGAATTCATCACAGTGGAGAAGGCAAAAATAAAGGCTCTTGACAGTTACAAGGAATTACCTGTGCTTACAATAATGTGTTTTCCAAGGGAAGGCTGGAGGGCAGAGCTTGACAGTGCTGAAGCTGTACCACCTGCAGTGATGTCCTGGGACCATCACTGGCCTGGACTTGACCTTTGCAGAGGGAAGACTCGTTTGTCTGTGCTACAGAGCAGCAGGAATTGTGGAAGGTTCACAGCCCCAGCTCCCCAGAGAGGCTAAAATTCTCCTGTTTTGGCTGTTCCACTGGTGTCTGTCACATCACTGGCCTTTATGCTGGGAGGAGACAGAAGAGGTGGTGGTGTGCCTGTTATATATTTTGGGGACTGAACCACAAAGCCCAGGTGCCCATGGAAGCAGATGGCCAAAAAGGAAATTGGACATGGGGCTAATTGAGTGCCCCTGGCCAGGAGGGTGTCAGCAGCTATAATGGCATTCCCACTTCCCAGGAAGAGCTTCTCCTCGTGTTTCACTCTTCTGCCAAGAAAAAGATAAAAGGAGATTTTTCTCTGTCTCACTCAGGAGAATCCCCTTTTCATCCAAATGAATTATGCTGTCTTTGAGGCGCCAGATTAATCTGTCTGTGATATCCCTTGTGCATTGCTTCCAGACTAACCCATTATATGTGTTTCTTCTTCCATGATCTACTGGTGCAGATGAAAGCTAACACACATGGTAGGCTGGAAAGACTGCTGCCCACAGCCATGGAAATCTCTTCAGGAACAGCTCTGCCCTGCTGGAGAAGAGAGGTGCATAATAAGACAACATTTATGTTAAGGTTGATTACAAGGATAGTTTGGTGCAGTTGAAGCTCCTTCTCTGGCTTGCTGTCACCATAAAAACTTTGTGAACCATAGATTATTGCATTTTAGGTACCCACAGCAGGACAGGCAGACAAGGTAGGAAGTCTCAGAGACACACATGAATTAGGATTAAATGGAGCAAACTAATTCTCAATCAGATCTACTCACCACTAAAACAAAGAAGATGGGAAAAGACAGGATCAAAATTAGTGAGCTAACAGATTGCATTTCTAGTTGGGAAGGAGTCCTGGGTTATGAAATGGTGATGGATTTAACGTTCAATTCTACCCTTATTTGTCATGCACATTTGTAAAGCATATTTGCAGTCATGGCCTTCTAGTTCAATCAGGGCAGTGAGTTTTTGTTTTTTGAGGAGTGATGAAGGTTTCATAGCTTAGCCTTGGCAGAAGTCTGCCTGTGGTAATAAAAAGTTCACATCATGGGCACTGCAATTGTTGCTGCTCTCTCTATTCTCTGCTGTGTTTGTAAAAGGATCAGGATTGGAGCTGTGAGGTTTTCTTCTGATCCCTAAATCCAGAAGTGTATTTGCACCATTTTTATCCTCAGAAAGTTATCCACTGCTCACAACCTGCTTTCCTGAGAAAGAGCCAGACAAGACATTTTGGAAAGCAGGCTTTTTTTTTTTTTTTCTCTATTAAGAGTGCAGTATTAAGAAATTATACCAGTCAGTAATTCTAGCTATGATCCAAAATCTCCACACAACAGCAACAACACCCCAAAACCCAAAAGAAAGGGAAAAAAAAAACTTTCCGAAAAGATCCAGGTCTTCAGAGGTTTTGCAAGGTAGTTCTGGGAGTTTCAGGCAGAGATATATTCTTTGCATAACTGTTCAAACTGAGTGCATTGACTCTCTGCATAAATTGTTTTCAACTCTGTGTTGTCATTCAGTCTAAAGAGTGTTTTGGTGGCACTTTAGAGTTTCTCAAAACATTGGTACTGGCAGGTGTAAGACCTTTGGACTCTGCTGAAGGGGAGCTGAAGGGAAGCTTCAGTTTCTGGAAGAATCTTTGCCATTAGCCTCATGGCCAGCAGAACTAAATATGGCTGTAGGAAAACTATAACAGGCTGAGGACTTTATTTGGCATCACTGGAAATATGTGAGAAACCTTGCCATGTATTTGCACATGTTTTCCAAGAGTTTCAGCAAAACAAGATTTCCACATCTTTGTCCTGAATGACAAGCAAGCACATTTTATAGAGATATGTTCTGCACTGCCATAAATAACAATTTCTCTTTTTGCCTTTGCAAGCCATCATCAGGAGGTGATGGCATCCTCATTCCTACCCTCCGTCTACCCACAGAGCCATGAGAGCATGCATGTAAAAATACATAAAAATGTCAGCCTTGCAATTTAAATGTCAACTCTTCAATCTTATTCCAGTACATTTAGACCCTCCTTTGCATACAGTGTGGTTTACTTCTTACAATTCTAGTTTTCTTTAAAATGACAGAGGAGGCATCCATGGCCCTTTCTGATAGTTCCATTTGTTACTGTCCCCTTGCAGAACACAAATGTAATGCAGTGTGCTCTGCTGAGAGACCAGTCCCAGGGAACCCCTTAGGGATATTGAATACACAGTTCTGTTGTCTTTGTGCTGGTCTGTCTCCCTTTTGCTTCACCAGAATTTAGCAGGCTCTTGCTGAAATGCTGCTGGGATTTGGCTTCATTGTGATATCTCCCAGCATCTCTGCATGGGGGGAAGGTGCTGCAAAGGTGTGTCCCTCTCTTTCAGCGCCCTAGAAAAAGGAAAATACAGAATTAGTTATATAGATATAGGTATATATTGGTGTGTAATCCATTTCACAGCTTTGTCTAGATGTTTTTCTTTCCCATCCTGTGTAGTTTTTTCAGGTCTACATCAAGGGGAGCCATTTGGCACCACGCTGAGTGATGCTTTGGGTGCTGCAGGCTGCTCAAGAACACAAACACACCTCTGCTGCACTGCTGAAGCTCCTCCCTCTCTCCCCTCAGTGCAAAATGGTATTCTAGAACTCACTTTCAAAACACAAGGGCTTCCAGTGAGTTACCTAAATTCTATGTTCGGGCATCAAAACAACTTGCCCTCAGTGGTTTTCTAAACTAAAAATTACAATTTAAAACAAGAAGCACTATCTATACAATTCATTTTCTCCTATTTATTCCATTTGAAATTAAGACCAAATACAATAAATGTAAAAAATAAATTTGCATAACTTGTTAGCTTTTGAAGAATTTCCTCCCAAACAGTAATAAGAAATGTACATGTGTACATTAAGAGATTTCTCTGGGGTAATTTTTTTTTAGTATTATTCTTATTTAGTGAGATAAAATCTTACAGCCATTCTTAAAGCAATTTATGAGCTCCTTTCTATTCCACTGCCCACAGAAAGTAGAAAAGATTGCCTCTGCTTCTCTCTCTGGCAGAAAACACAAATACAACCCAATATTTTCACTGAAGAATCAGGGATATTTCCCCCATGTCCTGCAGAGCAACTTGTACAATCCACTGTGATCCAAGGACAAGGATATGCTTTCCCTTCTACCTTGGCAAGATTTTACAATGTCAAGGTAGGGTCTGAAAAATGCTTTGAGATCCTTGCAGTAGAAGTGTTGAAAAGGCACAGGAAACTGAGACACCAACTTGGCTGCAGCAGGAGGCTCCCCATTACTACAGAAGCCTTTGGAGGTCAAAAGCTGTCCTCATTTGACTATATCAAGTAAATTTTTAATAGAAAAAAAATCTTATTATTCCCTTACATTAAAATACAAAATCTTGAAGCACATCAGCCACTAAAGACTATTCCTTGCAGAAACTCCTCTGCATTTCCCTGGCCAGGGCAGCTGCTCCCTGCGAGGCAGAGCTGGAAGGTCTCCCCATGAGCTCCCGACACAGAATTGAAGCCTTGAATGCTCCCTGGCCAAAAATTGAGGCCCTCAATGCACAGCAACTGAATATTCATTTTGCCCATTCTTTAGAAAAATAGTTACAATTTAAAGTACAAGAATAGCTCCATTCATGAGCCACGATGTGAGCAAAGCCTCTGCCACCGGCGCCGTATCTGCATTTCTTAATAAGAAGCCAACAAAGCTGATCTATTACCACATATAAAAATAAGGAAAAAGAGATATCCAGGGAGAGAAATTATGTTTTTTGTCATGAAGTGATGTGGGTTGATTACAAGCATGGGTGTTATTTCTCTCTGTTGTTCACTTGTCTGTGCAGAGCAGGACAATGGGGCCGCAGAGCGCTGCTGCTGCAGGGCTGGGCAAAATCAGGGTTTCAACATTTGCAACAGCAGATACTTAGGGCAAAACTTCCCCCTGGTTTGAGCTGAACTATTCATCACACACGTAGCTGTCATTAATCTTACATGCAGAGCCATGCTTCTCATATTTCAAAACCTTTGGAGAGGCAGCTTTTTAATCTATATTTGGTTCTTCTTTTTTCCCCCTCTGAGATTGCTTTCTCTTTGCATATAATGCTGCAGTAGTTTCAATTTAAACAGAACCCTGAAATAAAATACTCAAATTTAAAACCCTAGCAGAGAGAAAAGAAACAACTATCTGGAAAATCTTTTTTATTTTTTTGGAGGTAAAAAACTTAAGTGACTGCTGACAGCACTGCTGACTGCCAAAATTGACGTGTGTTTTAACTTCTGTTTCAAGCAATGCATTATCTTAATCACAACAAGAGGGCACATACTCCAGGATGGAGCCATAAATTCAATTAATCTCAGTAGTAATTCACAAAGCAATTCATTATAATATAATGCAACACCTTCAAGTATCTAAATGACAGCAGCTGAAAATGCTTAATGGCCAGAGGCAGATGCAGAAGCTGCCCAGCAGCTCCTAGTGGCAAGTTCTAATTTCTGCCTCCTCTCTGACCCACCATTCCAGAAAAAAGGCAGATCTGCTGCTATGAGCCAGGAGAATGAAGAAAAAGGACAAGGAAACAAAAATGTCAGGAAAAACAGGAGAAAAAACAGAATTGTTGTAAGGGCAGCAAGTGGCAGGGGGTGATGTCTAAACTTATTCTCAAAAATACATTAAATATGGCAGCTGCAGGTTATGAAGTATCCCTATCAAAACTTTGTGGTGACCAAGAGCAAAATTTGTGATTTGCATATCTCTCTGGGTTCTTGAGATAATAATATAGCTGCCTGCTCCTTATTTTGTAGGTCTTTAATACAGCTCATACTCTAAACCCTTCTGTCTGCTAATATTCAAACAAGATGTTCTTGGAATCCCAGCCTCTTTGCCATTTTGCAGAGCAGAATCTGGACACAAAGCATTATAGATTCAGCACTGTGTGTCACTATGGGAACTGTTTCTGCTGCCAGACAGTGTTGGGAATGAACTGGGAACTGGCAGTTTAGGCACGTGTGTGTCTGCCAGGCAGGAACACACATAAACATTCAAATGCAGATATGTAAATTTTACCAGTAAGTGTTTGCACCTCTTTGCTTCCCCATTTCTTCTTATTTTGCTTCATTTAGCATAGATTATCTCAGTAAGTCTGGCAACTAGTCAATTACTGAATTCCTTTCAAAGGAAGGGAAAAGGGAGATTACAAAATTCATCAAGCTAGCATAAATCACCATATCTTCCCCACCTGAGGATCTGACCCTCTAACAGTATTTTCTTTCTTCTTTATAAAGGTAATTATTCTATTAAAATTAATAGTAAAATGAATACTGCTGTGACTGAATTACATGGGATAAGCGTGAAATACTGTGATCAGTTCTGCTATGAATTAGTAATTATAGTGTGCCCAGTGAAATTTGCATACTCTGCTCTCCTTCCCTGCTATCTGCCTTGGTTTAGTTGCCAGTGCTCTCTCCAGGGCTGGAGCTGGAGATTGCTGGTGCTTTATGCAAAGAGGAGGTGTTTGCAGAACATAGCACCCCTGAGTTTTAAGATAGCAGAAGTTGTTACAAGATAAGCTTGGGTTTGTTTGGTATTTGAAATAGCTGTCATTGCCTTTCTAAATGTGATGGTGTGGGGGGATTTTAGTGCTTACATAGATGGGGTGAGGGGGAAAAGGTCTGCCTTCTTTCCTCCTCCAATTTCTGTGTGAAAAGTTTGTGTTCCTACGAGTTTGAGTTGATGCTGCCTGGAGCAGTGGAAGTAGCTGGTGTCTCAAAGGGATGGCAGCTGGAATAAGGGGGAGACAGAATGGGAGGAGCTCGTGGACCTGCTTCAGAAAGAGCCTTGTCCAGCTGCAGGCACTCAGGTGCTTCATGCACCTGAAAAAAAGTTTAAAGGTGACCTTGAAGAGGATGAATGATGCCAGGATGAAAGGCAGCCTTTCCCACACACCTGCCTTGGGCCAGCAATAGCAATTACTTATCAGCTAAAGAATGCAATTTAATAATTTATTTTTTTTTGGGGGGTGCCATAAGGTCATAGGGCAGAAGTCAAGGGTCAGGTCTAGGCTGGTTTCTCAGGAAGAGAAGGCAGGGAAGTTTCTCCCTGCAGCCTTACAGCCCTGCCATGCCAGGATACCTGCTCAGCTCACGGACTCTTCACCTCAGCACAAGCTAAACACCCCCATCCTGATGGAACAGGATCTAGGGAGAAAACAGATGGAGAGAGAGTTTCTCAACTTCAACACTCACTGACTGGATCTGACATCCTACAAGAGCTGTGTGCTCCACTCAGCTCCAGAGGTGGAGAGAGGAAACCAGTGATGCCCAGGCAGGCAGGGAAAGCTCTAACTGGCTGCATTCCTGTGAAGTAATTGCTTTTGTTAATAGGATTTTATTGTTATTATCCATATTAGGATGATCACAGGCTGGTTTAGATAGCTTATGCTTGATTAAATAATGGCCTACTGTAGTGATAAATGCAAACATGTTCCAATGGATAAAAAACTTGTTTCTCTTTCCTGAAAAGAGTGTGAAGCAAAAATTTCTCAAAAAAAAAAAAAAAAAGAGGGGGGGAAAAGGAGACTTATGCTGACATACTTAACATAATATATTTTGTTTCTTCGGATCAACTTTGATCTTGACAATCCCTGAGTTAATAGAAAGTTGTTCTTTTCCCTCCCTAAAATAGCCTGTGTAGTGCACAGCTTATCCAGATCAATAGAAGCATTTTTTCACCCCAGGAACACAACCTTAGACAACTTGTAAAAAGGTCATATAAACTTCTGATGCAAGCCATTATTTTTAATTCATGTGGTCTACTCGTGTTTCCTAGCACCTGAACTGTCCTTTCTGCAAATTACATTCCTTTTGTGAATATAAACAGTTTATTAAAACTCCTGTATTAATTATTTAAATGAGTTTATAAATATTTGAGGAAGCCCATGCAAAAGGCACTCATAATAAATTATTATATTCTACCTTCATTGAAAGCTAAATTAAAGAACTCTGACGATTGCCTTTTGTGAGAAAGCCTTTTCAGCTGTCTGTCATCACAAGGTCTGGGACAGGAGAAATTTGTCTGAGTAGCAGCAAAAAACATAAAAATCAGCACCTAAAGGTCAAAGTGAGACAACAACATTTGTATCTTAGAGTATTTGTACTAAATGTGACACAATCGAGCGTGGGACCGTTCCTTTAGCTGTGCTCAGTGTCCTGTAAAGGAGCCATCAGTGTCCAGCCTCAGCTTTGGGATCACAGGTGTGGAGACTGACAAAAAATTACTGACCAAAGGGGAAGGATTGGTGCTGAGGAGAGGCCTGAAACCAGTGAAAGGAGAAATCAGTCACACAGATTGATCGAATGAGAAGACAGATACTGCAAGTGGTGCTGGAAAGAAAATCAACCCTGAGGGTCTATGGCAGATCAGCCTGGGCAGTGCAAGGGGATTCCTTACATGAAATGAAATGGAAAAAAATAAATAATATAAAAAATGGCAGCGGTAGAATAGCAAAAGTTTCTCTAGATAAAGTTTTCTGGAAATTCTTTTTTGGATGGAAGAAAGCTTCCTACTGGAGCTCTCAGTTTTGCAGTGTTGGTGGGTAAAAGTCACTTTGTGGACATTTCCATCTTTTTGTGCACAAGGTCATGTTTGGTTGTCAAGGACACTGCACATCATAAATGGCAGGTGCCAGTCAGGACAGAAGTGCCTCTGCAGAATTTGGGTAATGGATCATTAAATTGATTAATTAGAAAGAGATGTCTGGTGATGAACCCCTTCACCCTGTGCTTCTTCTTTCTTAAGTCCTGTGTTGGAGGAGCCTCGTGAGGTGGGCACATGGATCCCTTGACAGTCTGGTGAAGTCAGTTTGTGGTCATGCAGGGTGGACCACGAGATGCTCGTGCTCTAAATCCTCAGAGTGTGACCTGAGGTGATGGCTGACAAAACCAGAGCACTTGTAGAGACGGGCTCAGCTGTCTGAGCAGTGACAGTTCAGTTTAGCTNGAGATGCTCGTGCTCTAAATCCTCAGAGTGTGACCTGAGGTGATGGCTGACAAAACCAGAGCACTTGTAGAGACGGGCTCAGCTCTGACTCTGAGCAGTGACAGCTCAGTTTAGCAGCACACAGCCAGTCTCTACAGCTTTCCCAGCACTCTTCCACTGATCTGCTTCTCTTGGTCAAACACCTTCTCTTCTATTGGTGATCACTATTAAAGCAGAAAATCAGAAATATGAAGTCTAAGGACTGCAACATAATGCCCAGAATTAGGGGGCTCACAAGGCAATTATCTTTCCTATTTGATCAGGTATTTTTGAAGATTCATATTCAGAAAGAAAACCCAGCTATTTCAACCCTATTTTGTTTTAAAGTGCTTTAAAATGATGGAGGAAGGGAATATTGTAAAAATAAAAACATAACAAATCATAAAACTTCATCTAAAGCTTTCTGTTCAGTTTTCTGGTAACTGGAGCAATTCCCAGTGTCTTTGTTTAGCTATTTGTCTTTGGAGGGCTCCTGCCTGCACACGTTCTGCAACTGGCAGAGCTGAACACATTCTGCAAAACCTTTTCCACAAAAAAACTTCCAGAATTCATGTTCATAATGGTAAAGAGCTGGCGCTGGGCACGCTCAGGCTCCACATACATTCATTTTGTATGAGCATTAATGAGATCAAGTAGAACAAGGACACACATTTGTGACAAACAAACTCCCTTTTGTAGAGATGAGAACAGAACTTCACTGCTGAGAATGACCTGAGCAGAGTGGGCTCAGGATTCCTGGAGTACCTGGAGTCTGAGGCTCACAGCTCCTTCCACCTTCTTATGTTTTCAAGAGCACATCTTGTGCATTACAATGGAAATAATGATCTTTATATAAATTCAGGATTATTCACTCTAAGGACAACAGGGTAAGGTCATTGTATAAATTATTAGTAGCAAAGAGTTAACTAGAAGTGAAATCCAAGGCCTCTTCCAAGGTAAAAAAAAAAAAAAAAAAGAGAGAGGAAAAATATCACTGTGAATGGTAGTGAATTTTGATCTTTTAAAATAATACAACTCAGAGTTAAATTGAACAGAGGCAAAAAGACATGAGCTGTGCCAATAGCAGCGTGGCCATGAAATTTCAAGTGCCCATTAAAAGACTTCTCAGCTCTGTAAAAGGTCTCAGAGTAAATAAGCATTATGAGCACTGAAGGAAAACATAATTTCAAAGGAAAGCTTGTCAGTTAAGGTCAGTTTAATATCCACACATGAATTTCACTGTTTGTAAGTCTTGCTGATAAGCTTTTATAATTGAGTTACTTCTCTTATTCTATGCATACTGAAGCAGTAATTAAGCTATGATATGAAATAGAAAATATTGTGTGCTCAATTCATCAATTTTTGTTCAGTCTCGCAGTTCTTGTTCCAATTGCACTGGCATTGTTGCACTGAAATATCTCCCAATCTATCATGTCAAGATTATGCATGATGTAATTTGTAATAGCAGCTAGGGATTTGTTTACGAAAACCGAATGTTCCTTTAATCTTTGAAACAAAATTAGACTTGTCTTACATCACAGAACAAAGATAGCTGAATGAATACAGCACTTTTAATAAATCAGTAATTACCTTGTGTAGTGCCAGTTGGCTCATTTAACTTGACCTTTGAAAACAACTTCCTCCACGCAGATTTTGAAGTGTGCTCTCCTGGACTGAGGAGATGTGCATGCTCTAAAGGTGTGTTATTTATACCACAGCAATTCACAGTTCATGGAAGAGAATTTGGACCTTATTGTCTTTTCCCAGCAGAGAGAATTGCAAGTTAACTAAACTACCTCCTCGAGAAATTTGCAGGCTCTGCCTTTCGCTACCCCTGTGCATAAAGCAGCAAACACCACGTGCAAGTTCAGAGTGCCATCATTAGAACAATAAATCCTCCCTTCATTTTCCTCTCACATGGAAACATCCCTGCAATGAGAGCACAGGGCACCTGACCCCGTGCAGGGTGGGTTTGGGTTGGTGGAGGTCTGAATAAATGAATTTCTGTAGCTGGACTGAAATTATCTGGTGGGTACAGACACCAGCAAAGGGCTGCTCCCACCCTTCCCTGGGATTTTGCTCCAGGAATCTTCCAGGTCTGATTATTATCCTCTTTCCATCCTTTTTAAGGGGAGAACAGCAGAGGGCTTCATGTACTTCACACCCCTTAGCAGTCTCTTTTCCCAAAAACTCCTTGACATCCAGATTTTAGGAGAAATTGAGAATCACAGAATCACAGAATGGTTTGGGTTGGAAGAGATCCTAAAGCCCATCCTGTCCCACCCCCACCACGGGCAGGGACACCTTCCACTGTCCCAGGCTGCTCCAAACCCTGTCCAGCCTGGCCTTGGACCTTCCAGAGATCCAGGGGCAGCCACAGCTTCTGTGGGCACCCTGTGCCAGAGCCACCCCACGCTCCCAGAGAAGAATTTCTTCTCAATATCTAATCTAAACCTGCTCTCTTTCACCCTTTTACTGCTCAGGTTCTTTCATGTTTTCAGTTCTTTTGCCACTTTTCCTGCCCTCTCTTGCTTTCTGCAGCAGCAGGCACCCATCTGATAGCCCCCACTATTGCAGAGACACTTGGAATCTCAGCCACATAATTCAACATTTTCTGAGTTGGGAGTTCCAGCCACAGGTCTTTAAAGCACAGATAACTTAGTATTTTTCACAGAGGAAGAGAGGGACAATATAATAGCTTGCATTTCAAAAAGAAAGCCAGAGCTAAAACCATTTTTCACTGGAAAAGCTTACACTAAAAGAAAAAAAAACAAAAACAAAAACAAAAAGGTGTTTTTCATTGACTAATGACACATAATTACATTATATCCTATTAATTTCTGTAGATTCAATGGAAGAATTTTCAATGTATATTTATTTACAGGAATCTTCTCTGTTAAGAGGAATTTCTCTGGTAATGACAGAAACACTACACAATTTCTATCTAAGTGGTACATCAGAATTTAATTTCATAACTGATAACCCTCCAATATATTATGCATGCTTTGTTATGCCTTATAAATGCATTACATTTCTATAATTTATTCATTTCCAGTGTTCTTTCATAGAGTGCTTTGCTGCTAGGCTGTGATTCTGGCACCTCATTCAGTCAAAATTTCACAATAGACTTTCACCTTTCCGAGCCCATTTCACAGCTTCTCCCTTCCACATCCCCAAACCAACCCCCACAGCACAGGAATTCAGGTTTGAGCAAGTGGCAGCTTTTACAGACACCAGATTTGGTCTGAAGTCTGCAAAAACTGAGGGATTTTTTTTCCCTGTTTCTCCAGTAACTGTTGGATCACACACTAAACACAGATTGTTGGTTTACATATATATATATATATATATGTGTGTGTGTGTGTGTGTGCGATTTATGGTCCCAGCCACTGGAGGAATTGCACTGCAAGGCCACTCACAAACCTCTGTGTACCCCTCTAATCTTCATCTCACAGCCTGGCATTTCTCCTTCTGCATTTCAACTCATTCATTTACTTTATTAATGAATTATTATTCCTAAAAAATTGCCATTGCATGGAGATATAATTCTTTGATGACACACCAGGCCTCAACTCTGGTCTGAAACATGTCTGTGAATATTTATGAGTAGTTTCCTATTGTCTTTCCAAATATGTATAAATATGTTGCATTTCACTGGCATTTCATTAAATATATAGCAATAAGATTAAACCCTCACTGGGTTGTCTGAAGCCATTCAAAGAGGGTGGAAATAACATTGCTTTATTGCACAAATATTTTAGAAGCCTGCTCTCAGCCTTGTTCTGCAGGGAAGGATGGATTCAGTTCCAGACTCCAGTGATGAATAGCAGCAATGGGTCTCCCTAACCTTCAAAAGAACCCCGGACAGGTTGGGAGGGTGTCCTCAGTCACCTGCACTCACATCAGCTCCCTGAATGTTGGGTTTCGTGCTCTCATCAGCCTCATTAGCACTCATTATTGCCAGCAGGCTGCTGTCAAATGCCCCACTCTCTTTGCAGAGAGGTTATGTCAACAACCAATAAACTCACTCACGTAAAATTATAAAGTTAGCAGCCTGAAGCTTGCCTTGGATATATGTTGCTGTGCAAGAATTCAGGAAATTCCAAGAAAAAAAAAAAATATAAGACTGTGTTCTAGCACTCTGGAAGGTCATAGAGTACACGATGCACTTTTGGGGAGACAAGTTAATCATACATGATTTATTTTATCATTTCATGTCCTTTCTCTCTGCCACAGATATCTGCAAAAATCTGTTTTGTCAAGGCTTGCTCTGCCTTTCCTTTGCAGAAATCAAGTTTCCTGATAGATAATGTGCTGAGGGTTCTGTTAGAATATCAACTATGATCCATGACTTTCAGAGAAAAAGTGTCAAGCTTTAGTCATGCCTGAGTTCAGTGGAATGTGGAATAATTACAGCTTCAAAAAGTCTGCCACACTTTTTTAGTACAGGATTATCAAATGAGAACAGAGTTGGGAGCCAGCTGCCAGCACAACTGGCCTGGGACCCGCTGGCATCTCCTGAAGGAGTGCCACAAGAGGCCTCCCAGCCTGACAGCTTCCTGCTGGCTTCATTTTTGTATTTCCTAAAATCTCAGACTTTGAAAAGATGTCACAAGTTGAATTTTAAGGGTCTAAGAAACATTTTGATTTCTTTTCCTTGTCATTGCTGCTGAGATCTTCCCGACTCAGCAAATGGTTATGCAAATTCTACAGTTCTTAAACTCTGGGTGCTTTATCTGTGTGCCTAGCTAACAACCAGAGTGTTTTCCCTCTGAACACTTGGCACACTTTGCAGGTTCTCAGAGGGCCTGGTACTGTCACTGTCAATGAGCTCAGGGAAGTGAAGATGCACATTCACTCACCATGAAGGTGCTGCCCATGAGGAATCCTGGCCCTGCTTCAGCTGTGCAAGCCCCTCAGCCACGTGTCTAAGCCACAGTTGTTTCCAGAGGTGCAAAGAAAGGGACATGGAAAAATGACAAAGCTGCAGCAGTTGATGCTCCCAATCTGAACAGCATTGAGGGCTAAAAATTCCTTGGCAAAATCTAAGCTTTATTGTGTGAAATCTGCTCTTTAATGGACTATCTCCATCCAGCTCAAAGGCAGGAATGGGCTTAAAGACCTTCTGGCAGCACTTCACATAATTTTAGTGTTATAGTTTATTTTCATAGTACCTGAGAATCACATTCTTCAAGTTGTACAATTGGAGAAAAAAGTGTCAGCCCCAAACTCCTGCAATTCAGTGTTAAAGTTCAGCAGGGCAGAAGAGACAGAGGGCAACAAAAAGGAAACACAGCAAGAATAACTCATCCTCTAAGTAAATAAAATTGCAAATGGCAAACTGGTATAGCAAGGGTATGATTTACCTGTAGTAACAGAGAAAGTGAGAAGCAGAGCTGGGATTAAACAAGCCTTGGGAGTTTCTGCCTCTCAGGCCATTAGCCACCACCAGCTCTATTGGTCACGTTGTTCTGAGGGAAGCACACAACACGTTCATGTCATTTTTCCTAATTTACCTAACAGTATGTTGGCTGCTAGGAAATGGCAATGTAAGTGGTTTTTCACTAGTGAGTCCTCCCATGCTGTCGAATTACCCCCCTTTTTTGCTGGTTTATGCAGATCTTAAATGGAAATTGTTCATGGATTCTTTGCATCTAATCTGCCCTTTCATATTTAATGGTGCAGCCCACAGCGTTGTTCAGACATGCAATACACTCTTAAAAATACCTTGCTCTAGCTGCTGAATATTTTGCAAGAATCAGGAGTTCTGAATGGAAAAAAAAAATTAAATCTTCAATTCTTTCAATTCTGCCAGTGAATTAATAAAACATTTTAAAAAAACCTGGAGAATATCATAAAGATCAGAGCGTTCAAAAAAAAAAAAAAGAAGTTTAGTATGCTGATGTCTTTTTAATGTTTACTACAATTAAAAAATATTAAATTAACTCAGCAAGACTGAATTTGAAGCAATTAGAGATATGAGACACCACTTGCCAGACTGATTGCACTGTGTTTGTATTTTAAACAGGAGAAACGTCCATTTTCCCAGGGCTGTGAGAGGTCTGTTATCAAAGTCTGTGAAGCATTGCACTGCAGGAGCATTAGATTGATACTTCTAAAATTGAGTAAGATTGAATTAAAGCAGAGAGTTTGATAGTTTGGACTCCCTGTAGGAAACATCCTGCATTTCTCCCAGACAGCAATATTCAACCTGAAATCCTTTGTTTCGGATTTGTATTCTTTAACTTATCAGATTACTTCTCTACAGCTCCCAGAGTGGCTGCTATCTCAGTCTGTTTATGAAATACATAACCCTTCAGATGACACTTTCTTTCAGTCCAGTTTTCTCATCCTCCCAGAAAGTGTGTTCCCATCCCTGTAATTCATTCTGCTCTCCATGACATCCCAATAAACTAAGAGAAACTGCATGTCTCACTCAATTCTCTGAGATTTTGTTGTATAAGGAATAGGTGAGCACAGGGTTACAGTTTTTCCCATTCTAGTTTATATCCTTTTTTTTTTTAAAAAAAAAAAAAAGACAAAGTACTTGAAAGATTTTACCCACCTCTGTGCTGTTGCTATTGCCAAAATCTCCATCAGTGCAAGAATCTCTCACAGGGGGTTTGAACTTTCCTTTAATCTAATCCATTTAGAAAATGACTCACAATATATTGAATAAAGTGAAGAAAATTGATATCTTTTCATTAAGCTGACAAAGTCTTTTTCACTTCTGACATCTGTGAAATGTGTTCTCTATTTAAATTTTATTTATATCAATCTTCGCTGGTGGAAACAAGATTAAAACAGAATGCTCTGTACTTACAGGGAAAACTTTCCCATCCTGCAATGAGTGTCATACTGGTTTTGAAAATGAGCTTCTTATCCCTTGCAGTAACATGATACCTATGATCAGGAGGAACCACAGTCTAATATCTCCATTCCTTTGTATTCTATTTTTATATAAACAAAATGTGTGCACTTTATCACAGGCAAAAAGAGAGCTGCTGTGGCTTTCTAATGGCAACTGCAGAAGCAATCTAAGAACATTTTAATACATAGCATGTTTCCTCTAAACTGTTGAAAAATGCATGATGATACTTTGCTCTGTTTTCATATTTCAGGGTATTCCATAAACATGAATTAATGTTATCTGTTACTCTGTGAGGATGGTCTTATTGTTACATCGTTAAATATAATGTCTTTATACTTATTGCCATATAGACTCTGTCATATTGTTAAAGCAATTTCCAAAATACGAATGCAGAAAAGTTAAGGAGAATTTTATCTGAAAAAGAAAAAATTTGCATTTTCTGTACAGACAGGAGTTGCAAAAATGACAGAAGCATTTGCCTGTGAGTGTCTGGGCTGTGTGTGCACATTTTCTCTGTCCATGTCCATTATAATCACCTGTAAAACAGCTTTGAGGAACTCAGCAGCTTCAGTTTAATGCAAGAACTTGAAGACTGAGAAATGTAAAACAGCAAATTCAGGAGTTTCAATGGGCAGCTTTAATCAAATGGGTTGTGTCTTTTTTCCAAACTTTCTTTGACTCAAGAGGAGGATGATTGAACAATTAGTGCCTCCATGTTGATTTGATCTTTTAGGTGTAGATATGTGAAGGTGTTCAGTGTATTTCTACTGCCCCTTAAGAATACTTTGATACTGAAATTCAAGGGGAGAACTTTTCCCCAGCCAGCTGCCTTCATGCATCAAAACTTTGTGCTCCAGGTGATGCACAAGAGCAAATCAAAGCACGGTCACTACTCTTGTGCAACCTCCAAAGGGTCTCGTGAGCTTTGAAGGCTGAGTCCAAGCTAAACTGGCAGTTCCCTGCAGTCACCTAAGGCTTTGGGCATTATATTTGGGAACAAATGTATTTTAAAATGCAAGAGAATTGTGCAAACATGAGAAAATATAAGCTATTCTATTGCTTTTCCCCTGTATTCTTTCTGATCTTCAGATTTCTTATTTGTAGTTTCTTTACCTAGAGCCCATGATTTGCAAATGCCATTTCAACCAAATGCTTTTTGTGTGTGTTAATCCATGTAGACTAAATACATCAAAAGTTAAATATTTTGATCAAATTTATTCTATGATTTTGCAAACAAAGATTTTTTTTTAAGTGTGAATTGGGCTGAAAAAGAAACCTTGAGAATTTACTGAAGAAAGTTGCTTTTTCCCAGCTCCATTGGGAAATATGTTAAGAGTTAAATAGTCTTGTAAAAGAGGCATTTTGTTGAAAATAGTTAAGATATAAACAATCCCTTATTTAACCTAGAAGGTGGTGGGGAAAAAAAAAAAACAAAACAAAAACACTGAAACAAAACAAGCAAAGCAGGAATAGTCAAGGCTCTTCTATTCCACATCCTTTTGCTTTCCCCGTGGCAGGGGGATCAGTCTCAGTCAATTCAGCCTTGCATGAAGAAACTCTGGTGCTTTGTGTATTCCCCAGACAGTGAGAAGAGCACAGTGAGAAGCACTCAGGAGTGCTACGGGTGTCTAATTCAGCACCACTGAGCACTCCCAGCCTGTGCTGCCTGGTGATTAACAGGAATCTCTAATTCTCACCCAGGATGAGTGGCTGGGGTCACTGAGAAGCTCAGATTCCTCAGGATCTGGGAGTTCTTGCATAAAAACCACCCTGAGGGGGAGCACCTTAATTTGAGCAATTCCCTCTCTCACCCGATTGCTTCAGCTCATCTCAAAGTGACACAACCTAAACGCAGAGGAGCTGCGTGGTTTCCCTGGGGAAGGTTCCTCCCCTCCTCCTGCAGGTGGGCCCAATCTCAAATGCTGCAAACTGATTCATTTTAAAGCTTTTCCCTCCCTCTTTGGAGGCGCAAAACTTTGAAATCAAGTAGAACTCAAAGGATCAGCAGTACCCAAGAAAGACAACTGGTCCTAAAGATTAAAAGGTTCTTAACAGAAGAGAAAACCTATAAACACAGGATTCAAAGGAAGTCATTTTCTTTGGGTTTTGGACACCCCTGCCAGGGTGTGGGGCTAAGAACTAGACCACAGTGAGCTTTGTAGTGCTTCAGACTTACAAAAGATTTTGCCTACTTACATATTAGAGACAAAGAGGAGCTTTTCATCTGAAAATTTCCCCCTTTAGCTTGCCCCATTATAAAAGGAGTCTGGTCTTCAGCCCAGGTGAGGGTGCTGAAAAACATTTGGGTGTAATTGCACTGTGATCACAAATCTATATATATATATATATATACACCAAAGCCTATACAGCACCACATGAATCAGTTGCCATTGAAGTTCAGCGCTGACTTTGCATTTGATTATTTTTCAAGGTCAAGATCTGAATGCTTGAGCTGCATTTAACAGCATTAATAAGTAGTGAGATAATTTTAATTGCTGTGAACAGCATTGCTTCTCCATGCTGCCTCTCAGTTTGTATTCACCTCTTATCTCTGTTTTACATTGTAAACTGCCCAGGCCTGGGCGTTCAGGTTTGTGGGTTTTAGTGCCTCACAGGATCCTTCTCTGTGGTTATTTAATGCTACAGCACTGCTCCTAGTAAATAATATATATCATCACTTTTGATTCCATGTCACAGGATTCTTCTCACGTGTCCTGAGGATGCTCTGCTCTGATGATTGCTGTGAAGGCCAGTATTTAGCAGGATGTGGTTTTTCAGTTTGCCCACTGCACAGTCTATTATTAGAGCACAGATTCAGCCCTCACACCTTTTCATGCATAGCAAAGAGAGAGATCTTTTTTCTCTGCTGTTAGCAGCTTTAATGATACCTTTCTGAAAAAGGTGTGTGAATAGCATCATTAAACTGCCTTGCCAGCTCAAGGGTAAAGGGCTTTTTCTGTGTCTTGTATAGAGAAATGATGTATTCTATGATAAAAATCAGATGCAAGCCATGGGAAGAACCAGGAAAGACAACACTAAGAGCTGTATGATCATTGTAGGGCCCCTCAAACTGAACTATTCTATTCAATTTTATATTCAAGAATTTAATTATAAGCTCTGTAATGTCCTTAAATCAATGCATGCACAACAGGGCATTTTCCAGAGCTGAATAGCAGTCAGCTGGTGTGTATATTAATATATATGTATAAGGTAGGCAGCTGCTTCAAAGGTGTTTTGTGGGTCTGAAGCAGCCATGAGGGATGATATGAATGGGTTAAGCATCTCTCTGAGTGACTGTGCAGAAAGCTTTGACAGGCTTCCTGAGTGCAACCATGAAATTAATTCTTGCCAGAGAAAGCAAACCACAGAAAGAGCCACTCATGAGCCAGCTCGTCACAGTTGCAAGGTTAGCTAAAGTTTATCAAAATCCCCAGACAAAAAATGTCATTAAGATGCAGTTAAGGATATAGTCAGATACCAATTCCCAGGCAAGAAACTTCATTAAGGTACATTCAAGGTTGTAAACATATGTGCCAATTGAACTCAAACAACTGGGTCCAAACACTGCCATTATTTACAACATTAAATATTTGGAAATTAAAAGTCACTTTTAGAGATAATATGGTTTCTATAAAATTCATCATCATGTTTCAACAAACAGCTTGTGCTGCTGTTCAGTGTTATCTTACCATCTAGTTGTGGTGCTCCCTGTGATGGCATATTGGGAAACCTAAAAGTCTCCATGGGTTCAAACAATTCTGGACAGATTTGTGGTAAAAAAAATCCAGCTGTAGGTCCTGAAAGCAAAACAGATACAGTTTTACGTGGAGTACACTGAACCAGAAGTCCTGAAAACCTGGAGAATATTCTGAGGAAAATCTCTTCAGACTTGCCTTGTCCATGGAGATCAGATTGGCACTCAGGCAGAGGGGCTGTTGGGCTGGATGGCCCCTTGGTCTGCAGCAGAATTGCTGCCATCACAGCATTCCCTGCAGCCACAGCACAGGAGCAGACAGGATCTCCTCTGTGAGGAGGCTGTGGCAAGCAGTGCACTGTCTCAGGCAATAAAGGATGCCAAACAAGTAATTAAATATGAAATCCTTACAACTCAACTCCAGTCGAAGGGACACTCTGCCTTTTAACTGCAGTGTTAGACCCTTGAGGTATCATTTAATTAGATTTGGTCATTGTAACATAGTTGTGAACATTGTCTTTTCTCTTTTAGCTTCTATAGTGATTGGGAAGTGGTGGTGTGAGATGGAGCCCTGCCTAGAAGGAGAGGAATGTAAGACGTTGCCTGATAATTCTGGATGGATGTGTGCAACTGGCAATAAAATCAAGACCACCAGAGTAAGTCTCCTTTCTGTCTGCACCCAGGAGGTCTTAATAGGAAAGGCAATCACTAATGACTGCTCATCCATGTCTTTTCCATCATCATGCCTGCTGTAAAAGTCTTAAAGACCACTGCCATGGTCACCCAGTGCTTCTGGCCAAAATTGGTGAAAATTCAGATGGACCAGGCTGGTCAGCTGTGTCCAGGCTTGGCAACCAGCAGGTTGGAGCTGCTGAATTGCCAGGTCACTTCCTTACAGACATTGTCACCTCAAAATACCCCTAATGCACATCACTGAGTCCCTTTCTGGTGGCTAAAGGGAAGGATATTAGCTCAGAGGGATCTGCTGGATCCTGTATCCATTCCTTGGCTGTTCCAGGCCACATCTGGATTAACAGCTGTACAAGTGCTCTGTAGCAGAGGAGTTAACTCTCTGTTTGCACTGCAGGTCTCACTTCAGAGCAGCTCCAGCCCCATGAACTCATTAGTGACAAGCTCTTGAGATGCTGCAGGTTCAGGTAACACAGGCCAACAGGTGACAACAGCTTTCACCACACCGTGCCAGGAAAAGGCAGAGAGAGGGCTGCAAAGAGAGGGTGTGAATGAGCTGCCTGAAATCCCACTATGAGATTACCTTGGGAATAAAAGTGTTTTTCAGAAACAGGCTCTAGCTTTTCTTTTGCATTGTGCGACTGTTTCACAGCCATTGTCTTAAAACTGTCACCTGTACTTGTATTCAACAATTTTAATTAACTAATTTTCATATCACAATTGAATTTTTTTCCCAAGAAAATTATATGGTTGTCAACTCAAAATGTTTTTATAAATATATAGATTTTCATTTTCTGTGAATTGGAAAATGGCTTTTGAAACCTGCTAAATGAAAAGAAGCAAATTTCCAAGAATTTTTTTCCTGTTTGATAAGAAATTCTACATACTCATGCCCAGCTGCTAATTCACAGGAATGTGCAGGGTAGTGTTGTGATTTCCTGACTTCTCCCTTTCTCTCCAACCCTAACTCCAGGCATTTTTTCATGTCTTCTAGGCCTTCTGTTGAAGGAGCAGATTTTACCCCAATTGGTCCCCATGCCACCTAAATCCTTTTCTTTCCCTCCATAGGACCCACCCCAGGATGAATGATTTGTATTGCAACCCTCCTTTCTGGAGCAGAGCCTTCTGCCACACCAACACATTCAATTATCAGGAGACCCATTGACTTAGGAGGTTTTCTTTGTAGGAAGCAGGAAGTGGCCCCCAAAAACAAGATCCATATGATCTCTGTCACCTCCCAGAGAAAAGGAGGTGTACTTGGATTCCTTGGCTCAGTTTCTTTCTGCAGTGCTGCTCCTGCAAACCTCTCCGCCCACAGCTGATCTCTTCCCACTGCAGCACCACTGGAAGGCTGTTTCCTAATGAATGTGCCTTGCAGTGAAAATAAAAAATCCCAGATTACAAACTCGCTGCATGTTCTTTGCAGTGAGGAAAGTGGGGATCTAAAATGGAAGAAAATTATGTAGAAGAACTAAGAAGCAACATGAAGTATCTTACAGAATAATTCAGCCCTTCTGCAGTCTGTCTACAAGTTATATAATTGAGGAATTGCATTTTCTTTCTTCAGTGAAGCTGTCCTTCTCAACTCCCCCAATCCTTGTCACATAAACTAGTTTTAGGCGATAGAAGTGGTTGCTAGAAATTTAGCAGCTTCATTAATATGCAGATGTATGGTCCAATCTATTCAGTATGCATTATTGTATTTCATTTGAATTAAATACTTGTGGAGTGAGTGCTCATATCTGAAAAAATATTTCTTCATTTACCCACAGGAGTTATTTTAATTAGCATGTGAGGGGAGTACCTTATGGTGCTGCTTCCAGTAGAATTTTGCTTTGTTGCTTTAAAATATCATTACAGAACCCAATTGACAAAGGCAACATGACATGATGTGCTCAGCAACTGTCTCTTGCATTTTCTAAGGAAAAATTCTACTTCTTAGTCCCTGAAACTTTGCTCAAATCCATACCACTGCGTCAAGTCTAGCAACATAAATATAAAATAATGGAAGCAATCAGATCCTGAAACAGGCTCTTTTTTTTTTCCTTTGTTTTGCCATTTCAGACAGCAACAGAGAACGAGATTACAATGTAATCTGCCCTGACCACAGTCCAGATTCCAAGATTGGGCCATGTGTGTCTAATTTAAGTAGTTAAGGAAGTTAAGAAAGCAGAAGAAACAAGACAAATCAGTCAACATCCCAGTTCTCTCTGTGGTGATTAGGCAGAAAGCTACAGCAAGTCTCCATAGGCTGTAAACTGTAAACTGTTTTAATGAAGGCTTTTCCTTACACTAAATACATTTGTGTTAGGCAGCTGCTGTCCTGACAAGGAAAACATTCACATTTATGACTCTTGGGATTAAAATACCCATTAGTACATTAGTACATTCTTCCAGGCCCACAGTACTTCACATATAAACATGTGTGTGTGTATAAATATATATATAAATACATAAATACATGGATATACACAAGGTATATCATTTTCTAGGGTAGTGCATAACTTCATGGTTGGGTCTCAGATGTGATTAATACTGATTAGTGTCAGAAGGAGGTGGACAACAGACTCAGCAAAGTCTTAACCAGCAAATTCTTCATTCCTTGCTTTTCATGCATTTATTTCTATATTTACCCCTTTAGCATGGCTCACTAATCAAGTTTTTAAAGCCAAAGTTAAAAAGCTCACAGCTTCCTTAAATTGATTTGTTTTCTATTGATGGTCAGGCAGGTGGCAAACAATGGAAGGAAATTATTTTGTCATTCAATTTTTGGAGCAGTTTCAATGTTGTTTTTCTTTAATCCCTTGTCACTCTTCTTTTTTTTTTTTTAAATTTGTTTAAGAACTTTCAATGCTTTCCTTAAAAACATGGGGCCCTTGGAGCTGTACTAGGACCTGCTGGAGGTCACATCACCACTTTCAGCCCAGCAGCTGGCACCAGTGGAAACAGAAGCACAGCATCTCAGGCTGGATGCTGCTGATATTCTGGAGCATGGAAATTAAAGTGTTGATCAGCTGGGAGTGGGCAGAGGAGCTCAGCTCAAAGCCCCTCTCCAGTTTCTCAGCCTATGCCTTGTGTTACAGCCTGGTTTGATCAGGTTTAACCAGTTTGAACCAATTTCAACTAGTTTTGACCCATCTAAACTGGTTCTGACCAGTTTGAGTCATTTTGAACTGGTTTTGATATGTTTGATTTGGGTTGAGCTGGTTTAAACTGATTTCTGCCATTTTTGTCCTGTTTTGACCAGCTTAATCTGGTTTGAACTGGGTTTGACTGGTTTAATCTGGTTTAAACCATTTGTTTCAATTTTAACTGGTGGGATTCAGTTTCATTCAATTTGAGTTGGCTGGATCTCATGTAAATCTCTCCTGCTGTAATATTTACTGCTGTGTTTAATCACCTCGTGCTTAGATAATCATCTGTAGCCCTGATTTAATGGCCAAGCCTGATCATATTCAAGTCAATGTGAGCTTCATTGCTGACCCAGGTGCCTGGCAAAGGGCTGAGCCCCTCGTGGTGTTCATCTGGGTGTACCAGTGCAGGAAAGAAACAAAACCATAACAGAAGCATTTCCTTGAGAGCACTGTTTTCGCTGCCATCAGTTGCTCTTGTTTCAGCATCCTAAAAAAACTCCTGGGCATTGGTGTTTCCTCTTGCAGCATTAGTGCAGCACTCAGATCAGTTTTGGTGGCAGTCACAAGGAGGGATGGGGTTTGGTCTCTGCAGGGTGTGTGATCTCACCCAAGGTGAGTAGGTGGAGCAGCTGCTATGGCCTGCCCTGACCTCTGGCTAGGTTGGTTGGGGGGGTTCCAAACAAACCTGAAAGGTGGATGCTGCTGCCTGTCTCATCCAGCAGAAGTCACTGGAATCACTCTGGGAAGGGGAGGGTGGAAGGCTGGGTGAGCACAGCCCCAGGCCCAAATCTGTCCTGGCTTGTCCTTCTTACTTGAAGGGCTCCTGCGAGGAAGGTGGAGAGAGACACTTTACAAGGGTGTTAGGGGACAGCACAAGGGAGATTGGCTTCAGACTGACAGACAGTAGGTTTTGAGTGGGTATTAGGAAGGAATTCTTCCCTGTAAGGGTGGTAAGGCCCTGGCACAGGGTACCCAGAGAAGCTACAGCTGCCTCATCCCTGGAAGTGTCCAAGGCCAGCTTGGACAGGGCTTGGAGTAACCTGGGCTAGTGGAAAGTGTCTCTGCCAAACCCAGACATTCTATGATTCTGTGAAGTCCAGCAGCCCCAGCCCAGGTGGTTAATGCACATCCAGTATCTCCCAAGGCAGAGGCAGGATCTTGCTCAGGATCTGTCTCTTGCATATTTTTACACCCCTGCAGCGCTAAAAGACACACACCCCTCTAGTATTGCATTTAAACTCAGCTCTATCAATCAGCTATATCCCACAGAGCCTGGCTCTTTCTTTTCCAAAAGACTATATTTAAAAAATAACATATTATGCATAACTGACTCTTTCCCATTTTCTCACTGCAGATCCACCCAAGGACTTAACAGAGCACCCACGTCTGCACGGAGACAGTGAAAGCCCTGCTGATTTATGAGGACAAAGTATTGAAAGTTTAAAACCATCTCAGCATTTACAAGCCAAATGGATTTCTTATTTGCACTTTGACTGTTTACCAGAAAACAACAGTGGCTTTACTGTGTGAAAGAAAGGATTCGGTGGAAATAATAGCCCTGATTTTTTGACAGCTGAAAATAAAAAATGAAGAAAGTGGTTCCTTTGGTAAAGTTTCTGAGATTGCAAAGTACAAGCAACAGTATAAGTTTGGATCTACAATTTACTTTATACCAGTTAAAGTATATATATATAGAAATATATATATATTAATATATGATATTTTGAAATAAAAGCCTCACTCTTCAAGAAATTGAATAGTACCACACTTTGCTGCAGCTTCTGTATTTTTTTTTTTCCTTTTTTTGCGATGGTCTGGAAGTTCCCTACCTGTTTGAGAGAGAAATGTGGCAGTGAAGAGGCAAAGCAAACCTGCTGTGGTACAAGGACGCCTAAGAGCTACACGAATCCTACCGATGCAGCATCCAGAGCTTCCTGTTCCCTTCGGCAGAGTTTTGAGGGCATTTGTTGTTCCACTTTGTGTTCTGGAGGCTTTTCCCCTTGTGCAATACTAGCATGCTGGCTTTGCTTCATTAACCATACTTGATTGATATATAACAATGATAATTCTATCCTCCTCCAAGAAAATATTTTTAGAGCTGTTAGATATTCCATGAAGAAGAGATGGACAACTACTGAGTGAAGTACAGTATGTATTAAAAGTTTATTTGGCAGAGTTTGGTAGACTGTGAGCTCCCTTCTTATTAAAGATGTACTGTACGTACAATGTCTTCAGACTTTGTATAGCTCGTAGAGACTCCAGTAAAAACCCAGTAACCACCTCCAAAGCTTTGCATTGTTGGCTCACTAATTCTTTGAAACAACAACAAAGCTATTTCTTTCCAGACCAAGCACGTGAGGGGAATTTTCCATACAGTTTGGTTTTTCAGGAGCCCATTTGCAATTGGTGAATAGGCTCCTCAGCTTAAACCTCTGTGGACACCTGCCTGTGTGCTCTTATCCCACAGCACACACGGTAGAACTACCTAAATTTAAATTTGCCTCACTGCAGGCCAGGCTGATTCTCATTGAGAGCATTCAGCACCAGCTAAAAGCATACACATAAGCAATTCCACGGCTTAGCAAATGCACAACAGTTTGTGGCAAGCACAAACTTGTGGCTGATCCCTGCTTTTGCTTCAGAATAGTTTCCTTCAGTTTGTTTTCAGTCTGTTTCTTGCCTTTGTGAATTCAGCTGAGCTGAGATGCTCCTCAGCAAGGATGTGTCCACAGAGACCTTGACCCAGTCACTGCGAGTATTCTGAACTCCCATTTCTGGCTGAGCTGTAGCAGTTCAGCAGGCAGTCTGGCCCTGGCATTGCTGAAGAAAGATCAAATCTGAGGGCTGAAATGTGTGAGCCTAGTTCACATTCCCAGGCACTTTTGTGAGCGGTCCAATTAATTTCAGGGGGTTTATTGGTGTGGAAAAGTGTCTTGCTGTCACGCATAAGTCTGTACAATCTACCCTTCAGTCCGCCTAATGCTACCAAATCAAAGAGGAATAGGGAATTGTAGAACTAGTTCTGTCCAGTTCAGCTTCATTCCTTTAATATTTCCAATTTCCTTTCAGCCTGCTTACCTGTCTCTCACAGGATGCCCCTGGCCATGCTGATCACTTTTAATCCAATGCAGAGGAAGTGCTTCACTTTACATCCTAGATTTGGTTGAAATTCTCCCGCTAAGTTTCTTTCTCCTTCAGGGTAACCACTTCAATCCTGATGCTTCAAGAGGCAGAAATTGTCACTGTAATTACAGTGTAGATTAAAGCAGCTACATGACGTGTCACGCCATATTCCATGCTGGCTTTCCATGCTGGTCTTTTCCCAGTGCTCACAGTGGAAATGGATAGGCTGTTTCCAAGCACTTCTATTATTCCCCTGCAAAAATATGAGTGAAGAGCATCCAGGGAAGAAACAGATACCCAGAAAGTGGTAGAATCACTATCCCTGGAATGTTCAAGGAAAGGTCTCAGTGTAGCACTTGAGGACATGGTTTAGTGGTGAAGATGGCAGTGTGAGGCTAACAGTTGGACTTGATGATTTTAGAGGTAATTTCCAGCATTAGGAATTCTAGTTCTGTGCACAGAAAGGAGCGTGAGTATTCGTGATCCTTGCACAAGGAGACCACCCTCCCTGGTGGCTCAGCTGGACAGGCCAGGTATTTTCTGGGGCCAGCCACCTGCCCAAACCACAGAAGATACCTGGACCCTACTCTACATTTTAGCTGCAGTCTGCCATGGCCATGAGTCCCCAGTACCATCATCTCAGCTCAGAGGGGAGCACTGCCTGCCCGGTTACCCCCAAATGGATTATAAGATCAGCTTCAGGCTCTGCTGCCATGAGTAAAGAGAAACTCCTCCAAAATAAATCCCTAGCATTTCTGTATTTTAATCAAACAGCACTTTAAAAACCCCAAGACCCCCTCAAGCACCCCTTGGTGCACTAGGAGACAGACCAGCAGGTAAGTCCATTCCAAGCCAGGATGTGTTATCAGCCTTTTAGCAGCTGGAACTGAGACAAACAAAGCTAAATGGCCTCCCACAATCACAATGAGGAGCTGTGGAAAATCCAGCAGAAACTGAACTTTGGTTTCCTTATTCCCAGTCTACAGATACTCTGATAGAGGAGCCCCACAAACAAACTAACGTGTGGCCTCCTGTACCCTTTGCCAAAGCCCAAGGTATCAGCACTGGGTGTTTTTACCCCACAGCAGAGCAGCTGCCATGGCTCATTCTGGGAGCAGATAACGCTGCTTGTGCTGTGCCCATGAAATGTGCCTGTTGAGATTGGGAAATATTAGACTTGCTAAAATATCAGAAGGAAATGTTGTCATTACCACAGGAAAGTTTCTTTGAGATGTTTATGAATTTCTCTTTGCCAGTAGGCAGCCTCAAATACCACCCCACCAAATTCAGTAAACAGCTGTGTCTCTTTGAAGTTGCTGCAAGAATCTGCTCGTGAAGTGCGGCACCGAGAAATTGCTGTTTTAATTAAAATGTTTTAGAGGAGAATTAAGGCCTTTGCAAAAATAATGACTAATAGAACGTGAAGTCCAATTAAGAGTCGGATGCAACTAACCTTCATTGTTTCAGGGAACCAAATTGAAAACAATAATAAAAAGGAATTCAACAAGCCTAGAGCCACAAATATTCTGCATTTCAGGGAGATTCACAGTAGAACAGTATAGCAGGAGGATGTCAGAGCTACTTATCCTGGTCGATGCAAAGCAGATGTGTTTCAGTGGTGGAGTGAATGGTCCTCATGGGGAAATGACAGTCATGCCATTCTCTGTATAATGTTAAAAGGTATTTACATTAACAGAGGAGAAAATGAAAGTTTCTGCTTTTTGGCAGAAGTCTAGACAGAGACACTTCAGGAAATAATAAAAAAAAAATAAATTGTAAATGCATCAAAGATAAATTTAGATTTATGTCAGTGTTTCTTCAGACGTGTGAAATCCAGTTCTGTAAATCTAAAATGTACAAGTTGGAAAAAAATACCAAAAAAAAAAAAAAAAAGTAGCTACCATCTGCCTATTAATTCAGAAAATTTAGATTGTGTGCTTCTGTCCAAAAATCTCTGGTAATAAAAAGCTCAGTGTGGTATGACTTGATATTGTTTTGAATATACTATATGCTATTTAAAAAAAAACCCAAAAACAAGACCTTGAAGTCCACTCCTGTGGCCAGCATCAGGAACAGCATGATGTGCACCCATACTTGGCACTACACAAAGAAAGGACCATGAAAAATTGTTGGAGGTGAAGCAGTTTGTGATGAGTGATGCTCTTATCAGACCTATTGATTGACTGTTAGCAGAGTTTGCAGGTACTGTCAGTGGTGTACTGCTGGGATGTTTTCCTATTAGAAAATGATTAGTTACATTCCTAACTGCTCATTTGCCACTTACCTGTTTCACTGGCTGGTCCAAATATAATTACAGATCACAGAGAAGTTGCAGAGGAGATAAACATACTTTAGCTTGGAAAGCACATTCATTTAATCTAAAGGTGGCAGGCTTTGTTTCTTCTTCTTCAAGGGCAGGATGAATATTTTGGCCTAAAATGAGCTTCTCTTTTATCAATACCTCAGTCACATCCCAGTAAGCAGGGTTTAGAGCTTGCCTGACAAAGAAATGGGTCATGCTTCTTTGCTTGGTATTCTATTTTTTTGTCAGAGAAAAATAGAAACACATTCCACAAATAATCTTTCAGGTAGACAGAAGGAGATGTGTGTACAGGGCAGTTGGTTTCAGGCTGTCAACACTTTTTCTAGTTCACTGGTTTGAATTCAGATCATAGGCCTGACACATATTTATGGTTTCTTCTCTCAGAGGCTCACACAGTCAAAGCACTTAACTTCACAAATATTTGTACTTTATAAAACCATGCTGCTCTGAGGAAAGAAACTGAACTCTCTGCTTTCCAGGCAGGAAACTAAATTCATAAGACCTGAGACCTGCCCAAGGTGATGCTCAAAACCTGCAGCAGGCCTGGCGGTAGAACTGAGGGCTCCTGGATTTCAGGTCATTGCTGAGGATGGTTCATCTGTGATTCACATCAGTGAAATTTCACTGAGAGGAGACCCTGGCTTTGAGCTTGGGTCACAGAGAGCAGAATTAGGGGGCCTGCAGTCAAGTGTGGACAATCGTGCAAGCACCAACTGAGCAGAGCTTGTGCATCTCCCTTCATCTAGGATTTTCAAACCACTGATGCTTGGAAGATCCTCAGCTCTACTCCAACATCTTTTGCTCCCACAGGGACAAGGTCCTGCCTTAGTTTGGTTTCATGGATCCGTAGTAGAAGCTGCTCTGAGCCTTTCAGATGAGAGCAGAGAGAGAAAATGGCCATGCTTAACTCTGACAGGCTGAACAAAATTACCGACAGACCTTCTTTTGGAGGTCATGATTTTTTAGAGACATCTATCTGAAAGAATGATTTTCATGTAGAAGCTGACTTTGAGGAGAGAAAGCCCACATTGCCTTCCACCAGAAAAATGGTGAACTAGTCAATGAGGAGCACAAAGAACTTGGTCTCTCCTGAAAGTGTGAGCACCACTGCCATGGGAGAGGACACTATGCAGTGCAACTAAGTCATGGGAAAATAAAAATTACCTTATTTTTGGCAAAAATTCCTCTGTGGGCACATTTGGCAGATCTTTGCTAAACCTTTTACTGTTGTTTGATGTGTATCTCTAATTCCTGTGTACAGCTCAGAAATATGCAGAAGTTTTTCCTGCATAGCAGACCTGGATATGGCATCACTTCAGCCAACAATCATGGCTGGATTATTTTTATTTTCCCATCGTGAAGCAATATGATCAAATTTGTCTGACCAGAAACAAAATACGTGTTTGAGCATCAGGTTACTAACCTGTTTCCCATTATTTCTCATCTGTCTTATTTCTCAGATTACTGTCCTTGATTCAGCTAGAAGTGAGGGCTACAGGCCCACCTAGATATGAAGCAAACTCCCCATATCCTAAAATATTACTGAGGGGAATATGTAATTTTTTCCTCCCACCTGCCATTCCTCTTCATATCCTGTTTCATTTCATTTCATCCCCTCTCTTTCACACCACTCAATTACATTCATCCATCTCTATTAGCCTTTTATCACCACTACTGCCCCACAGGCTAAAGAAGAGGCCCCTTTCAGGGAGCTTTCCCCCACCACAGCAGTGATTTATGTGATCTTCTCTCTTTTCCTTCTTCCTGTGTACTGTGGAAGGCGAGATGCCAATCTGTGCCAGCAGCTCCCTGTATTTCACTGCCCAGACCAGCAATCCCCAGCTCAGGGCTCAGGGTCCCTTTCAGGTGTGCCCTGGGTACAAAGCAGCTGCTGCTGCTGCTTAATTTGCAGCAGAGGAGTTAAGGGTCAGCTCCTCACCTCCCCTGAACCTGTTCTGTTTGTTGCTGTCCCGAAGGTCTCCTCTGCCTTGACCAGATCTGAGAACTCGGCACTCCAGCTGTTGGGGGCTTGCCATCAGTTTAAACCTCTGCAGGAGGAAAATTTATCACTATTGATTTGATCAGACTGTTTTTGGGCTTGAAATAAAAAGTGAAGAACAGGCCAAGCTGCTGTGAAATGCACAGTATGAGGTCCAAGCACAGAGAGAGAATCATTTAGATTGGAAAAGACCTCTAAGATCATCAGGTCCAGTCATTAACTCATCTCAAGTTCACTGTCAAGTTNTCATCAGGTCCAGTCATTAACTCAGCATTGTCAAGTCCAGCACCAAACTGTGTCTCTGAGCACCACATCTCCATGGTTTTTGAACACTTCCAGGGATAGTGACTCCACCACTTCCCTGGGAAGTCCATTCTAATGCTTTTTCTGAGCGTTTTTTTATTTCCCTGGTGCTCTTTCAATTCCATTTTCTCTCTGAAAGGCTCTGCTATCTAGACTGGCAGAGCCTTCATGATGTCCCATGTAGAATGGTCCAGAGTTTTTACAGATCTGACCCCAAGTCCCTAAAGCCCTCCTGGTGTCTCACAGACACTGATATAGAGAAGAGAAACAGTTAGGAAATGTTATAGGCTAAAGACAATGGTCTCTGTGTCCTTCCCTGCTTGAAGAGAATACTCCCTGAAAAGTATTTTTGAAATTAAACAGCCTTTCAAACATTCTGCAACCTGAAGAACCTCAGCACTGAATTAATGCTGAAGATCAGCTAAAAATGTCTTAAAATAAAAAACACACTTGGCTCTTGAATTCAAGCCCTTAGGCAAATCTTCCACCAGCTTTACTTCTGAAATAGGAACTGATAGGTCACACTGAGACCCACTTAAATCTTAGTAATGAACGTAAGCAGGGAAGGAGACCTGTCACAAAGACGTCACTGCCTTGCAGTGCTACCTCCAGGCACTCTACAGCTTTTCTTTAATTCTGCCACAGGCAAGTTTATCATTTAGCACTGAGTCCACAGTAAGCAGATTTGTATTCCATCAACTTTCCCTGCTCTTATCTAGTCTGGATTTGACTGATGAGTATGTGTGATAACAGCACTTATGTCTTCACAACACAGCACAACAATCCACATAAAGCATTTCCTCCTCAGTTGAATCCCCTGCTCTTTGACCTGAGTTTGGTGGCGTGTACCTTCAGAGATGCTCAAGAGGAACAACCAGGCTACAATGTTTTTCCTGAGAAGCTTGGCTGTATCTCCCCATTCTGTTTGGTCACCAGACTCTCAAAACCACATCAGCAAAGTAGCAACAGCCAGTGCACCAACAAGTCTCACAGTCTGGATGTGCACCTATCAGAGGTAGCTTCCATGAGTGCTTCACTCCTTTAGCTTCATTTTCTTCTGACTTTGACTCCCAGAAACTTATGGTCTCAAAAGAGAACAGTGACTGGATGGAAAACAAAGGAAAACAAATCATAGCAGCTGTTGGTGTGTCCTAGAACTGCTTTCTCCTCATCTGGAATAGGAGAAAGGGACAACTCATAAGGGAAATTCTGGCACCCAAAGCTGTGAGACTCTTACAAGCATGAAGTGATATTTTCTGCTCATCTGTGCTGAGATGTGATTATTGTAAGAATGCCACATTATCAGTTAGCTTTTATACTCTCTCAGCACCTGATTTCTCAATGTTTTTATAGCCTATATCCCTTTCAGCTCATCTCTACTCTGTCTTTGTCCGAGGCAGAAAAAATTAAACTTTGCTTACACAAAAGCCTATTCTTTTATTGGCACATGAAACAAGACAGGGGATAAGAGCCTGTTGGTTTTATTCAGCAAAACTCATCTCATCATTTGCTTTGCTGTTGGACTATAAACAGTACTCCAATCTACTCCCATAACTGAAACACCTTTTCTATATCACATTTTCTTTTTACTATCATAAGACCACTTTGATTTGTTTACAGCTCTAGCTCATGTAACTCGTGTCTATTTCTCTGATTTGAGCAGAATTGAAAGCAATTTTCAAAATACTGGGCCAAATCTTACAATTTTCCCCTACAGATGTTGTGTCCATCTAATCTGTGACTTCCACCTTCCAATGTTCTTTCCAACAGTGCCTTGTTACACTGAACACCAGCCTTGGGCAACAAAAACTGAATCAGCCAAGTCTGAAATGATAGTCCAGGTATTCATACATCAGACAAACTAAAATGCATGTTAGATTGTTTCATGTTTTTTCTAGTCTTTACCCCTTAGACACTGACCTCAAGGAAAGCATGGCAAAAATTTCATCAATGCCCAGCAAGGCAAGGAGAACAATTGGGACAGGATCAAAACAGGAGAGTTACCCACACACACTGTTCCTGCTGCCTAGGAAGACTTTCCAAGCTGAAGTTTCTGAATTCACCCCAAAAGACTGGATAGTAAGGGTCAATACTTGCTTTCTGCAGGTACCTCAGTTTCCCTCATTGCTGGATTCAACCCACAGTATTTGCTGGTTCATAATGTTGCTTTGCAGCCCCACTGCTGACTTAAAAAAAAAAAATTCCCCCAATACTAATTTAATTTTGACTTTTGTGACTGCTCTTTGCACTTGATCTGTGATATGCTGGAGTTAAAGATGTCCCTCAAAAGCTCTCAGAATTGTTACAATGGCTTTTCTCAACAATATCATCACTACTGTGCATCTAGCAGCAATCTACAAAAGCATTTACAGTGGGGCCACAATACATCCCTTTTTCCACCATGGAAAAAAAGCTGCAGAGGAAAAGAAAAGTGAAATGATTTCTTACAGTCAGTGCTGTTGAAAACATGGTGTCAAAATTAGGAAGAGCAGCCTAAAGCTGCTGAAATGGTTTAGCCCCAAAACTAAAACTGCTTTAACACAGAGTTGTCATTGATTTCTAGTCCTTATGATCTTCCTTTAATATCTTCTTGGCACTACAGCAGCTCCCCCTTTAATCATCTTCTATAGCTCTACCACTTGAAGCCTTGACAATTAAAAAAGGAGCCCCAAAAACCAACCTCACAGAAATGGGTGTCGGCCTGCTCAGTGCGTTGCTGTCTCACTTTCACCTGCTGCCCTTCACACCCAACAGAATTTTACCAGAATAGCCATGAGAAAGTTGTTCTTCCTGAATTGCTGTCAGCCAGGAAAGTCATCTTGTGCCTGAATAATTCAGGCACTCATCCCTACCAACAGCCAGGCATTTCTGTGGTCCTCTTCAACCCCCAGCATCCCTGTTTAATTGATCTAATTAGTCCCTTGCAATCAAAGGCAGTGGTTTGGGCAGAAGCTTGAAAAATGGGACTTAACAACTGGTAAAGTTCTTGATCAGGATTATTATAATTTTTTTCAAATCAAACCCAAAGTTTGCATAATGAGGATTTCTGGGAAGATTGGGTCTATTACACAGGAAAACCAGCTGTTCACCATTAATTGACTCCATCCTTCTCAGGCACTTTTTCACAGACACCTGGAATCAGGATTTCTGAGCACATACCAGCCTGGCATTAAGTTAAATGAAAATTGACGAACTGACCTGAAAGCAAAGATTACCAACCTTAACTTTCAATTTATCAGGACCTTGCCATGATTTAAACACAGGCTGCTCTGCTGAAATACAGGGAGCTTCTACTTGCAGCCCTTGATTTTTCTTCTCTGCTGTACGATGCAGAGGTTAAATGCAACCTGTTGAAAGCAGCCTGCACTCTGAGGTGAATTTCCTCAGCAGTTAGCACTGAAACACCCTCAGGCACAGGAGAGCCCATCAAACATAACCTATAGAAAATCACAGAATCATTAGGGTTGGAAAAGGCCTCTACACAATCAAGTCCAACCATTAGCCCAACTCTGCCAGACCCACCACTAAACCATGTCCCTGAGTGGCACATCCACACGTTTTTTGAGCATTTCCAGGGCTGGTGATTTCACCACTACCCTGGCAGGCTGTTCCAATGTTTGCCCAGTGTGAATGATACCAGCAATTCAGTTTCAAGTTTATGCAGTAGAGAGGCAAACCAGACTCCTGGCAGGAGCAAATTGGTATTAAAACCCTGTCTGGACAGCAGAAGATCCACATCTCACTCAAGACTTACATATAAAGTGAGTTTATACAATGGCTGTACTGATCATTTCCTTAGGTTTTAGAGAAATGAACAACTTTAACTTTACAGACTTCATGGTTGCTTGATCTCACTACAGTAAACAGCCCCATATTTTTCCTTTTCATGTTTTATCCTGAAGCAACAGAGCATTACATTAATTGACTTGTCTTATTAATTCAATAAGCTGCTTCCAAGATGAAATGCTTAGCTATGCTTGCTTGTTTTTGGCACTTTTTGGTTGTTGGAAGAAAAGCTTTAAGGCTAGAATTGCTCTGATGTTTTCCACAGTTCACTGAATAATTTTATGCACTACTGAAGATTTGCCACATTTGGAATTACTGCAAACTGCTACTTTTTCATCATATTATAATTTAATTCACACTTTTAGTATGATAAGAAAACATTTAACAGTTTGCCTATTTGAGAAGTATATTTGTTCTGCCATAAAGTTGTGGTTAAGAATACATTATGGGTCACTCATTTCTAGGATTTGTAATTTGGGTTTAAGATACATTTAGAAGATTAAAGATGACATAGAAGCCACCCCATTCAAATGAATTATATGCAAGAAATCCAGGGAGAAAAAATTGACCTTGCTGTAAATATAGGGCAAAAATAATTTATTGTGAGCTTGAGTGAGATTGAGAATATTTACTATTTCAGTAAGATATTGGAGGGGAGGTGAAACTATTTTAAGCTTTAAAAAACAAAACCCCGACATTCCTTAAGGGGAGAATATTCATGTAACTATGTGGATTCTTAGATTCCAGCTTCTTTAGGAAACATGAACTCTTGGTTTGCCTTTCAAATGGTGAAAATGCTGATTTTTTTTTTTTTTTCCCTGTACTGGGTGAAAATGAAATTTCTTTTTTCACTGAGCTTTTTCTTTTTCAAGAAGTCTGGCCAGGGGTCGGTAATCCAGTTACCTTTCCATCCATCATCCAAGGTTGTGGCTGCTCAGGGATGGCACACACCTGGCAGTGACACGAGGGTCATTCCTCCTGTTAGAATCACCCTCAGCAGTCACCGTGGGTGTCCCTTAACCTCTCTGTGTCCTTTGGAGGGTCCTGTTGTCCTAGACAGAAATATCTCCTTCCATTTTATTTCTTGGACTTGGAGTGGAACCTCACAGTGAAGTCTCTAAGGTGAGGTCTCTGCAGGGTAGCTGTGAATATTCTCCCTCTGCCTTCTCACTGCCAGGACCTGTGGGAAAATGAACTGAGTGATAGAGCCCCTTCCAAAGCTCCAGGAGGAAGTGCTACAAAAGGAGTTAGTCCCTGGAGAAAACACTTCAGCTGTTCCTGCTCCTGGCTGAAAAAAATGTCCTTTACTCCTTCTCACCCCAGAGCCAGCAACAGTCCCTGCTGCAGCAAACCCAATCTGGTAATCACAAGGTTTTGAGTTAGACTTTGCTTGCACTGAGGCCCTGTTTTTAAATGAACATTATTGATCAAGTTTCTGGCCTTAAGAAAAGAAATCAAGATCTAATTTATGGTGAGAGTGACCTGTAGGTGTTTGCACAACAATTAATACCCACAGTTATGGTAATGCAGCTGGCCACAAGGCAATTGATCTTTTCCTTGAAACTTTTTACCCTTACAGCCACTACCTCTAACTCCTCATTATGTGTCCCCATACTCGTTGCATTTCAAAATTATCACACTAAGCAAAGCTCAATGCACTGTTTAAATGAGTAAGGAACATCTGGTGAGCTGAGACTACTGGGACTCCACGGACAGATAAAGTCATAGCACTTTTCCTCTGTATATGGAAATGCATTGTAAATTAAATCTGCAAAGTGTCTGAAAAGGCCCAGGTCAGAAAGGAGGTGGAGAAGCACCATCATTTGTGCCAAGGTCGAATTCCATTCAGCTTAGCTTAAAGTTTATTTTCATTCATTCAGCCACAAAGCTTTGAACTGTTCACTCATTATTTTGTACCTTAACAGTTTTCTAAAGGTGCTTGGGACATGCTACTTTGGCCATCACAAAATAAGTGCCAAATATACTATAAAACTGGCAAATCTTGTGACTATGAAAATATTTCTCTTCCAACCTTTTTTTCCCCTTCTTTCATTTGCTTTAAAAAAATGTGGGATAAAACTGATATCTCAACCCAGAGCTGCCTGAGACTGAACTGCTGCCTGCTGATCTACCTTGGTTTGAAAAAAAAAAAAAAAAGCAAAACAACAAGTTGTGCAGTAGACCATCTGCCATGAAACATAAATGTCTTGTAATAGCAATAAGCCAAGAGCCATGAACCACTTAGCCTGGGGGAGAAGATGTTTCAGCAGGGTGAGCAGTGAGGAAACCCTCAAAGAGCCGGGTGATGCTCCCGTTCAGCTCCAGCTGCCGCGGGGTTGGAGGCTGCAGAATTCCCACCCAGCCCGACAGCCCCAGCTGTGTCACCCCTTCACCTCTGCATTCATGCAGAGAGGCTGAGCCCTTGGGAAGATAGGAGTCACTTTTGTTAGTGCTGCTCTGTGATCAGAGATCCCCCACATCCCCCTGTGCCAGGAGAGGATGTGACTGTACCTGGGGTTTGTCACCGCCTCCGTGCCAGGACACCCCTGACCTGCTGCCACCCTTTGTGTGACACAGAACAGGAGTGCTCAGGTGTTGGCAGGCCTAAGTTCCCTGCAGGAAGCGAGGAGAGGGCACTGCAGGCTGGTGGGACTGTGGTTTTGTTGATCAGAGCTTCTCCTGGAAGTGATGCCACAGATGGGCCAGTCTCTATCGTTCCTGCTTTTTTTCCCTTGCAGGACCTTCACGTACGATTTAGCTTTTGTTTTTACATCACAAAGGGGTAAAAGACAACTGGGAGAGCACAGCCTCCATCTCTGAAAGAAATGTTACCCCTCTTTTCTCCTAAAAGCATCAAAACACCCTTTATTCCATGTACACCTGTCAGGACTTACTCTGGCACAGCTTCTAACCAGAGCCCCAAATGTGAAACTTGACATTAATATGAACCAGCAGGACATTTCCTACTGTTTACTCTGGCACAGAGCTAATAACAAAAGACAAAAGGTAGGGTAGCTCATGTCACAGCAGCTAAGAAGTATCATCTGAAAATTCCAAAGGGAGTCTTTAAGAAAATGTCTTCCAGAAAAATCCCTGCTCTTGTTACCATCTCAGGAAGAAGCAGCAAGAACACGACACCTTTGCCTTGTTGGTGTAATAATGGTACTGAGAGTATGGCAAGGTTGAGTGCTAATTGTTCATTGGATGATCAGTGATATTCCCAGGTGGCTGCAAAGGCAGAGGTTGAAAGGGGAAAAACAATTATTTGGATTCCTCCTTTCAAGAAATCATTTAAACAGAGGCATGAATGAAAGGAGTGTCAGGACTGAATCTGCAGATGGCTCCAATGTCAGGGAACATTTATCTGAAAGCCAATAAAAATGTGCCTGTCTCCTGTTTTCCCAGGCTGTATAACATCACTTTATACAGATGAGTGTTTTCAGCAGACAAGGGGATGCAGGAGGGCACAGCTGCTGTTCAGCACAGCGTGGCCCTGGGCGAGCAGCAGGGCTGCCTCTGCTGCTCCTCCTGCCCCATGCAGCTCCCACAGGGAATGGCACCCAAGGCTTTGGCTGCATCACCCCTCTGACTGCCCCAGCCTCTTCCTCCCACGCTCCCATTATCCCCGTGAGGGTCATCAATTTGGATGATCCTTTTCTGGATCTGTCCATGAGTTCCCAGAGCTCCCACATTGGGATGTGCCAGCACTTCACTGTCCTGTGTGCAAATTAATTCCCTTTAAAATTCAGCCTTATTCACCCATAGCCCTGATTTTGGAGGACATGAACAGCCCCACACCATCTGCATCTCCCACTCTCATATTTGGTAACCCATGCCCAGGTGCCCCTCAAACTTCTTCCCTCAAAACCACAAGTTCCCAGCCCAACTCTTCCATTTGTTGCTGTATCTAGGGATATATTATTTCTAAGTTAGTAGCCCAAAATCCATCTCAGGATTTGGCTTTGATTTCCCTCATAAAAAGCACTTCCACATCTGGTCTTTACCTACCCAGCATGAAGCTCTGTGATATGGATGAACACATCTTCCACTCAATGTGGCTGAGGAGAGGGTAGCAAAGATTGCCTGCATCTGGACAAAAAACATCTGCTGCCTCAGGAAGGTCTGACACTCACTTGGTACCAGCTGAAGGCCAAGGATGGTGGAGAATCACTTTTGGAGTTTCTTTGTAAGAGATTATCTGACATAGCTGATAATAATCGATGCCCAAGGGCAAAGTGACTGGTATTAACCTAGCTGCCCTCTCAATGCCATGAAAAATAATTCCATCCTTTGTATGTTCGTAGAAGAAGGAAAAAAAGCCAGAAACAAAGTGCTTAAAAACCTGCATTTGTCAGACTGATCCTGTTTAATTAAACAGGAAATTGCAGGGCAACTAAATCAATCTTTACAAAGAAAAGCTGTTTCTCTGTTTACAGAAGAGAAACTTGTGGTGATTCATCTTAAAGAATGTAATTGCCTAATGATTAATAGTGATCAGAGAAAGGAGGAAATGAGAAACAGGAGTGAGTTCTCTTGGTGTGTGAAGCATGGCAGAGCTATATGCCCCTGCCACAGGGAGCATTAAACAAGAAAAAAATCGTGGTTTATACCAGGAACCTGCTATTCTTCTAGTTTCTTCTTTTGACACAGAAATTATCATTGCTGGAGAAATCTAGATATGCTATTGGATATTGGGAGATTTGGGTCCAGGTATAAATTTGGTTTATTTCTTTTCTGCTCGTGAATATTTCAATTCAAAATCAGATTTTCATCTTTCTTCCCATCCCTTTCCTGAAACAAGCTCACAACTACATTCTGACTCAATGAACACGACAATGATGTGTCCCAAACACTTCTGCAGTGCCATCCTTGGGGGTTTCATCCTGGTTCTGGATCCTGCCCTGGCTGCAGGACACCTGAGGCTGAGGCAGGAACTGAACCCAGATTAGCTGCATCTTAGTGCAGAATGCTAAATACCACTTTCCAATCCAAAGGGTGTCTGCTCACACCTTTCCAAGAGATAAATTAGATTTGCTGGTCACTAATGATGGCTTAGAAATGGGGCTTAGAAACGTGGGTTTCTGACACAGAATAACAGATACTGTGGCTGCAGAGTCCTGGCAGGACAGTAACACATCTCCCACCTCCACGACTGCATTCAACAATTGATCAAAGTAACACCCTTGAATTTAAATAGGAAGCAGATGATGCCAGTACCTCTGCAGGGAAGGCAAAAGGAATCACCAGTGACTTGGCAGAGAGCAGCACACCCTGTGCTGCTGAGCATGGAGCAAGGCACCCCAAACAGCACAGGGCAGAGGGGTCTGCTCAGCCATAATTCTGACTGAAAGCACACAGCCACTCTCGTGTGGGACTTGAGAGTTTGACAAGCCACAATTCAATTCTAGAGCACTTCATGATGTCATTAACAACATCCTCTGCAGCCACAGACAGAAATGCCACTGCAGCCCAACACAGAAGGGCCATCCATGCCACCCCTCTCACCTCACCAAGCAGATTTAACAAATGGGAACAATTTCTGTTCACTTGGAACTGGTGAAGGTGAGGATAAGACTCTAACATTTTACAGAGCCATAGCTTTTTGACTGCTTATGAGGAAAGACAGACAGAGTTCTCACCAACCTGTCAAAAAGCCCTCAGTAGTGAAACCTCATGGTTTAAGAAAATGAGGATTGTTTATTATTACTCTAAAGTGGCTTGCACTGAGATGAAGGTTTGAAAGACCTGTAACACCTCTGAAAGAGGTGTCTGCAACTTGGCCAGAGTGTAAGAGATCCAATTTTACAAGTGTTTCACTTTTTTTCTGCTGTGGCTGAACCGAGGCAACATTCTGCTTGTTTTCTAAGCTCAGTCAAGATACATCTGCACCTCCAGTGGGACTGTTCTGACCCTGATAGTTCATACTCTCTCCCAACAAAAGTGTTTTGCCAGCATTTCGGCGCCTTACGCTAAAGCACCATGTTATTCTCTCAGCTACACGATTTTTCCCCATTTCTTTTAAATGACTCAAGGAAAATCTGCTCTCAGTATCTTGCAGAAAGGAATCATCAGGCTTCAACCCATAACCTTTTTCTACTTTACTGACCTAAAATTCTCTTGCCTGTGAGGCAGACTCACATTTTAGAGCATCTATCTCCATAATTTAGGGAAGGTCATAAAACACTGTTCAAGCATATCCACTCTCTTTTCCCATAGATCATTTACTGATTATCTATAGGCAGCATCTCAGGTACCTGTTTGAGAAGTGCTTTCATTCCTATGCCTCCATATGATGTAACCCATCTAGACTAATATCCACAGATTGCAGTATAAATTCCTTATTAAATCCTAACCATTGTAATTACTCAATCCTAAATACTCTCATTTCTTCCTCTGTAGAGTCCAAAAATAACTAGCACATGAGGATCTCACAGCCACCCTCACTGATCCCCTGCCACCACTTAATTGAATTATAACACCATAAATAATCTGGAGGCTATCTCAGAGGCACCCCACACAATTTTCAGGGATGTTGCCTGATGGGTGACCTATTTGGAGAGGTGCAGACAGATTTCTCAGGATTTTCTTCAAGCTGATTATCTCCATATTCCCTGATGGGCCTTTGTTGCAAAAGAATTA
>VYXF01004964.1:76985-162935 GCA_013397295.1 Polioptila caerulea | reverse complement strand
ACCCTCACTACTCACACCGTCCAGAAAAGAAAGTCAGGGTCCAAAGCCTGGCATTAAATGTTTCTCGTGATTGCTTGTTGTTAGAAGGGAGCTGCAGCTATGCTAATACAGTGTGTTCTCTACAAAAAACCCTGTAATTGGGACAAGGCAGCCACAAAGCTTCCCGCAGCTGGCAGGAATTGTGACTGTTCTCTTCAGCTTTAATCATGGCTTTTAAAGCAGATCAGTAACAGCAACAATTAGCCTTTTAGATTGGTCTCAGAAATTACCATTTTTTAAAATATGGTGACTCTGCAGGCACAAACCCAAAAGCTCTGAGCTCTGCATAAAACAAGCAGCCGCACACTCCAGCTTGTTTGTCACTTGTTTGGTTGTTTCTTTTGTTTCTGCAGAATTGTGGTTCTAAAAAGCAGACAGGAACTTGTAGAGATTCTCAAGAGGAAATAGCTTTAGCCGCCTCCTTTTCCTCAATAAACCCACCCTCTGGGACAGCTCCTGCTCTGAAGGAGTGTCTGGCACTCCGGCTGTGTATGAGGACAGGCAGGCACAGCCATGTGGTGACTGGTGACTGAAAAAGTTGAAGGTTCTTACTCAGTGGAAAAACTTTGACTCTTATTTAATAGGAAAGGATTGAACAAGGCTGTTTGGAATGGAGACAAAGAGGTGAAATAAACAGGAAAATTTTCATTCCAGCAAAGGTCCCCAAAAACCCCTGTGGATAGGATATAGAAAGCAGTGTAGGAATAAGAACACGCACCTCGTTGGAGCAGATGGTTGGGTGTGTAGGTTGTTGGTGAGAGGGTCTTTCAGTCACCTCCACCAACAGCAGCAGCCAGCCTGACAGGGCTGGCAAGAGCTTGTTTTGCTCATATCTGCCTGTGCTGAGCCGCTCAGAAGTTTCTGTCTGCACAGTGAGGTTACCCAGTGACCCTCACAGCCCCTATGAACCCTCTGTGTCAGCCACACAAGTCCTGGCATACAAAACTGGTTATCCCTATCTAAGATCTCTCTCCCTACCCTGTGTGGGATTACAAACGCCTCATTCCTTCTTGGAGGGTTTGCCAGCACAGCAACACAAAGGAGCCTTTTCAAGTACAGATCTGGCCTTTGTGCCTCAGGGCTTAATTCTCTGATGCTAGGACTGCTTTGTACCACTCTGGCTTACAGTCTTTAAAGTACAAGTGTAAGTTCACTTGGATGTATCTCAGTGTCAGGTGATAACAGGATGTTTCTTGCCTACCTCAAAGACTGATGGAGGGGTGTTATCAACCAACACTTCCACCGGGCTTTGATTTCCCTCAAAAAAGCACTTGAACATTGACACTCCTGGCTCGGTCTTAGTGGAGCCTGCTGCAAACCCCACATATGATCTCCACAGCAGTGCATCCCTGGCAGGCTGGTGTGCCAGCTACTGGCCAGTTTCTTTATTCCCAGAACTTCATTACCTTTCTCACAAGCTGCATGTGCCTCAGGCAGCAGAGGGTTTGGAAATGAAACGTGGTAGTTGGATCTCTGTGGCAGACATGAGCAGTCCACAGTCTGCTCTGTGTTGTCCTGCTTCTGTGAAAACAACAGAAAGATGATGTTCCCTGAACCAAGTTTTCTAAGCAATGCAGTTCTAAAATGGCCAAAGGATAAAATCCATATATATAATAAACACCAACAAAACCTGCAGACCATGAAACACATCCATAAAGAATTCTGATATTTCCTTGCTTTCTTTCTGTCACAAAATCGGGAAATTTATAAAATCTTCATTTTCAGCACCATAATTCATCTTTTTCTATACTCACTACAGACTTAGGAAGAAAAGAGTTGAAGCCTCAATTACAGGAGGGTTTCAAAGAAGCGAAGGAAAATCAGCTTTATGGAGCACTCCTGCATGATGAATAACATGTGGAGCTTGGGCTGAGCCTTTCATCTCCATGGGCTGCAGGGACATGTGGACAGCAGTGCAAAGTACCCACTTTGTACTTCAGGCCTGTCATTCACCACATCTGCTCAATCAAATGGCATTCAGAGGTGGAAATGCGGATTTTGCCCATGATGGCTGGTAATGGGCTTAACACCTCCCTGGGAAAGTGCAGTAGGAATTGGCAGGAATATAAACCTTATATTCCCTGAGGTCTCACTTTGCTTTTAAAATGAGACTTTTTGCTGCTGTAAATAGGGTGGATGCTGAGCCAGAGCCATCATTAAGGTTTGCATGTTCTGTAGTGCCCATTACTACACTTGTCTGCATCAAAATCTGCACATAGCAGACACAGCAGGAGTCTGATAAACCAAACGCTTCTGAATGCAGTTTAACGTGTGGCTTTCAATTATTCCCACTTTATGGAGTTAATCACTGAGGCAATGTGCATTAACAGTAACCAAAAGGTACCTTCACCAAGGACAAATGTTACTGGAATAACTGTGAATGATTCTTATTATAAATAGCAGAGCAAAGGATGTGTTTTTTTCTAAAGCCAAAATGGGCTGCGTTTCCATCCCATAACTCTGAGGGGCCAGAAAGCACCTTTTTATTATGTATTTATAATAACTGACACTAGGATGGAGCACAAGCATCCATGACTTAGTGCTCGTGTTAGCCTTGCCCAGCTGGCCCACCTCCTCCCTACTCACTGATTCTCCAATATCACATTTGAGGCAAACATCCTCTTCACTGTTTTGTCTTCACTCAACTTCTTCCTCCTCACTCTGTGGTATCTCCTAGAAATGCCAGCACCAAACACTAATGGGAGCATTCTAGCAGGAAATTCAGGAACACTTGCCTGTAACAAGAGCAGAGCCTTATTCAGAGCTGGATGGCCCTTGTGGATGTGCAGTTGCTGAAAATGTATCAAGTGGGTGCTGTTGCCATGATGTTCTTTTTATGCCATCCAGCAAAATGTGCTTATTTAGATGCAGAATTCCTGTCCTTGCGAAAATGAAAAGTTTTTTTCCATCCTTCCCTTTCCGAAATGGAATGGAAAAGATCTTAAAATTTTGAATTTTTGAGATTTTCAGCCTGTTTTCAGGAATGAAATAATGTAGGCTGGTGCAACAACTGTCCTTGCTGGCTCACACAAGGTGAAGTTTTGTGTCTTGCTCAGGCAGGTTTTATTTCTCTGTGTTGCACAGAGGACATGTGCCTCTCAGAGCACAGAGGTTCTGGTGTTTGGTGGAAAATTACGTCCCTTACATCATCAAGGTCTCCTAAGATTGTTTTCTTTATCATGATTCATGTTTTATACAGAGTCCTTGTCTAAACTTCACAAAGTTCTCTTCTCAGAAAACCTGGGATTTTTTTTTTTTTTCAGAAATAACTGGTTAAAAATTTAACATCTTGTAAAAAAATCACANTTTAATAAAAATAATATAATTAAAATTTTAATTTATATCTGCTCGAATATGTTATCTGATTTATTACTGAAATTCTATTCTTACTAAACTTTTTTATTAAGAAAAATGCAGAGTTCCGTTAAAAAAAATGTGACAGGTCTGAATGTCTTCAATGAAAATTATTTTACATAATGAATTGTGTGGCATTCAAGTCAACTTCATTGTCTGCTCTCATATCTGATAATGCCATGTGGTACAGATAGCCTCTCACATCTATAGAAATTTAATATTTGACACCACTATTTTTAAAATTGCTGTTTTAGCATGTAATGCAACTGATTTTCACGAGGTTTCAGGATGAGGCTTATGGAATTGCCCAAGGGGATATTATGCATGGTACCAACAAATCAGCCAACCTGTCCGTGGCTTTAATTTCTTGCAGAGAGCAATACCTGGTGATAATGCCAACTCTGAAGAAAAATCTAGCAAAATTTTCTTCATCTGAATGTGGCAGCCATTTTATTAATGGAGAGTATTTAACTTACTGAATGAATGAAGGAAAATATTTCATAAAAATAGCTTGGAAAAAAGACAATTGCCTATTTCATCCTAAGATGGTCTATAACTTCTAGACTGGGTCCTGCTAATTGCAAAAAACCTGACGCATTCGAGTCATAAATCAGCATTTTTCAAGGCAGCCAAAATAGCCTTTAAAATTCATGGGGGTAAGACTGCTTTACTGCAGTGCTGAAACCACACTTTCTCAACAGCAGCTCCCTATTCAATCCAAATATCTCTGCCAAGAGCTGGTAAAACAAATAGGGAAGCTGGGGCAGGAAAGAGGGAAATGATGAAAGAAAACCTTGCTGCAAATTATATAGAAAAATTATTTTAAGTTACCTCATTTCAAGTGTCTTTTGCCTCCACCACATCTCACGGTAACTCTTTCAGGAGGGGTGGGTTGTGCTGATCAGCCCTGGCTCACTCCTTATTCAGGCAACCTCCCAAGGGCAGCTTTCCCCACCAAGAGATGGGGAGGCATCTTTAGGATTTCACACACTTTGCTTGAAACTGTGAGCAGGACTTGACCACAGAGCAATATTGTAGAAGACAGCTCTCTTCCAGGGGATCTTCCTCCCTGCTATGTTTACCTGATTCTGTCTGTCCCATCTCTGATTTTATTTATATTCCTTTTTCTTTCCTTAGTCAGCCTCTCCCTACTGCACATCATCTCCCTGCTTCACCTTCCTGATCAGGAGGGAAAAGTGATTATCCTGTGGCTCCCACTAATCCTCACACCCCATCACTTGAGAGGTTTTTTTAGGGTGATGATTTCCAGCCTTCCTGAAATTGAGTAGAAATTAACACTTAGAAACCCCAGGATCTGTGTTCTGTTGATCTGACCTCAGGCAAAACACAGCTCTGGCTGGGGCTGTTTTACATCTAATCACAGCAGAGGAACAGCTCCCACCCAGACTTATTTGTAGTTTTTTTATCTCACTGTCCAGCTAAGTCAATCAATTGCTGCAAACTGTGTTGTGCTGCAGGGTAAAGAATAATAGAGAAATATTCAGCCAAACTGTACAAATGTTCCTCCTACTGGTGTGTGTCTGTGTTGGAGCAGCAGCCTGGCCCCTGCTTGCCAGGTAATGCCACTGGTCTCTGACAGGACTCTTGCAGCTCTTCCACTTTCAGGGGGAAAAACATAACAAGAGCCATCATTCATCTCAGGAAGCATCCACGGGATAATTACTCCCTCCAAAACAATTATATCTGCAAAATGCTCCTTTTCCTCAGAGGGAAAATCCTCGTGGAGACTGTTCCCAATTAAGGTTAATATATGCCTCTATTTCTTCAGGAAAAGGGTTGTTCTGGTCCCCACTGGAACCACTGGGAAATTTTAATGGTCTTTGAACCAAGCCCAGTGACAATGTGTCTTCATTAGTGATAGGAGTGCTCCCTTGCTTCAGGTTTGTCTGAGGTTTGGATGCTTATCCATCACACTGTGGCATGCTGGGGACAAGAAATTGGACATAAACTTACAGGAAGAGTTGAGATTTCCTACAATTTGGCTGCCCCTCATGCCTGATTCAAGGACTGCATGGGGGATGGTATTTTCAGTAACATTTGCTCTGGTGATGCTGTTGGGACCAGTCCCTGCCTCCAGCTTCAACATGGCTGGGAAATCACAAAATCATGGAGTGGTTCTGGTTGGAAGAGACCTTAAAGCTCATCTCAGGCCAACCCACTGCTGTGGGCTGGGACACCTTCCCATGGGCCAAGTTGCTCCAAAATGGGGCAGGGCAGCTCAGCACTGATTCTGGACATGCTCCAGGGTCCCCAGCTGTCAACGGGTGTCCTCTGGGCCATCAGTGGAGCAGCATGTTCTCCTGAGTCATATGTACTCAGTAATCCTTCGTTTTGGAGGCTGGAAGTTCTCAAGGGAGGGGAAGGAAATTATTAATTATGAAGCAATCTTTCTTGCTTTATACCTCTGCAAAACAGCTCTGGAGTGATTTCCCCACAACAACTACATCTAAGGTTCCTGGGAGGAGCAGGGATTTTTTTTTAGTGGAATTACTGTTTAATTTCAGTGCCATATTAAGCAAACAAACTGCCAGACTGCTACCCTGGAGATCTCTGCAGAGTCACTCTTACCACATGCCTGGAAAATTTGAAGACAAATACTCTCAGACTTTCATGAGCTCTTTTATCACCTCGTCCATGCTTTCATCACCCTGCTTATGTTTTCCTGTATATCCCATTACTTTTTGCCACAAACAGGGTGCAGTTGTTAATATTGATCACCATTCTTCTTTCTCTCACACACAGACTGAGTTTTCTCCCTCTCCCTTTCATCATACAGTTGTCAATCTCTACTCTTACCCTGGTTTAGGTATTGTATAAGCTTTTCTTTCTATTTTCTATTATTCAGTAAATGACTCCTCTAGACTGAATTGGTGCTACAAAATCTCTGTAATGTGCTGGTACCTGAAGTTCCCCCGAATTCTTCCAGTGCTGTGGTTTCCAAAGCTTTGCTCTCTTGCCATGGCTGTCTGTGCAGCATTTCACACTGCTCCCTTACAGGATTGCTTTTCTCAGCTCCTCCAGCAGTGTAGGGTTTCCTTCCAAATTGTCCATGGTTCCTCTTGGCATCCAGGTGCCTGTAGCACATTACAATGAATGGGGGAAAATAAATCAGTTGTGAGCTGCAGACAGATGAAGGGGTTGTGCCAGCCTTTAAATCACCAGAGCATCTAAACATTTGTTAAAAACAATACTAAGCACCCTCTCATCAAATGTAGTACCCAAAAAACTATTGGATTTTAATAAAATGAGAACAAAGGCAGTGCACAGTGGTTCCCATTCATCTCAAGATGTTTTAATTCTGGCTCCAAATGTTGCTGAAAGTGAGATGAATGGGAGCTACTGACACCACTGGCAGAGTCAGCTCTTGGCTCCTGATCACTCTTAAACCAGCTCAGACTCTAATGCCCACCCATCAGGGGTTTTTAAGGGAAAGCCTGTGCCTTGGAGTAGCAGAGACTTTAACTTCTTAGTGTAAATATGTAGAGCCTTCATCTTCCTCCAGTCTTAAAAACTGTTTTGATGTGTGCCTCTGTCCAATATTCCATAATACCCACCTGGTAGGGGAGCCACCATGACCAGCCAGGTGCTGGTCCCAGGACAGGGCTCATCCCCTGCCCTCCACTTGTGCTGGGTTTTACACTGGGTCACTGCAGTTGGGCTGTATGAACATTTTGGATCCTGCCAAGTGAACTACTCTCATTCCATTCCATTCCATTCCAGTCCATTCCATTCCATTCCAGGCCATTCCATGCCATTCCATTCCATTCCATTCCATTCCATTCCATTCCATTCCATTCCATTCCATTCCAATAAATAAGTAGCTGCAACCATTTCTACACAAAACTTTGCAGCTGACCCTGAACACCCAACCCAGACATGTCACACACTTCAACAACATTCTCACCTCCAGATGCAGCTCTGCTGACTCTAACAGGTCTGGGCTCTCTGGGTGTGCAGCCTGCTCTGAAATACACCTGGGAGGTGGAGGGACATTTGCAGTTTTGGATCCAGGTGAAGTAAAAGTTGAAGAGCAACCAGGCAAAAATAACTTTGAAGCTGGATGGACCACACTGTGCATCAGCACGAGAAGGATCTCACTGAGCATTCCACCCAGCTCTGTCAGGATGGGAACCCACTCAGCACTCTCAGCTGTCTGAGGAGTCATTTCCAAAGCCACTGAGTTTCTCTGTGCTCAAATGAAAGCAATACTTGTGGACTATAAACCAATAGTTGGATTTTATTATATCTGTGTTGCTTATCAAACTTTTGAACTCTGTGAGAAATGTGAGAAACACATGTGAGAGCTGCTTGTGAATATACAATGAAATTGTTCCTTTCTGGGCAGCAGAGCTGCTTATCAAATAAATGAATAAAACAAAGAATTCCTTCTCAACATGGAACTTACATCTTTAATAAGTATCAGCCTCATGTTCTCATGAGAATCTTATTATACAACTTCCTTCATTGATTCATGTATTAATACCATTTTGTATTAAGCTGGTACATAATTGATGATATGGAAGTGTTTTCATATAACAACTCCTTCACTGCATAATATAACCCACTTATCATATTTTCAGCTCAAAATTCAGAAAGTTCACGCATGCATTATACACTAAAATGAACACATTAACTGTATAAAAGTACAGTATATCATTTGCAAATTGCATGCAAACCAAAGTAAATATACAGTACTAAATGCTGACTTTGATATAGCTCATGTTGAAAGGCATAAATCAGCTAATAGTAAAAAAATATTTGAGTTGAGTAGAACAGAAAAATCCCCTGCAGGAAACAAGACCTGACCTAGTGATTTGGGTGCAACCTGAGTCCTACATGGCTGTGATTAACACATATGCTACCCATGCAGAGACAGGACTTTCCCCCAGAAAACAGTCCTGTCTTTCAGTACCACACACTAGAAGCAGGTGAAATCCCTGAAAAGATTTGACTTTCAGGTTTAGGACATGATTGTTTTGTTTTGTATTCTTTGGCCTGCATTTACTCAACAGGATTCAGCTGTTCTTCAATATCTATGATAAAATTACCTAAGGCTTAGGAGGTTGCTCTGTTTTATAATAGCTATTTAAAACTAAGCCCAGGAAGACAGAGAAGGAAACCTTCCTGCCAAACAGCACACCAGGGCAATGACAGCACAGACCAACAGTCCCTGTATTTACTTACAAGGGTTTCACCCTGTGGAGCTCATTTTACAGACGCTCAGGCAAAACCATTAATATGGGAGAGCTCTCTGGAATAAGTTCACCAATAAAAAAAGATGATGGTTTGCAGGAGGAACACGTGTCCACTTCAGCCAGATGCAAACAGAGAGAGAGTTCATTTCTGTGCTGCTGCTGTGTCCCAGGAGTCCCAGCCTAGCAAAGGGACCGTGTGAGATGCCACTACCTGTCATGGACTTGTGCCAGCACAGGATAGGCTCGGAGTTTTCAGATACTGTTCAATTCCCTGTTATCTCCACAAGGGGGAATGGCTTTAAAATGAAAGAAAGCAGGTTTAGATGGGATATTGGGAAGAAAATCTTCATGGTGAAGGCGGGGAGGTCCTAGCATAGGGTGGCCACAGAAGCTGTGGCTGCCCCTGGATCCCTGGCAGTGTCCAAGGCCAGGTTGGACAGGGCTTGGAGCAGCCTGGGACAGTGGAAGGTGTCCCTGCTCATGGCAGGGGGTGGAACAGGATGGTCGTAAGGTCCCTTCCAACCTAAACCTCTCTATGATTCTATGTTGCATCATTAAAAATATAACAGTACTGAATCTCCTGGCTCTTCCCCCTCCACCACAACACTGACTCATCAGTTCTCTGCTGTTAGAAAAGGTGCTCAGGACTCTGGGTTCCCTTCCAGCTCCCTTGGGCAGGTGGCAAGCCACACTACCTGACCTTTTAACTCCCTCCCCTCAAAATGACCTCTCACTTCCCAAGCCTGTGCCTCCTCTGGGCAGTAAAACAAGCCTTGCTCCAGCGACAGATCCATTATTAATCCAGCATCACTATGTCTGGGACTTTGAGTCCAAGGCAGAAATAAAAAGACAGCAGCACAGGCAGACTGGGAGTGCAATCAGAACAGTGCTTGTAATTTAATAGAGCTACCTGGAGTAATGCCATAATCTCAAACAGCCTTCATAAGTTGTTCAGAGAGAGATTCCCTAAATCCTCAAATCAGCTACAAATATATAGTTGCATTACTACCATGGATTTAAATGCCTTTGAAGTCAATAGGGAGATTCTTATGGATTTTTTACAGGCTTATGTGGTATTTACATATATACACACACAGAGAAATACATACATATATGTGTGTGTGTGTATGTATATATATATGTATAAATCTCCCCAGGGGGTTAATCTGGATCAAGAGTCCTTGAGGAACTCGTAGCTGAGACCCTAAGGAAAGGTGCAGTCAGAAAACTCTCTGTCTGTAAGGTTTTATTATAATGTCTTTTGAACATAGTTTTTATTCCATTAACCATCATCTTTCTTTCCTTTTGTCAATGCAAGAGTTGTCTCTACTCTGTAATGTAGACATCACCATCTCAGAGTATGTTCCCAAGGAGGCCAATTTAAACACTGACAAGAAAATCAACCATTCCATTTGGACAGAGGAAAAAATTATATTTTCCCGAATGGAAAGGAAAAAAAATCTTGCCATGTAATCTTAATCAGGTTTACTGGACAATTCAGGGAAGGATTGAGGTTTTGGCAAAATGAGGATGAAAATTACGGGGAAAGGTAACAGAGTTTTATTTGCTTGTATGATCACACTGATTTTCCCAAGCCCCTGTGTTCCCTTGGTGCAGCAGCAAGGCCAGCTGGGTGCTTGCATGACCTGCACAGATTCACCCACTGCCACCAAAGCTGCTCTGGGTCACCCATTCATTTTTCATCCCCGTTTTTATCTTGCTCCCTCTCTGCCCCTGTTCCCGAGGTCTCCCAAGACACAATCCCCTCCTCCTCCACCTTGTGCTGAGCAGTTCCTCCTCCTCCTCCTCCTGCCTTTTCTCAGCTCCTGCTGCAGGGGCTGGCTCAGAGCAGCTCCAGCATCACCCACAGCTCTGGACAGCCCCGGCCCTGACAGCCAAAACCACCATGGAGCAGAATCATCTGAGACACCAAAAGACAGAGGGCTGGAGGACAGCTGCTGCTGGAGGGCTCGACAGACAAAAGGGAGCGAGGCGAGAGACAGGGTAAAAATAAACCCAGGTGTCCTTTGGAGGGCAAGATCGGAGCAGAAACCTCTGACATTTTAACTGACATCTGTGAAAGCATTTCCAAACCAGAGAGCAATTTGCTGTGGAAGGGGGAAATGTTCCAATGAGGAAAAATCCTTTTTGTAATTTAGTAAAAAGGATGGTGTTAGCAAACATTTTTGTTTCATACTGATGTGGGGATGGGGGATTAAAAGTAAATTAAAAGCCTGGTTTGCAGCCTGAGGGCTGTTTCTCACCTCAGTGGTCCTGCCAGTTGGGAAGCAAATCTTCTCATACAAGTCCAGGATGGGTTTAGCACACCAAGTCCTGCTGCTTTTTCTCAGCAGTGGCCAAAAATCCTGTGGAAAGCCACAGCACCAGCCTGGACCAGGTCTGCCATCACTGCAGGATCTCAAAAACCTCTGCCTGGGAGTCACACAAGGCTTAACCCCCAGAACTAGGCACCACTGCCATACAAACATAGGGAAAGGGTCATACAAAAATCAGCTGAAAACCCAAGTGTATTTCTTTAAACAGATAATTTACAGTTTTGTTCTATATTTCTTTGTTTCAAAGAAGAAGAGAGAAAAAAGGCAAAACAAAAGAAAAACAACAGAAAGTGCAAATGTAGACCAAGAACAAAAGGCTGAGGTGTGTGTCTAGTGGATAAGTAAATCATGAGTAAGGAGTGAGAAACCTTGAGCTTCTTTAAATCTCTTTCTATTGCTAATTAAAACACCATGTAGAATTTCCCATGGAAGTTGGGCCTTGTGCACAATTCTGATGGAGGGGTAGGATACCACTGCCTCCTCCTCTGACAAAATCCTCTCCCCCACTTCTTTCCACCATGCTCTCTCCGTCCATCTTCCCACACACCTCACCACACTGTCCACCCTTCCAGTGACTAAATGTTTTCTAATATCCAATCTTAATCTCCTCTGCCACAACCTGAGGCCATTTCTTCTTATCCTATTAGTTGTTCCTGGGAGAAGAAACTGCTCCCCACCATGCTACAGTCTTCTTTTGGGGAGTGAGAAGGTCCTCCCCCAGTCTGCTTTTCTCCAGGGTTAACAGCCCCACCTCACTCAGCTGCTTCTCATAAGACTTTGCAGGGCAATTTGTCCCAGGGATGTGTCATGTGCTGGATTTTGCAGGTCAGCAGCATGGGTCACCTTTACAATCCTCTCTGCTCCCAAAACCCAGACCCAGTGCACCTCCCCTGGCACAGATCCTCTCCCAGCCTTCTCCCCCTACAGCCCTGCTCATCACCAGTTTCAATGCACAAATCCCAACCTCTGCACTTGCTGGAATAATCTTGTGTCATGTTCACAGAGATCAGACAGGATTTATTTCTAGATGAAACTCAGCTGATAATATAAAGCAAGTTATTAATCCACTCACACTGGCCATCTAACACCCAAAGCCTGTTACTCTTGCTGGCTGGAAGGAGATATTTGATTGAATCAGGAGGGTCTTTTAGCTCTGTCTTCCTGTTTAAGTTAGAGGCTGCTTTAAAAAGTGTAGCCAGGGTTTGTGTCCTTACATCCACCACCACCTGACTGTTGGCTCTTCGTTACTGGTGGCTGAGTCTTTGCAGTAAGAACAGAAACAAAAGTCAGGACTCAAGTTCCCTCTGCTACACTTTCATTTAGTACTGAGATCCCAGGACTAGAAATAAGGCCAGTCTTGAATAATCATGTAATTTTTTTGTCTTGCATATTCATTAAACATCTCTCCCTTTGGGCTCTGAGCTCTGTTTCCCTGCCTCTCCCTGGCTGTGGCTCACCAGCTCCCAGTCTCCCCCTCTCCCAAGCTGATTTCCCCCAAAACCTCCCTCCACTGCCCCACCTTTCAGCCTCCCCCAGCCCTGTTCCTGGGATCATGGCACATCCCCACACCCCTTCCACAGTCCCCAGGGGAGAGCCCCATGCCCACAGGCTGGGCAGGATGCCTGGCAATCCCCTGCAGCATTTGCTGCTCTGCTGGTCCTGAAAAAGCTGCACCTTAAGAGTTTGGGGGGGTACAGATGCTTTGATGTTTGGTGTAGCTTCTAGCACTTGTGTTTTTGTACCTCTGTGCTGAAAACCTCTGATTTCTCCATAGGAGTGGTTTAGATCTGTCAAAAATCTGTGTTTAGCTGCTGGTTTAACCAGCAGGGACTGGATTTTCTCTCCTTTTCTGTCAGAGGGTTTGATGAGAGAACTGGTATCAAGAGGATCAGCCAGTGAGTGATGATAATGCTTTTAGCATCTGAGCCAAAGCCCACTGCCTTTAGTGAAAGCCTTTTCAGTGACTTCAGTGGGGTTTGATCAGCCCTGTGCCTCACACAGGACTGGGCAGGCTTTGCTTTGAGCACAGCTTCAGCATCAGACAACAAAGTTTCCATGTGGTCCGGTCACAGAAGTTTGAGAACAGGCAGGGCAGCAAGGGAGAAAGGAATTATTCTTTTTCCCTATGCTTTCAGTTCTTTAAACACCTTTCTCATGCCTCTCCCAATATATTTCTTTTTTAAGTATTCCCCAACATCTCCTAGAGCATCCGAAAAAGAAAAAAGACATCGACCCATTTTTAACAGATAGCTGTAAAACCCCAAAGATTTTGTAAAAGTAAACAAATAAATATGAGAGGGGTGAAGAAAGCAAACACAAAAAAATGATTAAATGCTTTGAGAGGTTGACAGGCAGGCATTGGTTTAACTCCTCTCTCACACAATCTGCTAAATGCACTCAACGCGATTCTCCCCGTCTCCCTTTATTGCATTATGCATAAACCCTGCTGTCCGGGGAGACGAGCAGGTCCTGACACGCTGTGACAAGCTGCCAAAGTTTCTGCAAACAGGAGGTTCCTGAGCAGCCTCTCTAAATGAGGACAGCCCACACGTGCTCCTAATGAAGGGAGCAGAGCCGTGCCCCTGCTCTGCCTCCCTCGGCACCAGGAGCACGGGAACAAACGGGCATGGAAAATGGGAGCAGCACTGGAACTTCCACACCTCCCAACAGCCACTGTGGCTGCTGGAAATCAGAAATTAAATGAGCAATGCCAGTCTGTACCTGTGACCATCCAAAGATTTAAATTCATTAAGATGCTGTTTGACTCCAGGTATTTTGGGGGGGCAGGACCACAGTCTCATTTTCTTCTTAGGTTTCTGCCTCGTTACACACTGCAAACTGAAAGCTAATTAGCAGCTTGCATAAAATGCAGGAGGGATGAGGGAAGGTGTGACAGAGACAGGTGGCTGTCACCAGGGAATGTCCCTTCCCATAAATGCTGGTGCCCATTTACAGGCTCCAGAAAACCTTGTCCCTAAGAAAATAAATGCCAGCTGCAAAGCACGTGGTGTGTGCTCTGCTCCTCTTCAGCAGCTTCCCCTTTGCAGCCCCAGTTAATCACAACTTTGAGGGACAGCAGCCTATAATCATGGACGTGCAAACTCATTTCTCTTTAAATGAAACCTGGCTTGAGTTTTACTGGAACAATTTTCAAACAAACAAGCTCTGAAACTTAAAAGGAATCTTAAATTCCATTAAATAATACAGTTCCTTCATAGGGATTTCTCCTGGGGAGGGATGTCTTCGATTCAAGTGCCATGTTATGACAAGCATGACAGACTTGATAGCGATCTGTTCCAACTCATGACATTGCTTAAATTAGGTTAGAGAGAATCTGTGCAGGCTTTCGAAGGAAAGCTCCTCTGGGTGAAAGCACTATTATTTTTGTTAATGGCAGTGAATTACGATTTTCTTCTCCTAGGAGTCATAAACTATGTTGCTACACAGTACTACATCATGTAATGTATGTAATACATGATTCCTTAGTAGGGGTGGAAACTGTTACATTTGCATACATTAGAGCCAGAGTTGTAATCAGAATGTGTTTTCCTGCTTCCTTCATCGAATATTTATGGATTTCTTTCCCACTTCCCTCTCTGCTGCACATGTCTCTCCTTGACCTGGTGTCTTGCTCTGTCTCATTCCAACTGTGGAAAGGCTCATGCTCGTGGCACGCTCCTGTTGCTCAGCACACAGCGAGTGCCTGGCTGGCTTTCAGGCTGCTCTCTGAGCCTCACTCGCTGCCATGCACATGCAGCCACAGCCTCAGCCGTGTGGGAGGACAGATGGAGGCAGAAAGCAGCTCCACTCCATGGCTGTGGGCTCAGGAGCACATCAGGCCAGGCAGCTGCTGCAGGCACCAAGGACACTCGCAGGTAAACAAGGGGATTTTAAGGTTGTTGCAACACCTGAGCAAGCTTGAAAACACCACAGCCAGCAAATGACTGGGTGGAAAGGCTTCAGTGCTGTGCCTCTCTGTTCAGTACATTCCATACAGCCATTTCCAAGGGCTCAGATCTCTAAAGAGGCTCTTGGACTCCAAAATCACTGAGGCTTTACTCAGAAATCCTATTTAGCAGCTCACCAAGCAAACCCATGCTTGTATTCTTCCACTGCTTTGACAATTCATATCTCAAATTTAAAAAGAGTCATTCAAGTGCAAACACAGATGACAGACTTACAGGATTTGTCCTGAGCTCACATGGACATACCTGTTTTCCCATCAAAACAAAGCAAGACAGGAGACTGACACCCATTTGCAATCTGCAGAGGGGATGGAGGTCATCTGAGCAACCTGGACAAGGGAAGCAGCAAGTGCATCAGTCTTCATGCCACACGTGAGCACAGAAACAAAGCAGCAAACCTGGAAGAGGACTATGAGAAAGATCAACAAGCAGAAGAAATTCAAATTGCTGTTGAATGCTATAAAACAACAAGAAGTGTATAAAGTTCTAAGAAAAATGCTTGGATCTCAAGTACACAAACCCACACTTGGTCTGTTTGGCTAAATACAGTGTCTGCAACTTGTGAAACAGCACATCCCCAGTCTCCCCTCCAGATAAAGTTTGTGCAAGTGCCTGAGCTTAGGGACAAAATGTGAGTTGGGTGAGATCCCCCAGTGGCTCCTGAGGGAGCACTCAGATGCTGACAGAGGCGGCTGATTAGGGATGTGCTCCCAAGCACATTGGTGCTGATCAAAACAGAGCAGGCCTTGCTGATGTCCATCATGCTGGAAAGGCTCAGCCAGGTTAAGAGGAGCTTTCACATCCATGTGTCAAAAGCCCACAGTAATAACAGGCTGCACATTCAGAACTGAATTATTGCCCGTGCTGGGAGGTTAGAGAGAAACCAAGAGCATTCCTTACCCACTCAAACCAATTTAGGCTCAGGTTGCCAGAGTGACACGTTGTTATTTCTTAGCTGAGAGATCATTCAAGGCAAACTTGAGCCCTGCAGGCAGCCTGTGGGCAGCCCAGCACACGGCAAGGGGCAGGGGCTGGTGTGTGAGGGAGCACTGCAGGTTAGAGGCCACTGCCACCAAAAGGACACAAAAAGAGCTCTGTGCTGCCACAGAGAAATATCCCCTGCCTCAGAGCAGATTTATGGCTGGGCTGCCAGGGAAAAGCTGCCTGTAATGGAAAGGAGCAGAGAGGGTGGTTAGAGAGTGAGATTCCTGAGGGTGTGCAGCTAAGGAGGTGGAGTACATGGTACTCCAAGGGTTTTAATACATGACCAGAGATGTACTTACAGCTAAAATATGACTAGGTGCCTAAAAATGCAGGGAAACCAATGGGACCAGATCTCTGAGGAAGGAAGTTTTTTCTGGGATGGGATTAGAGGAATATCCAAGTCCTCCCAGTCAAGGGAAATGTAATGACAAGAGCATGGCACCTCTCTGCTTCTTAAAACTGCAGAAATAGCTCTGCAGAGCTTTGTGCTGAAGAATTCTTGTAAAACTAAAGGAGAAAACAAATTTTTAAAAGGGTGTTGCAATTCTTGTGCCATNATGGGACCAGATCTCTGAGGAAGGAAGTTTTTTCTGGGATGGGATTAGAGGAATATCCAAGTCCTCCCAGTCAAGGGAAATGTAATGACAAGAGCATGGCACCTCTCTGCTTCTTAAAACTGCAGAAATTGCTCTGCAGAACTGGCCTTTGTGCTGAAGAATTCTTGCAAAACTAAAAGGAGAAAACAAATTTTTAAAAGGGTGTTGCAATTCTTGTGCCATTGGGACAGGCACAAAGCAAGGAGCGTCAGGTGGTTTTACTTCCTACATCTGAATTTGTGACAAGTTCATTATTAAAAAAAAATCTGAAAAGCATCTTGAAATAACTTTGGCCCCTCTCTTCCCACATGAGGCACTACCCACAATTATCTAATAATTATGTTACAGCCATTTATCATCCTGGGAAGGACAGACACTGTCACTCTGCTGCTGCACTCATCCTGGAAAATCCTTCATGTAATGCAAACAAGGAAGGAACATGCTTTAAAACACCATCCAAACTCACAGTCCCTAAGGCTGTAGGAATCACACTCCACTGAACAGACACGAGTCCTGAGTTCCCACCAGGTCAGGGCAGATGCCCCTGCAATCCCAATGTGTGTGAAAATTTGCTATTGTATTGGATCATGGTTTTTCAGCTGTTAACCAGCAGACTGCAGTGCTGTTAATCTAAGATCTTTATGAAAACAACACTATTTTCAAAGAGAACTCTATATTTATGGCTGATAAGTGTCATTTGATCATTTTTGTAAAATTAAATTTAAGTTCATGCTACATACTCTACAAACTACTCCATAAAATTACACTTAAAGCAAAAGTTGTATAAATCATAGACAAACTGGTACAGTCCTTACCCCTTAAAAGTACTGCATGGGCATTATTTAACCATGATATATGCAAACAAAATGCAAATTAAATAGCAGTGGGTGTGGTGTATATGCAAATTTCAAACCCTCCCCGGTCCCAATTTCCCCTTCATGAACTGCCTACAGCTATAACTCAGAATTTATAAGCCTCTCAGCTTCTAATGCAATCTCTGTCATGGGAATGAAGCAAAAAGAATGGAAAGTGATACAAAGGCCACCTGCTGCCTGAGGCCCTGTTGCTGTCCAGGGATTCTGCCTCCCCAGGGAAGTGTTGGCTTGAAGGTGGCCAAGCAAGGTGAGGCACAGGGAGGTGTGGGGCTCCTGAAAAACCCCATGTCCATGGGCACCCAAAGCTTTCCGTGTTACCCAGCTGGGAATTTGAGGGCTGGAATTCCCACATGGAAAGCACCATGGACAGAATCCTGCCCTGCTGCTCCTTGCAGCAGCTCACAGGGACACCTGACCAAGAGGAGCCCTGCAGCTGCTGTGCCCCTCATTCCCACAGCCCTCTCATTTCCATCAGACATATCTCACTTTCCCACAGCACAAATTGCTTTCATCAGCATCTCCCCGTGGTTTCAATGCAATCTGTCTCCTTGTTTTCCAGCAATAATGTGAAATGACAAATTCCATGAAGAACTCTATCACACCTCTACCTAGAGGGGATATTCTTTATGTTGCTAAGACCTAAGTGCCTGGATTTAATTTTTATAAAAACAGAGCCCAGGTGTTTGGACAGAAAATAGTCCCTGTTTCAAACCAAATTAAAATTTTGGAGAGTCTTCACTCTTAAGGTGAGAACTGGCAGTGGGAATGACCTGTGTTTGGGGCACATAGGTCAGTATTTTTCTGGAGGAAACATGAAAGTCATCCTTTTGGCTGACCTGCCTGCCACTGACACAGGACATCATCACACCCAGCACTGAAGGAGAAATGCCAACAGCTTGAATTGAGCCCTGTACTTCAAACCCAGCCTCCCACACTGGTCCCAGAGGAAAATTTTCCATGTGCTAAACTGACAAAGCATTACAGGTGTTCTCCTCCATCTCTCCTAATACTTGAAGGTCTCCTTGCCTTTGATTCCTTTTAAAATTTTCTTTTCAAGCATTTATTTGAGCCTTCTCTCAAAGGCTGTGAGGACTTTCACCCTGTGACAGCCTCACTGTGTTTTTCTCAAGAGCCTTCCAGTGGCTTTGTTTCCCTCCAGGGCCCTCACCAGGGAACCAAGGCATCACATTTAGTTTCAAGAGTCTCAAAAACAGAGTATCTGTCTGCCAAACCTAGCAGATTCAGACTTAACAGAGTTTTCCTTCACAGTTTCAAAAGCAATAGGATAAAGCAGCCCCAGAGTCTCTCCTTCACCTTCCTCCTTTTGAACTCACACACTACAAAAGGAAAAAAAAATTGGTTATTTTTCACTCCTTTATTGGACTCACTGCATTTGTCATCGAGACCTTCCCCTGAGGACAAGCCTAAAGACACAACTAAAGGACAGAAATGAAGGTTTTCCTAATGCCACTGATTGAGGACTTGGAGAGGGAACAGAGCAAAACACACAAGACAGGTCTGTAACTCTGTCCAGTTCAGTTCCAGGACTCTCAGCAGTATCTCACCATTCACTGAGTGAATTTTTTGAATGTTACTACATTTTCTTCTTTTATTAGACCTTCACAAGCCACACAGCCTTCACAGTAACAGCCAGGTAGAAAGGAGACTTAGTATATAGAGCAGAGACAGGGCTCAAAGAACAGAGGATTAAATAATTAATTTTGGTTCTGAGAAAGCACCTCAAAGAAGCACAAATGAGAGCCTACTTTTTAGTTCAAACTCAGCGAAGGCAAACTTTATGTTCCTGGAGACTGGGAAAGTTGCCTTTTCCCCTGTGAACACCTTTTGGAGATAGCACAGCTTCTCTGAGACCAGAGTAGCCTGAAAAATTCTGCATGAGAAAAAAGGTATTTGAAGAGGAAATCAAGGAAAAATGCAGCTTTGAGCACAACGTGCTTGAAGCCCCATCCACTGCAAATAGAACACCCTCATTTGTGACTGCAAACCTGGGAGTAACACGATGATCAAAGGCAGTGTCTGATAGTGCACTACTTGTGACTTGTTCCTGTCTGTTCTGTTCCCACCTAATTATCCCTTCCTGAAGTGAATGGAAAATAGTTTAATCTGTTTTTACAAAGTTCCTTCCATCAAATTAGTCTGTGAGGTACATGGTACAGTTACTGCTGGTAAAACCCACACCTAGGAAGAACTGAAGACAGAAAAACCATCTCTCATTGTCTTGTTATTTTTTTTTTTTTATTTGACAAATTTAACCTACAAGGAGGAGGAAGAAAAAAGTGTGCAGGAAAAGGCTCAGCAGACACCACCTTCCTCTGGCACAGAGGTGCCAGGATGGTGGTGCACATGTGACACACCCACTCCTTTATCCCTACTGATAGAAACAAACAAACCAAAAATCCACAGCACCTTTTTCTCTCCCCAGTGCTCTCTCTGCCCACAGGAGCACAGGGTTTTCATTACTGGTGGTTGAAGTCCACCAAGGCTGCTGTCATATGGGACACTGTCCTCAGCCCTCCCAAAACTTCCTAAGGCATGCTCACTCATACCACGTGCACACCTTAGGCAGCTCTGGTGAAAATCCCACAGCTTCTCAAGGATGAGAGAGCAAGCTGTGTTTGGATCAGCATGGTTATCCAGCATTCAGGAGGGTCTTAGCCTATCCTGATCCTTGGAAGGAGCAGCTCCTACCCAAGGCATGGGCTGGTTGGAGCACGAGCAGTTCCCCGCTTTGGGAGCTCTCATTAGCAGTCAGCACTTCCTTTACCAAGGGTTGTTAGGCTGCACCTTGCTTTGGTCTCCTGAGTCTGTCAAAGTAATAATCCACTGGACATCTCCTCACTCTGCTGTACATTTTACTGTTTTATAGCTTATTCCTCTATAACATCACAGTGTACACGCAGCTCGGGTGGGCTGACCTTGAGAGGCAAAAGCTTCTGTTAAATAACTGCACCCATAAATCCAGCTCAGCCTCGTGTCCTGCTGATCCCTCCCCAGGCTGAGCCTAAGCCAGGTCTGACTGAAACTCTTGGGAAACCTCTGGCACTAGACATATTCTTCTTTATCCTCTCTTCATGCTTCTCTGACCAAGTAAGCTGGAGTGTTACTAAGCTTTCCATCTAAAAACAATCCTCCCTTATTTGGAAATAAATTTAAAGCAGTGAATTAGATAATTACGGAAGACAGATCCACAAAGGGACAGAAAAGGTTACCAGCCTGTTCCCCTAATCCCTACAGAGAACCACATCTTCTTAAACTATTCATGAAAGGTCTTCTTAAAGCTCTTTTGAGAGTTTCCAGGGGTGAACCCTGCTGCATTTGTATTTAGACACAATTTTTTAATTATTCAGAAAGTTTAGTCCTTACACAGGTTTTCATATCAATTCTAGATCCATGGAGTGAATCAAATCAAAAATCATTATTTTTGAGGGGGTGTCTAGGGGTGGTGTTTGCTTTAAACTGGTGCATAAATACACAAGACACTGTCAAAACAAGCTGGGAGTCTCTTTGTCTGCACTTTTCAGTCTGAAAAGATTCCAAACTATACAGTGCAAAACACATGAAGTTGGTAAGTAACCTATGGGGAGAAATAATGAATAAAACAATTTGATGCCTTTCCAATCTGACAAAACAAAGAAACATTCTGAGCAGCAGTTCTAAGGGATAAAAATCATCCAGCTTTTCATTATATGTGTTAATTTATGCTTTACATATTTTAAAAAACATTGAATTTTTCACTTGGAAACCTGCTATTGCATCTCACTCTGAGTGGCACTTGGGCAATACACAGAGAAGCACTGGTAGATCTAAGCACTGAGCATGGTGCATTTGCAATTACTACCAACACTTGCTAATTTAGCAAAGGATGGGGCTTTGCTGCATAATTGGTTTCCTAACCACAGATGGCCAACTCCTTCCACCCACAGCTCTGGCCTTGGTGACATCCGTGGGAGGAAGGCCTTGGAGCATTTGACTCTGTCACCTCACAAGAACATTAAATTCTTTGACCCACAGTTTAGTTTGTTAAACCAGTTGAACCCAGCTGAGGAAGAAATGCAAATCTTCTAAAGAGTCCAGTAGAGCAGAGGGAAGCCAATCCCACTAGGGCTCAGGAAATAGAAACCACCAGGATGAAGTTGCTGTGATAGTAGTGCCCTAAACCTTCTCAAATTGCATAAAATATTTCTTTCAACTTCACCCTTTGTTGAATCAGTCCTGCAGACAGTTGCTCATTCTGCAACACCATTAAACAGAACAGAAAGGGAGAAAGCCTGATACTGTCAGGTGACTGCAAGATCAGATGCCAATAAAACAAGTCAGACTAGGCAGGATTTCAATTTGGCTGCTGTGTTTAGTCATGACTGCCTCACTGAGACATGACTCGATGCTATAGACTCTTGAAAAGACACCTCTCTCACCTTTGCTCCTTCTCATCAAAAAGTCTAGGATACATTCCACAGTCTAGGATAAATTTTAGTACATACCAGTGGAATGAAGAGGAAGGGTTAACTCTTCCTCTGTTTCAGATGCAGAAAGAATTCCTGCATTGAATAATCAGAATTAAGAATAAATACATGAAGAAAACCCATACAGCAAGAAAATAAGATGATCAGCAGCATGTTCTGCTCCAAAAAGAAAGACTTCTCACTCTCTCAACAAAATTATAGATCAGCTGCCTACCACCACATGGAAACTTTATATGAAGATGTTCAGCTATCATGTTATAATCTGGATTTTCTTATGAGGTGAACATATTTTGTGTCATATTTTCAATACAAAATCTGAAATCTTGTATTCTGGAAGCCCTAGGAATCTCAGCCTCTGTTGGAATTATTACCAACTAATGAGAGCAGACATCAGAGGTTGAACTACACTCCAGCATGGCTGAGAACAACTGAAACTGCTTTGCCTTTCCAAGAAGCCTCAACATGTCCAAAGTGAGCAAACCAGTCAGAAAGAAAATCATTATGTATTTTCTTCTACTGTTTAGATGCCCTAACTCTGCCTATTCCCTTTATCCCTACCAAGAAGGTCACTCCATGAATCTGTAAGACAGCAAAATAAAAAGTCATGGAGAAGTGTCAGCTTATTAATCAAGTACATATGGCTCTCCCTGGAAAAGAAACTTTCACCTACTACCAGACTGATGTCTGTGTTTGTGTGCTCCAGCAAAGTTCATTCTTTTTCCCCAAAAAAGCTGGGATTCAAAAGAAATATTCAAAAAATCAAGTCTTCAAAGTCCTTCTTTAGATGATAAATGATTTCTTTGACCTTTTCAAAAGCTGATCCTTGACCTTGAAGATTCTGACCTGTTCTCCTTTTGACACCTTCCTGCTCCTTGCCAGCTGTCTCACTGGGGCCAACATCCTGCACAGAACAGGGATGCAGCCCCTGAAACAGCACAGAGCTCTGCTGACACCCAGTTCTTGTCACCACCTCCCTTCCCATCCTAGATTAGTCTGCAGCTTAATACAAAAATTGAAGGAACCATTAATAACAATAACACCAGCAGTGGGCTGTTCAGCCCCAACAGAGCTGTTGTCACTGGTGTCCAGCAAACCTAAGGCTCTGTTCTCCCAGCGTTGGACAGCCCATAGACATCCACCCAACCCTTCCTCCTCTCTTTCATTAGAGAGGAGGATTGGGAGAGGTGGAGAAGGTGCTCCAGGCTTGGTTACCAGCAGCGTCCTCACTCTCCAGGGATGCCACCACTGACACTCACAGCACGCCAGAACACCTCCAGGAACACAGCTCTTGGAGAGGAGCAGATGGCTTGAACTGCATCCAAGGAGGCTGAAGTGAATGAATCCAAGCAGAGCCAAAATGCAGGATGAGGGGAAGGATTTCTTTTAACAGCTCGTGGAAATATCTCCCCCTCTGTGGAAAAGCACACTGCTCACATTTGTCAGGGCTGTGCCTTGGGTCTGACACCTTGCAAAGTCTGGCTGCTGAGGTGGCATCAGTAAGCCATGAATTTGTCACCTCTGGGCTGGATTATAATAACTCAATGTGTTTTGAAACTCAGTGTGGAAACTGTACACCAGCTCCAGCTGGTTGGGAATGGGGAACAACTGCTTATTTCATGGCTTGTGTTGCCAAGGGCATATCTGGTTTGTGCTCAAGTCTTTCCCATGGCTCCCAGCCAGTACCTGATGCCAGCTTAAGGCCCCAGTTCTATTTTTCAAAGCAATTAGTGTCTCAAGTTCCAACCATATCAAAGTCTGAATTCTCATCTCTGAACCCCCATGGCATCTGTGAGCCTTTGAGAGCTCTTAAAGCTCAGAACAAAGCATCTAAGGGAGCTGTGAAGAAAACAAGGTGGGTTTTACCAATAGCTGTAATATATTTTTCTAGTGGATATCAGGCAAGTCCAGACTCTGGTACACTTCAGGCATATTTCTTTAAAGTGGATTTACTTCCTGACCTAAATTCACAGCTCAGATAACTGTTTCATGCCAAAACTCTTCCCAAAACCCTCATCATATCAAATATCATGAGTTTCTACTCCCAATTGGAAGAACTGGAAGAGGCCCTACCAAGTCCATTAGTCCACGTTGCCACTGACCTTGCCTACAACATACAAATGCTCAATTCCCACAGAGAAAGTACAGAAAAGCAAGAGCAGGAAGAATGTGCTGAATGCTTCAATCCACCCTTGACATTTTTTTGGATGACAGACCATACCAGAGAGGAAGTTAGAAATTATTTCCATTTGGTATACACTTACCTTCTCACATCTGGGAGTTTTGCAGCTTCATCAGATGAATTCTTTTGTTCCCTTCCTATTATGAATTACAAGTAGGTTTGGGAGGTTTGTTGTTTACTCCTCCAGGTTAAGCACCTTGACAAGAATCCAGGGTGATGTTATCCTACCTAGCCCAGCAGCCTGCAGGCAGACTGATTTGTTTCCAGTCTCATCTAGTGGAATTATCAGGTTTATTTCCTGTGAAACCTTCGTTTTCCAGTTCTCCATATTTTTAAGAATTACAAAGGAACATTCTTTTGCAGATGGACAGGATTTTATACGCATTATGTGTGTTAAGCAGACTTTAAAATGCAGTTTCTTCAGGAACTGTATTTTTTTCTACACAGCTGTTCCCACTCAGTAATTCTCCTGCTGTTTTGCCCCCTTCCCAGTGCATCCCTCTCCTCTTGAACTTTCTCAGCATCAAGTCCAGCTAGTGGTAGATGTGATTATCTTGCTGTTCCCACCAACGTCCATGACATCTCTTGTTAAAAAACAAACCCAGAGTAGCACAGGCAACCCCTCACATTCATCATATTCTGCCCTTACTCAGACAAGATTAAGGACCTTTCAGTAATTAAAGATGGAAGGGTGTCATTGAAAGGTACAGGGCAGCAGGGGAAGGTGAGTTATCCAAGTGACACATCCGTGAGGCTCTTGTCTCTTCTGACCCCTTGTTCCGAAGGCTACTGTTTGTAAATCAAGATTAATGAGAAGAACAGCACTTAAGTGCACCTGATCATAAATCTGGGAGAGTTAGTACACTCTCTGACAAGATTAATATATTTTATATCTGACACTGTCTGTGAAACACTCTGTGTTCAATTTATTACTGCCTCAGACCTGAAAATGGAGCACGGATTTCCTTGCAGCACAAATTTCACTTTTTCCAGAGCATTTCATTTGCAACTCTATATCCATTTTCATTCCTCTTGAGGTTATTTTCATTATGAAATAAACTTTTAATATAATTCCAGTATAATTATACATAAACCAACATATTGGCAAAAAGCCACAGAAGAGTGTTGTTGGTTAGATCATTAAATCAATTTGGGAATTTTTTGAGGAAACATCAGAAAATGCCATTTCATCTAATTCAAAACATTGCAAATGAAGAATTGTTCAAAAATTTGTTAGCTGGGGAGAAAAAGATCTGTAACCTATACTACTTTTTAATATGGTTTTTTACTTGGAACAGACTGAATTGCACATAAACCTGCTTTCTTCCTTTGAAATTTATAATGATCAGCAAATACTTCATTTACATTTTAAAAAGTCTGAACTCAAAGTGCAGTAATTGCAATTTACTGAAACAGGTTTTTTCAACTAAGCCAGTTCCTTCCTTTAAATTCCCTCAGCTGATGAATAAGAATGGTTGAGATTTCTGTCTTAATTTGAGACAACAGCATTTTTCAAACCTTGAAATTCTAGCAGTTAAGAAACAATTCCCATGGTGCCATAACAGCCACAAGAACTCTACGAAAAATTGTAGCAGATATTAGGATGTCCAGAAGTTCTTGGCCATGGCCAGTGAACATGGTGATGATTTGTTCCTCAAGTTCTCTTTGGTGGGCTGAACACTCCCAGGATCAGCATCAGACGTTGCAGAGAGAATTGTTTTGTGCAAGCCTATACCAGATGCAATGACAGCGTAACAAGCAAAGGTGGTGCCACCCAACTCAGCCCTTGTAGCTGAAATATAATGGAGCAAGGAGAAATGGGATTCAGTCCAACTGAAAGAATTCCTCACCAGTTGCTTCCTCCCAGAGCTGCCCCTGAGGTCCCAGTGAGTGAGCCCCGGGCACGATGGGCTGGTGGCTCATCTCTTCCCGTGGCTATTCCCTGGCTGTTCTCATACAATCTGTGCCAGAAAAATACCTCCTGTCCTCTTCTGAATCAAAACCAGCCCTAGAGAATAACCAGAGGGCCCAGCTTTATTCCTCTGGAGAGCAACCGTAGGCTGAACAGAACACCCATCTTTAAGATGCTCCTCCGATTCACACCACAGCTCCTGTGGCCTCCAGGATGACATATGCCACGGGAAGAACACACCTGACAGAAGAAAATTCTCCTCCCAAGGCTCATCCCTGTTCACAGCTCCTGCCTTTACCCTGTTTGATTCCCCCTTGCACAAACAGCCCCGTACTCACCAGTTCCTGCCCTCTGACACCACATTCCTAAAGGCAGCGCCCCACAAAAAGTTTGCTTCTCATTATATTTCTTGATCTTCACTGCCACTGTCACCTCCTCCCACCACACCATATGTTCCTCATCTCTCCCCTGCTGAGCAGTCTCTGGTCTCTGAAATCTGACAGCTGAAGTGACCTCCCCCTCCTGGTCCCCAGCTCTGTCTCAGCAGAAGTCAGGGACTGCAGTTGGCACACTCTGCTCTCCTCAGGAACACACCTGCAAGCAAGGGTAAAAGCACGTCCTCATTCCACCCTTAATCAGCTCTCTCTCGATGCTGTGGGTTTTTTGGGACACAAAGGTCTCCTGTTATTTGGCTATAGAGTGTTTAAGCAGGTCCTCTCACCTGGTTGAGGTTACTGGGTGCTTCACAACACAGAATCTGCCCCCCATATTACTAAACATTATCCATTTTTAAAGCTTTTTTGTCACATTTTTCTCACCAGCACCACAGAAGAGCTTCTGCCATAGCGTGAACTCTCAAAGAGATTCTCAAGACACAAGGTCAGAATCTCACCCATAAACAAACCAGTTACTCCTGTTCGTGCTCCAGCTCCACAGCCAGGACTAAAATAAAGCAAAGTCAAGTTCTCTAATCTTCCACAGTACAAAACACCCAGCAATCAGAGGCTTATTAGCAGATAATGATTTACTTTCTACCCACCAGTTATTTGCAAAGATATCCACTCTCTCTGTCTGAAGTATCACCAGGGTTTCTCCAAAAGTCTACTCCATTTATCATTAGGGGGATTTACACTGTAAACAGGACAGCTGCATTACTAACTCTAATTACCCTGAGAAGACAAAGCACCGTGTGCCTACACATCACACTGGAATTAGAAGTTCAGGTAGAACAGGAGAGAGTATTTTAATTAAACAAAGTCAGTTACCTTTCACAGAAAGCCTACGATTTAATTTAAGCACACACACAGGAAGAACAGCAGGTCAAGCACCTTCCCCATCTTGTGAACCTGAAGCCTAGTGACTGCCACACACAACCATCATTTCTGGGTACCTGCCTCACATTTCTCTTTAGGAGTATTTCATTCTCTTCTTGGCTTTCTTTCCTTTAATTAGGAGTAAGGAAAAGGTTGTAGTTACTTCATAGTGTGTCAGATTTAATCTGCGTAAGACCCCACCACGTGTTGGGGGATGTGTGGCAGGAGTTTTTAATAAAGGATTACAGAATGCACCTGCTGTGGCTGAAATAATTATGAGCCTTTTCGAAGCTCTGGGAGGCCTGCATTAGGTCAGCTTTGACCTGAACCTTATCAGCCTTTGGCATTGGGATGGAGTCTGGAGCGTGGTGACAATATCAGCTGATTTAAACTGCCAAAATAGTGGACAGGTTGTTTGCACAAAACCAGAGAAGTATTTGTCTTAATGGCTGCTGCAAAGATGGGTAGGATTCCTCTGGCCCAGACAACATTGGTTTTTTTGTTCCTAAATGTCATCAGATAATGACTTTTATATCAACAAGTTAATTGCAAAAGCAAAGCAATGAAAATATATGCTGAACCATAGTCATGTATTTTCTACATTTGCTTCCAATTTAATGTAATGAACAGAAAGTTTTGTGAAGGAAGATTGCAGATACCATGGAAAAAAAATGATATTCCTGAGTAAAACCATCACGCAGCCAAATGAGCTGCCAATTCTCCCCTTTGCCTGCACCTCTTGCACTGTTCATTTCTTCCATCTCCCACAGGATGTGGGACACGGGGCCAGTCACTTTCTCCATGGGAAAGGGCTCAGCCCAGAGCTCCCCAGGACACACCTTTGGCCATTTGGTGCAGCTTTGGTACAGACATCCTCACTGCAACCAGCTGCAGCAGCCCCACATTGCTCAGGCAGGTCCAGGGTTACTGGGGCAGACAGAGGCAGCACCTGGACACTCCTGTGTGTTTGAGAAGCCTCCTGCTCACTCTACCTTTTCATTTTTTGGTTTTGAGGTGATCTGAACTAAGAAAAGCTCTCTGTAGCCCACTGCTGGCATGTGCAGCTGCCCTGCCTGGTTCAGCAGCTCTGACAGAGAGCAGAGCCAGGGAGGAGCAGTTCCACAGAGCAGGGCTGCAGAGCTGGACCAAGCACGCCTGGGAAACAGCCCCCTTTGGAGTGTTAGGTGTCTCCTTTGGAATAAATCACTTGTCAGCTCATTGCTCACAGCTGCCAGCGTGCACCAGACTATTTACTGCATCCCAGCCCTGTGCGTTCTAATGGCTCACAATAGAAGTGAGAGACATCCTGAAAAATACAGGGAGCACTGACAAGTGCTAATGGGGCTGCTCTCCTGCTTTAAAGCAAGTCTATTAACACGTTATGCTGCAACTGAGGGTAATTATTTCCAAGGGAAATGGCTCACCATGACCCACGATAGGCTCTCATAATGGCGATTAAACTCACACGTGACTAATTCACATAAGACATTAACTGAAGTTTGAGGATTTATTAAGATTTGCAGAGACATCTCCAGGGCCACAGAAGACAGTCTCCTTGGGTTGCAGAAACCAAATACAAAGTAAGAAAAGTTCTCGTTGGCTAATAAAGCTGAATAAATTAAACTCAGATTTTTAGTAATACTTTCAATTATAAAGGAATACCTCAGAAAATCCAGCATTTTATTTAGTAAACATGTGAAAATGAAAGGGTTGTCATTCATAATTTGTAATAAAGTATTACATTTTACCTTCAACTGACACTATTTTAACCTACAAGACTGAAGAAGATTCAAGAAGTGTTTGGGCAACACTCTCAGGGCACATGGTGTGATTTCTGGGACTGTCCTGTACAGGGCCAGGAGTTGGACTTTGGTGATCCTTGTGGGTCTCTTCCAACTCAAGTTATTCTGTGATTCTACCTTTGAATATCAAGATAATTGAGAAAAAGTAGGTAAAAAAACCAGTGCTTACATTCCACTGTTTCTCACCTAGCATTGTCTTTCTCTCCCTTCCTGCAACCTGATGGCAGCACAGCATTCAATCCTTCCCTGCCACACATACAAGCAAAATACTGATAAATGGGATTCTCCTTGTTGCTTTGTAGCGCCCAACTGCCTAAGCCAGTGCTGGAGAGGGATGAAAGCCAACAGCTGATTCCTCTGCCCCTGGAAAATCCCTGCCTGTCTCCCTCCTGACACAGGCTCTCCATTACATGCCAGTCATGCTTTCATCTACCACAGTGCAAATCCACCCCAGCAGGAGCACAAACAGCAAACCAAGGCCAACAGCAAAAGTGATTGTGCAAGTTCTGCTGTGCCACGCGTGCTGCAGCCTCACAGTGTGCCAGCCTTGCCAGCAGCAGGAAAGGAAATCCTCCCAGGGGGTTCCACAGTGGCTCTTTGGGAGCTCTACCACCACAGACAGGTGAGAGGGTGTCAGTGAGACCAGGCTCTCACACCTCTCTGGATGGCAGCTGGTTGTAGCTACAGAGCAGTTGGCAAACCTTTAGCCCTTTACAGGAAACCATTCTGCAGCACCTGTCTGTAAGAACCAAATGCTCTTATGAGGACTTTCCCCGGCTGCATAATACTGTAAATGTTCCTGAAGAACAAATTGTGCTGTTTTGAAAGGATAAATGAGTCTCATCTAATTCTGTCCATGCAAGAGCAGTCCAGAAGGCTTTAAAGACTATCTCTCCATTGCCTTTTGAATGTGTGTTTATGCACAGCTTGGCTATAAGGAGTGGAAGGAAAAGGAGAACAGAAATGAGGAAAATTTAGATCTACGTGTCGGGTTGAATGAGCATAGCAGCAGCTTTTACCACGCAGCCAAGTTTTCCACTGCCTGTAAAGCCTCACAGTAGCTGCACACAGTCAATATTTGATAGACAAGTTGGCAAAGCTCTTACATCTCACATTACCTGCTTGCTACACAGCAGACTGGGTTGTATGCAGTTGGGCTGCAGGAATCCACACTAGGGAAACATCACAGTCTGGCTTCTCCCTTGGACCTGTGCCCTGGGGACAGGATGGGAACAGCCTCAGCTTCTCAGCTCTCACTGTCACAAGCAATAAAGCAGAGAGGGACAGAATTGCTTTCCAACATTGATGGAAAACCTTTGGGCTCCATCATTCATGCAGGATTTCTATGGATAGAGGGGGACACCAGGGTATCCACTGCATTCACCAACATATCTGCATTTATCCAACCAGCTTGGCACTGCTTGTGTGTCACAGCCTGCAGCTGGATCTCAAATACAATCTCCATGGCAGGACTCTGGCTAAGAGCAGCACCAAAGCCAGCAATCCTCTCAAGCTGCTGACACTCTCTCCCAGCCACTGCTTGGCCACTCCCTGAAATCAGCTGAGAGCCAAAATCCATGGCTGCAGAACTGGACATTCATGAACTTGATAGATAAAAATAATTCAAAGGACTGACTTTTTCATTCATCAGATATTGATTTGTCCTAGATCTGAGGATACAAGGAATCACACTCTAGAACATAATGTGCAGTGGGAAAAAGCATTAAGGAAGGAAATAGTTTATATTTTCACAGGCTATTCATTCATATGTATATGAATAGCAGCAATATATATATATAGCTACTTATCAAGCAGGAAAAACACAATTGGTAGGCTCAATAATGTCATTCTTTCATTAAAAAAAACCTCTAGAATCTCCAAAGCAATCCTTGAATTGAGCCTCCCGCAAGGAAAAAAAAAAATATTGTTGGAGAATAAAGAAAACATTTCTGCCTCTTTCAGCTTGTGTAACAGAACATAATTCTGCACACCTATGGATCAGCAAATCAATGATCCAGGAACATAACTCTGTTGAAATATTCTTGATGTGGTGAGCATTAATGGCTCAGAATAGGCCTATAGGGTCTCACCCATCAGTGCACCTGCAGCAATTTAGAAAACTGTGTCATCTCTTAAACTGCCATCAGCCCATTAAACCACAGGTCTACAGAAGTACCTCTCTCTAAAGGAGGAGCAAAATCTGGTATGATTTGGCAGGCTCAAATAGCCTCATCAGAACTATTAACTAAAATATCTTCAAAGGTGCTTATGGGGGCTTTGGATCGTGTTGAAAATCCCACTCCTTTTGCATGCTGTGAACCTAGAATCCAATGGATAAACCAAGAATGTATTCATGACTTCATGTCAACACAACACAGAAAAACCTCCCCACACAGCCCAGCCAGCCCTCCCCATCCATCAGGGTCTTTCCCCAAAGACAGGATGTCCAAAAGGGACTGGATTTGTGCCATCACTGCTCAAGGGCACAAAGGGGAAAAGATACAGCATTCAGAGCTGTACCCAATCCATATTTAAAGATTTCTCTGCAAAAATACTTACAGATGTTTGGATAAAGCCTCTCTAAAATAGAAACTAAAATATTGATACATTAATCATAAATGAACATGTACCACAAATGCAACTCTGTGAGAAGACTCCTGAAAGGTAATATAAACAGCTCAACAAATTTCTTCTTGCATGAACTCCAACACTCCAGATCTGTTCGTTGCTACACTTCATTTTCAATCATGAAAAAAGGAGCCTTTGCTAAAAGAATGCAAATATCCCTGTGCTTCATAAAGGAAAGTTCCTTCTTTGACATGATTACCCTAATCTAATTAAAAACTCTGCTTGTCACATCTTAGAAAATTAACTGTCTTCACACAGGGCAAATGCTATCATTTCAAGAGGTCACAATAAATTACTTATAAACAAGAAAACAGAATTAATTTCTGATCTAAGCACGAAATTCTTTACAGACCTAATTAAAGAGCAAAAAATCAGCATCCTGAAGTGGGAGATGCCTCCCCATTTGCAGAATAGAAATGTGTGTGTTTAAGGGAACAACTCAACACATTTGGGAAAGAGATGGAAAGCACCAAATAAATAATATAAAAAAAAGAGAGACAGGACTTTATGCAAATGCAATATGAATATCAATACACCCCAACACTAGAACAGTGAGTGCATCATTATTGTGGAAACTGGGGGATTTGCTTTGTTGTCATTCAATGCCAAAAATCAATGCTCAGTATCCTTTTCTCATGACATTGTTACAATTCATAAATTATTAACTGGAGTCTTTTGTAAAAAGTTCCTGTTTACAAGGTTACTCTGTAAGTTAAAATGTTTGTTTGCCCTCAGATCTCTACTGTAAAGCATCTGTGGCTAGATTTACATGATGAAGTTGATAGATTTGTATTTTGACAGTACATCTGTCATCCTCGCTTCCCGTGTCAAGAGGTCAGGTGTGCACTTGGTGTTATCAGGTGGCTCATTAGTGTCCTGTGGGATGTGCTACCTTGTCTGCTTTGCTTTAAGTGACAAAAAACGTTCTTTCTAGCCCTTGCTGCAGGAATTCACATCCCCTCTGCAATTGTTTGTGGTTTCCTACTGTCAGAAGATTGGATTCTTAGCACATGAACAGAGAGAATGTCTCTGGACACAGCACCATGTGGGGGAAGGCTCAGTCCTTTCACACACACCCTGACCCATCTCAGGGTGCAGAGAACCCCCATGGCCTCTTCTTTACAAGGCCTGGAGTACCTATTTAGACCCTCAGCACTGCCACGTTCCACCTTGCACCATCCCTGGGTGAAAAATGCACATTAACCAGAGGCAGCAAGCCCTGAGCTCACTGCCAACCACGGGCAGCCACTTGTGCTCTCTGCAGGGGCAGGGCCTAATCCTCAGGCTGTGAAAGCCATGGGCTACTGGAGAATGAAGCAGTTTTCCCATGACTTTCCAAAAGCCCTGTAAAAGTTGTTGAAAGCAGCAGTACATTCCTCTGCTCTTCCTGCAATATTCCTCACGGGTTTGCTAATGCCTCCTGCTGACTGCAGGCACATCTTCAAAAGGCAGCTAGAGAACATCATTGTGCATTCATCTGCACCCGTGTGAACTCATCAGCTCCAGGAGTTCCACAGGAATCCGAGTGACAGCAGAGTTTAGTCCTGTGAATAGCAGGGCTGTTTTACAAAGCACCGATTTTATTTTGTTGGGAGTTAGAGTAATGCATTTTACATTGATTTTACCACTGTAGTAGATTACTTTGTGAGCTACTTAATTTAAAGGGTAAGCAAACAGCTGACAATTTTGCTTGCAAATCACTTGTTCTAGTGAATTTTAAGCAATGGGCATATTTGTCAAAAAACATGGTAAAGAACAAAGCATCATGGTTCTGTAAACTGGAAAATCACGCAGTGCACGAGCTTGGGTGGATCTGCACAGAACTGTACAGCAGACAAATAGATTCTGTCCCTAATTTTGTGTTGACTTTTAGGTTGTTTTGCCACTGCTTTAATGTTCATCTCTTTCTCACGGTGGCTCATGGATGGTATCATAGATGTTCCTTTAAGGTGCATGAAAATTATTTTGTAATTTATTGTGGCTCTCTAAGGCCTCAGCCATATGAAGGCCACAGGTTAGCAGTCCTTGAAACGTCTTGGGTAATGCTTTGTATCAATAACATGAAGTATCTTGAGGTAAAATTTTCTTACCCATGTCACATTGTCACTCTTCTGGCTCACTGAGATAATTTGTGGGGTTGGATGAGCTTTGTCCCTCATAGATTTCTTTTCTGAGCCAACCTTTCCTTCTACTCAGAAGACCCAGTAAGAAGTTTTCTGACTGGAAGACATTTCTGTGAGAAACCTCTCTGAACTATTCAATAAAAAAAAAAAAAATGCAAAAAAGGTACATCCACACACAACCTTGAACTGCAAAGAACACAAATCAGGATTCTATAGCCAAGAACCTTGAACAGGATCCCCAAACCTTCACCCAGTGAGATCACTGAAGAGCAGAAGGGATGCTGAATTACTAAATTTTGTACAATTTTGTGTAAATTCCTGTACCAACCCATGCAACCTCATGGCAGCACGGATTGTCATTAGGTGAAGCTCAACTAGTGAGCAAAAAAACATTTCTGTTCCTATTTCTCTGCTGGAGGACTTCAATGCCTGAATACCAAGCATGTAAGTGGGTTCAGTTCTATAAAATTTCACTTACAAGGATAGAAACCTTTTATACTCCAAAATTAAGAAGTCACTTATCCAGTGTCCCTAAATAACCCCTCTGAGGCAGATACAATGCAGGCTCTGGCTGAGTCAGACAACTGAGAAGGTTAAGAGAGCTTTAAAAGCTGCAACCTTCACAACAGTTTGAGGTACCTCACTTTACTTTATATCCACGAGAAAATATGGTACCTGCATTTCAGCTAAAGCTCCTTGTCTGCTTAACCACTTGTGATCTGACCATGCTCTTAGAAACCTTCCAAAATGGAAAACTTACATTGCCTAGAAGAGATTTATAAATCTCTGAGTTTCAGTCCTAGAAAAGCGTACAAAGACTGAAGGTGCAAGTGTTTTCTTCTCTGTCTGGAATGGGACAGGAGAGTGAAAACAGAGCTGATTTTCCACTTAAGTCTCCCTCATGTCTGCACCTTTTACAAGTCATTACATCTCCAAGGACCAGAAATATATATTAATTTCCAGGAGCCATCTTGGGCTGGTAAAATACAACAGTGGCTTTTCACAGACTTGAGCCTCCATGTTCAGAGCAGCCTGCAGTGACTTTACTGGCAACATTTCACTATCATTTTGTATAAATGATTGTAATAACAATATGCTACCAGTAAAACATACTACCAAAACTGCTCTTCTTCTGAGTGCATGTGATTTCTATATATTAATGGAAATGTCACAATCACACACAGAACTGGGCAGAATGGCCCCTGAAGTGTTTTTACTCAATTTCTCCAGGTGGGTGACTTTGTCCTCATAACCATAATAGAGCTGTGGTACTTTATAAAATGCAAAAGGTCTCCTGAAGGTTACATGCTGTTATTCTAACCCCTATTTGTGAAACTTCATCCAAATTAGAAAAATGTGGGACATATTCACACAGTGGAGTTCTAGACTCTAAAGTACAAGCTGTTAACTCTGCCCAGGCACTTTTTTGTTTGTCTTTTTAATTAACTTTAACAGCAAAAGATATAAAGGAAATTTTTTGGAGATGTGCTGCTTATTCATCAAGGCAAAGTCATCATTTAGAAAAAAAGCTTCAAGTTTTATCATTGTTTAGTTAATCCTGCTCTTGCAAATGGGATTCTGGTTTCGCAACTAAACTCTAGGGTAAATAAAGTGAAAAACAACATACTTCATATTTTCAGGTGTAAGATTCTCATTTCCAGGCAGTGACAATCCCTGCAGCCTTAACCTTCAAAAAGCACCCTCCTGGACGTAACCAATACATTTGAAATTCCAAGGTGAGCAGATCCATTCTGAGTTTGTCCAGAATTATTACCCCAATGCATCGCTGAGAGACATTGTGCTGCAAAAAGCAGTCCTTTAAATGACATTACTACAGTTTAGAGGTACTAATTCATCCCAAATGTTTGTTACAGGATCATCTCTATCTCGATAGATACAGAAGCATCTATTGTTGTGACAGAAGTCTTAACTGTTCTCTTACCTCAGGGTCTTTTCAGTCTGCAAGCAAATTGTGAGTCTTCAAAGCCATTTTCTATTGTTGTGGATTTGTTATAAACTAACCCTTGAGAAAATTTACAGCAAGTGTAAAAAATTTATCCACTCTCTTTAGATCCAGATTTGAACAAAAATCCTTGAAAATAAAAGACTTAGAGGTAAATGGAAATTGGAAAAAATCTATCATGAATTTAACAGAGTTGTAGGATGCAAGGGAAACCTTGAAGGGAGTTATGATAATTCAATTTCTAGATAAATAAAATGCCATATATCTAGTTTAATCTATATATCCAAGCATTCATTTTGATACCACAGATATTTCCTTATCTAACTGGTGAAGACAAAGATGATGGTAAGAAACAGCTGAGGAGTGAACAGTGGCACTTCCTGCTCAAAGTGAGACAGGATGGAGCTCCTCACCAATCAGTCCTGGCAGTGTTCAACACTCCTGAAAACCAGAAATGGCAGATGCCAAATAAAGCACATAATTCTGGCAATCTGTGTTCAAAAATATTCGTCAAAACTGCAAGGAGGGCTACAAAGACAGGCAGAGAGGAGAAAAAAGGACATGGAGAAGCCACGGTTATTTTATGCCTACTGAAATGTCAACTGGATGAAAGGGGAGGCATCAGGGTTGTCCTGATGAGGGACAGAAAGGACACAGTTAAGAAATAAGGTATAAATATAATCAGGATTTGAATCAGTTTAGCTTGGACATTAATATATCACCAGAGAAGTGTGAGTGTCTGCGATAGTCTTTGTTTGAAATTATATGGAAAGATATTTCCACTTTTAGAGCAAGAGGATTATTCTCTGAACCAGGACAGGAGAATGTGTGTCCAAACAAAACCCTGGGTATGATGACCCACAGGATTTAGCCCCACAGAAGCTTAGCAGACTGTGGCTGCTAAGAGCTGGTGAGGATTGCTGCTTACAAAATCTGCTCCTCTAGAACGGGTAGTTAAACACAAACTGTTCCAGAGAGAGCTCACCAAGGACCTGAGGCACTGATCTCTCCCACTAACTGAGCTGCTGGCACAGACTTTAATTCTGCTGTCTCCCAGCAGAAGGGCAGAGCTGGTGTCAGATGCCAGACAACAGCACTGGAAGCAGCAGCAATCCTCCAAAGCAAGAGGCAGGCACACATCACAGCATTTGTGCAATGAGTCAGAAAAGGCTGTAAATCGACCCAAGATCCTCTGGAACAAAGCTTCTTTAGGAATATAAAATCTCTGTCATGGGCTGGGCATCTAGGAAGGCAAGTCATTCATTTGGGCCATATTTCATAACCTCTTGCTACCAAATTTACATTGTAGTTTTCCCCCTTCTCAATTCATCCACAAATCCAGTGTATGACCACTGGAAAGTAATTTATTTTCTTTGTGTTTAGTTTCAAAAGTAGACAACTTTTCCCTAAAAGTCTTTTTTTTCCCCACCTAGAACATCTCAGCAATGGTTTTAATTAAGCATTAGAGCCATAGAGCACTTACCAAAATAAATAAATAAATTCCAGTTACTGGTCAACACTGCGCAAATAGCAAATGAAAAGAAACTTCTCTGATGACACCGTGGGTATATATGCAGAGAAACAATAGAAATAGTAAAGGAAATTTTAAAATTTAATCAGAAAATCAAAACAATGGAAAAATATTGGGAACGTAGAGCTCATTAGGGCATAAAAGTCTTATTAACTGTTCAGTTGTCCAAGCACAGAGCAGAAAATCTCTTGTTTGCTTATCACTGAGTACAATGACCACTAGGATCCCAGCTGTAATCAAATACATAATTGAAAGTGACCTAAACCAAGGAAATCAAAACCAAAGAACACAGGGCCAGATCTTTCCACCACTGACCCTGGTGGAATTAACTGGCTGAATGCTCCCACTCACTCCAGCAAATCAGAAATTAATAATTATGACCCTGAACAGCTTCCCACTGATGATGGGATCTTTCCCATTCACTAGAAAGCTTATGTACAATGACATTAGTACAAGACACTTTTTTTTTTTCCACCTTTCTGTCTATATAAAAATTGGATGTGCATTTTTACCCCAATATTCACATAAAGCATAACAATGACTTCTGTCTCTGGGTCACCAACAGTTCATCTGCTCCACTGCACTCCAGTCTGCTGCAATGTCAGGGGGGGACAGACTGGCTACAGCTTCACCTCTACCCTCTATTCTATTTATGAAGACTGAGGACAAAAAAACTCCAACAGGCAAATAAGAAAAAGAGCATGAAATGCATCTACAATAATAGGGAACAATTATGTGTCTCAAAATGTAACCACTTGGAAATTCAGTCTGTCAAGGAACTGGACATTTAATTATTATAATCATTCTAAACAAGAACTAATTGAAACTGAAGATTCACTTTTATCTAGAATGTTGCTTATGAATTTTAAGTATGTTACCTATTAGGATATAACCAAAGCTATGAAAATCCAAACAAATTACTCCCCTTCCAGTAAGCCTTCCTTATGCAGTACAACCCTGCTCTCCGTTTTTTGAGGCATCTCAATGAATATTTCTAGCTAATGGCTAAATTCTTTTCCATATCTAGATTCAAAGAGGCAAGGAATATGTATACTTTGCTATTCCCCTAGAGAATGGATTTATTTTAGGACAAGAAAAACTATGCCTGCTTTCAAATTTTATCTCTTCTTCATGCTTTCCTGCCATCACTTATGAATGTAAAGGTTAAACTACCTAGAAATATCTAAGGAAATAAATCTAATTGCACAGCTATAACCAAAGTTTGCCAACAATAGTTGCTACTAATTCTATGAGTTCCATCTTTTCACCTTCATACCACTTTGAAAGGTACTAAATTACAGTTGAAAATACACCAAGACATAATTTACTAACACGGTCCCATCAATTCACTGGGATCAGCTTTGTATTTTTATGTTGTACTGTATGCAAGAAACACCTCAGACAAATCCATAGAATCATATAGGTTTAAAAGACCTTAGAGACCATCAGTTCTAACATCAGTATTTTCTTTCTATGATCCCCTAATTTACATTCATGACCTAAACTCATTTAAAACAATTTTACATATCTTTGTGTCATTAAGAAAGTCTCATCCTTGGTGCACCATAAGCAGCTCAGGTGTGTTCTTCCACAATTTTCAGCCAGGTCTCAGATCCTTGGGAATCCAAGGTACATTTCAGGTAGAACCAAATCTCCATGTTTTTTTCTTGTAAAATTATAATGTACCACTGAAGTGCAAAATCCGGGTTCAGGAAGTGCAGCCACAGTTGAAAGGAGAAGTGCTGTCCTTGTTCCCTTCGCAAGTTCAAAGGATTAAGTCAATAACATCATGGAAAAAGGGGCTTCTGTGTAACAGCCAAGGAACAGTTCCACATGCCATAGGTCTGGGGGTGACCCTCAGGTTTAGCCTTAGCTACCGTGTTACCTTTAAAAGAAGAGGAAAGAGTTACTTACACAGAATTAACAAATAAAGGAATAACATCAGGTGCATTGTTACTGCAAGAGAACTGTGCACACAAATAGACAAGGAATGAACTCGTCCCAGCCACACCTTCATACCACACAGAGAAGGAGAATCTCTATAGAAATGTTAATTATGCTGTTCTTTGATAGCGTGAGGGGGATTTGCAGATAAAGAAATGGCAGTTCACCATTAAATTTGCCACCAACATCTCCTGGAAATCTCGTGTTTTACTTTGCCTCACGTCTTTCCCAACACCAATGCCCCCAGCACAAGTGCAGGATTTCTGTCCCAAAGGGCCATTCATGCAAACTCCTGCCCATTCATTCCCAGCAGTGCATCCTATGGGAGAGAATCAGGGACCAGGCAGCACATGGGGGGGATAAACTGTTCTTGCAGCAGAAACCTCCCCCAGACAGCAGAACTCCCCCAGGACCCTGGGGGGGCTGCAGGGATGTGTTCAAGCCTTAATGCACACACAGGGCACAAACCCAGCAGCTCTGGCTGCACAGGAGGAGGGTCCTGTTGGATTTCCTGTCCTGGAAATGGATGACAGCAGGCAGCTGGAAGGAGGAAAGCTTTGTCAGCTCTGCTCTGCAGTGTCTACATGTGTCACAAAACTAAACAGACACTCAGCATTGAGAAGTTTTTATTTCCTTCCCTGAGGGAACTGATGGAAGATGCAAATTCCTCAGCTTTGCACATTTTAACTGTCCCACTCAGACACTAACTATTCATCTAAACACTGAGTAGTGTCAGCAGTCTCCTGTGCTTCAAATATGTCAATGTTACACTATTTTTACTCATTTTCATGGATTGAAAAGATAGAGGACTTAAAGTTGATTGAATGACATCTCCTCTTTCAGTGTATAATTAACCTGTGGAAGCCACTGTACCTCATAGTACTGATCCTAGGGTCTTAAAAAGCTTTAAAAATTGATTACAAATTTAAATGGTAATGAGATCATCTCTGGTGCATAGCACAGAAAAAAATTAGTATGCAATGGATCTCAACTATTTTGTTCTAGACATAAGGCAACTATTAAATTGGAAAAAAATCATGGATGTGTACACTTTTTGTCCCAAAGGGTTTTGCTGTGTCTGATTTGAACATCCCATTGTTGAGGCTCACAGGTGGCTGAACAGTTTGGGCTGCTGGTCTGAGAGTTCAAATAGTCCTCTTTGTGTAAAATTTTAATAATATACCAAAGAAATATTTTGTTTATTGATCTGAGACAAAACTTTGGTTCATTTTCAAAATAAAAATTATAATTTACTCTGTACTTCCTTTTTCCCTGTGATGAGGGAACTTGTATTTCCATTCTAGTTTCCTTCCAGGTGTCCATAGGAAGGAAGAGGCAGCTGCATGACTGAGGATTTGACTCAAGCCTTCAGTCATCAGTGCCAACACAGAAGTCTTTGTTCTGCCTCCCACCCCTCGAGTATCTGTCGAAGGCATCAAGGATAATTAACCATCAAAGGATAATTACCTTGACTCACTCTTCTCCAATAAGGTCCTTTTGGTATAAATTGTCAGCTCTCTTCTGGTATGTCCAGAGATGAAGTTGTCTTGTACAATATGGGGAACTCCTAATTCACCAGTCACCAGTCTCACCTTCAGTGTGATGCTACAATGCTACTCCTCATCCACAAATGAGTGGTTAAAAATCAGCACTGGGAAAAAACTGAAAGGCTGAGGGTAATCTTTATCCTGCAATAACTGAGTCCCTGTTATCCACATTGATTCCAGAGTTTGCAGGCCAAGTTCCAGGTGGAGTGTGCACCAGAGGAGAGCAGCAGGACCCAGGCATGCTATGGACTACATCTTTGGCACTTGATAAATATCACTGGCCATAGAATCATAAAAAGGTTTGGGTTTAAAAGGTTCTTGAAGGTCTTCTAGCTCCAACCCCTCTGCCATGTGCAAGGGGTGCCCCTTCCTCTGTGTCACTGTGCAATGTCTATAGACCATCAGTATCCACAGCTGCCCAAAACATCCAATTTCCTCTCACCCATCCAGAAATTAGAGCAGTTTTCACTCCTCAGAACAGCCTTTACAACATTTGGTGACAGTATTGCTTATTAACTCAGACTGTAACCTAATGAACAACATTCTTTCCCAGCTAGAAGAGGCTGTAAAGGGAAAAGCTGAGCATATGTCTCTCCTTGCTGTTGCCTGCTAAAGACTCCTGGTTTATGATGTATTTAGACATGCAGTTTGCTGTGACTTGTTGAACTTCAATGCACTGAACTCATTTTAAATTGCCAAGCAGACAGAGGACATGATATTTTCTCTGCAATAATTAAGAAATAAGATGACATAGCAAAGGTTTGGTTTAAATAAAAAAATCAGGCCAGCTACAGGGTGGTCTGTAATTAGAAATATTCTGAACCAACCTGATTTCCAGTGGTGCTCAGTGTGGCACTGTGGCATCAGTGCAGGTTCCCAACAACTCCCAAGCCAGACTTTCAAAAAGGCTGTCCAGCCCAGAAATCTAATTCTATGTGACAGTGGTAAAGATCTTGGGTCCCTGAACTCAGTCTGCAAATTGAAGAATTGGTTCTGGAACATGATTATCCCTCATGCACTGAGCACAACAAAATAGTTTCTTTGGCTCACTGAAGACTGAATCAGGACCATTTTCAGTTTGACTGCAGGAGTGAAGGGGCAGTTCTGACCTAATATTTCCTCTCTGAGAGCAGCTACATTAATCACAGCTTTCCAAAACTTTGAGAAGCCCAAGACTGGTGCTCACACCCACAGACACAACGCAATAAGAGCAAACAGTAGACTGGCACCTTTAATTATAGGTGATAGCTGTACTTGCCTTTGTGGTTTTGACTTTATTTCCGCTGCTGCAAGACCAACCTGAATAGTCTGGTAGTACTTTACAGTCCTCTCCATCCAAACAAGGGTTCATGTGACACCACCACTTCTGCAGGACAATGGAAGCTAGAAAATAAAGAAGCAGGAAAGAGAAACAATATCTTTTTTACCTCTGTTGGTTTTTTTGCAGGGAGGTTGTCTGCACCACGTTCAATTGGCTGATTTCAAAAGGTAGAAATGACAATTACTGGTTTAATAGTGAATTACATGTGTTTGAGGTAAAAAAAGTGGCTAAACTCCTCACCAGCCCTCAGAAGGGTAAATGCCATATGCAAATGGTGAGGAGGCATCACCAGAGACTGACTCCAGCATTTGAATTGACCTCTGGAAGAGCCTTTCCATCTCCATTGACTACAAAAATGATTTGTGTCCTTCATTTGCATGCTTCAGTCAAGTATCTGCTGTAAGGGGGAATGAAGCTGAGGCTTCTTGTTTAACCCATATATGCATATGGGAGACTGGTCAGAGAAATGCCAATTTCTTCCTTTACTGGGTGAGAAAACAGAAATGCACAGAGATGTAAACCCATGAGGTCTGTCAGTGAATACTGCAGGTAAGAATGGGGAAACCTCCGGCAAGCACTGGAATATCAACTAAAAATCTGCTTGCAGTCACACTGCTGCTTTTGCAATATGTCTTGAAGGGCTACAGTTGTACACCTTAACTGGGAAAAATTATTAATTTTCCACCCTTAAGCCAATTTCTATTAAGACCATGACTATTATTTTCAGAAACGTAGTCATGACTTTATAAACCTGCTGTTGACAACAGCACAAACACTTGCATACATTTCTCAGTTTTGCACTGTTCATGGCACTCATCAAATCCCAGAAAATTATCATGAAATATATCAGTACAAAATCCTACATAATCTATATTGGATTTCAAAATAAAATATAGCTTAAAATGTTGATTCAGCTAGTCTGCATTATGTTCCTATGTGCACAAACTATTGAGCATGCCTTAAAAGATAACACATTTAGAAGAGATGAACAAAAATAATGGACTCTACTTCTTGTAAAGAACTTTTTTTCCCCCTTTTAATTTCAAGATGTATTTGTTCTTCTGTAACTTTTAAATTAGGGTGTCAAGTAGGCAAGCTGACATCAGGATATTGCTGAAATGTTCATTCAATTATTTTTGTTTTGCACTTTTACTGAAAAGCATTATGGAAAAATACACTTCTGGAACACTGCTTTGGCTTTTATAAACTGATCTTTCAGTCATATAACATTACAAAATAAATGTATGAACTTCCACCTGTCATCTGGGTCTCAGATCATTTGAATTGATACTGATTGTGAACATGAGGTTGTGGGCAAAAAAATGGGTGAAACCTGACTGTGCTTCCTGGGAGGTGAGAGATCATTTCTGATAAGGTCAGTCAGGATGGAGAGAAAAACACCCTGAGAAGATGGCAGCACCCAACAGGGCTCCTGGCACAGAGAAAAACAGACAAAACAAGGGAGTGTGGGATGGAAGGAGGCACCAAGATCCTTCCTGGAGAAGTGGCAATGAAGAAAGGCAAGCCACAGGTCTGCTGGGGCAAGTAGGGCTGGGTGATTTGAGGTGTGAACACCAGCAGTGACCAACAGCAGAGAGAATTGCTGCTCTATTGCAAATGATCACCACTACTGGAAAAGGGCTGAAGTTCAATGAAAATAAAATCAGCCACAAGCCAATTGCATTATAATTTTTTTTTTTTTTAAAAAGTAACTCTATGCTTTGGGTATATTCTCCCCTTTAAACTCAGGGCAAATTATAGGCAAATTGAACAAGCCTGCACTCAGGACAAAGGTGCTGGAAAAAGACCCTAAATGTCTGTATCAGTCTGTAATATGCAGTTTCAAGACCCAAACATTTTCTTGCTTTCACAGTGTAGGAGTCTACTGAAGGGTATGTGTAGAGTGGGAGAAAACAAATCTAAAATCCTGAGGCTAAGGAAAGAGAGTTACAGTTCCTGTGCTGCAGCAACTCTCTGCAGTCCCAGATGCTTGCAAAAATAAGCAAAGTCTGCTAAAGCATTACCCTAAGGAGTGAGGGGGAATCAAAGGCTTCCACTTTAAAAGTCAAAATCTCACATTCATAATATTTTGTTACACTTAATTGCAACTAGACTTGAAGGGAAAAACTGTTAAATTCCTTCAGCAGCTGTTGACTGAATCGAGCTTCTGCAGTATTTATATATTTCTGCCATAGAATGACAGTGTCACCTTTCCAGTCTTTAAAAGTGAATTTAAAATAATGCCTGACTTCTATTATCTGTTTTATGTAAAAGTATTTCTGCTATTTGATGTGCCACCTAAAAATGCAGAAGATGCTTGTTGTAACAAGAAAACTCCCTAAGAAAATGCACAGTTAAACTTAACTGTGTTGCTGAATTACAAAGCATAAAAACACTAGGCATCTAAAATTTTTTTTTTAAATCTACTTTTTAAAATATCTGTTTTGACAGCTTCATAATAGCTAAAAAACCTTCAAAGAATATATTCACATGTGCTTAGAGTTTTATGTCTGACACTAAATATTTCTGAATATTAGGTTAGAATTGGACTTTGCAGCTTTTTGTTTTAAGTGAACTGGCTGCAATTTTATGTGCAAAAGAATGAAAACAGGATCTTGCTTATGAAGTAATGAAGTGAGGGATTTTGGTAACTTTAAGATCAAAAAAAGTCTGTCTTGGAGTAGATTTACTAACTCAACAAGAGCAGCAACCTCTACAAAAAATAAGCACATTAAATGGTGAAATATCGATCTAGAGAAAAGCTCTCCATATCAGATGTCCCAGCACCATCTGCATGCCCAGTCTTAGGGTTGCATTAATTATCCAGAGAATTTTTAGCCAAGCTACTAAGTTTTAAGACATCTGGAAGAGTTAATATAATAAGCTTGAATTTCTTGGCTTATGATGTTTCCAAACTAGTTTTAGAGGAGAATTCTTGTGCGAAAAAATTAAGAAGTTTTATTGGCACAGACATGAAATGGACCAGCACATATATTAAGAGGATTAATTACACCAAGATTTATGCACAGGCTCATTATCATCAACGCACAGCGATGTTTCCAAAATTAACAAAAGGAAGGATTACGCTTTTTTGGAGGCAGCGGGAAGTCAGACATCGAGGATGAAGCTTCTCAAACAAACTCAAGGAGCCAGGAGTGAGCAGAGCCTCTCACCTTCCACACAGGAGGGCTGAGCCCGCGTGGTCCCGGCCACCTGGCCCGGGAAGCAGGAGCACTTCACCGTCTGCGAGCGCTCCTCGATGCGGTTCTTGTTGCAGCACCGGTGCACGGCCACCACCTCACACGTCCCTTGCTTCACTTGGTGCTGGCCTAACAATTCCAGAGGGAAGTGTCAAAAACCAGGCTCGCTTTCATGGTAAAATTTTTAAAGTTTCATAAAAGACAGTAAAGCAAAAAGTGGGATGGCCGGGTGACTTGGCGTTCAGCCAAGAGCACACCTTACCCTCTCAGAAACACTTCTTTAAATGCACCAGCTTGTTGCATATTCATGGACACGCATGCATTATTCAAAAACATTCTTCTGAGTTCCCCCAACTTGCCCTCCCTGTTCCATCTTGTAAATATTTCTCTTTGTAGCTCAAACAATCTCTGATAACAGATGATCAATAAATTCCTTCCCTGGGGTTCTGGTGTCTGTCATGTCTTCTTCATCCAGGTAGGATAATCCAAGAATGTGAAGAATTGCCTGATTATCTTTACCAAGAAAGCACCCTCACAGAGTTTCCATTTAAACATTACACTATAGCCCAAGAAATATATACATTAATAGCAGAAATAAACTATATTACTCCTATATTACTACAGCAAAGTTTTCCAACATTATACAGATAGCACTCGTTTTAATATTTGCAAAAAGTCAACTTTATAATATGTATTTATAATGCAAGGGAAGGAGAGAAAAAACTCATCAGTGCCTTAGGAAGGAGCCAGATTGTGCAGTTCTGCAAGATACTGAATCTCCCCAGTGCCAGCTTAAGTCCCAGGAATGCAAAGTAGCAAAGCAGCTTGTAGGATCTGGCTCATGCCCTGAATTTATATACTATTCTTTCTAATAAAATTAGCTTTTGTAAGTCAGTTTTCCAATCTATCTTCCCTCACCCTTCCAAAGCCACAGGGGAGAAGAGCTTTCAGTGAGATGATGAAGGCAAAAAGACAGAGCACACCCATCTTCCTTTGCCTTCCTGACATCCATCAGGTTTATATTTAATTATTTCCCTTCATAAATGGACACAATGGATAGGATAACATTTAATATCAGAGAGACATCTTAGACAGTGTGGAAATTTTTTAGCACATGCACACGTAAGCACTGCTTGCCATGCTTGTCATTACAGACATGCTGAGAACAAGGTAGGCTGTAAAAAAGCTGTCGTGGATAGTCAAGTTTTGTCCAAAAGGAAAAAAACCCACACTCAAACTGTATGGATTTCTTCAGTTCCCTCCCAGATCATTCTGAGCAAACCCTGGATAAATACTGTGTTCTCCTGCTTTTCTCATAATTCACTGTCCCCCATTTCTCCGAGTTTCATTTTCCCCTCTTTCCCTTCCCTGCTCTTACCTTCACATCTCACCTCACTGCTCCTTGCAGCTGATCATTTTCCTCCACTGCCAAACTTCCTCTCCATCCTGCCTAAACCTCTCAAAAACTCCACTTCACAAGCCCCTCAGCTCCTTGCATAAGTCATTTCCATGTCCTCACTTTCCTGAACAGCCTTCAAGTGCTTCATCTCGCATTTGTCTTGTCTTATTTAGAGTAGAGCCTTGGATGGCTCTTATCTGTGTTTGTAAAGCACCTTGTAAATTAACAGCACTACAGAGCAGGGCGAGTTATTTCATAAGAGAGCGAGACAGAGAGACAACACAGAATAATAAAAATAGTCACCATCAAAGCAGCACAAAGTATGAGAAGAGAGGCAGATATTGGTGTAGGTGTGGCTGATATCAAAGGCACAGAGAATAAAGAAACACAGGGGGAAGGGAGAGAACTCTCCATGAACAGACAGTCCTCCAAGTGACAAACCTGAGAATTATCCTGCTTCCTTCTCACTCTGTGCTTGCCCTCTTTGGTGGTTTTCGTTTGGATATCTTGGGTCGTTTGGGTTTTTTTGGTTTTTTACAGTATCTGCTGCTAACTAACATTGGGCCCACCTTTACAAATGAAATTTTACTTGAAGATCACTGTAATTTTTGTGCAGAAAATGTTATGACTTGATTAGGCACACAATCTTAATTTTCAGAAAGAGTTAGCAATGCAATATAGGTTTCTATGGGTGTTCTTAAAAAAAAAAAGTATTAAATACATACATACAACTTTTTAAAAAGTTGGCTTGGCAGTTTTCCTTGCTGTGTATGTTTTGGTTTCACAAGTATTTCAAGCACAGCAGAAATACTTGTTAAAACACTTGGCTGCCTGAAATTTGTTGCCAAATTTGTATTCATAACAACCTCAATGGACAAGAAACTATGCATATTCAATCTTAGAGTGGAAATGTAGTGTTCTACTTGAGCACTCAACTTTTAAAAAAATTATATATACAGAGATTTTTTGGGATTTTTTTCCTTTTTTTCCCTGAGGACAAAGCTACACTACTTTTAAGCAAAATGTGCTACAGTGGAAAAATGTATAAGGTGTTTTACAGCAAGTTGGTAAAATGCTGAAGATAACATAAAAGTACCTTACAGAGCCACTGTAATGAGTTTATTGGCAGACTCTGACTTTTCCTGCAACTACCTAATACTCATATTATAATAAACATGGAAAAAAATGGAAACAGCTACTAGTAAGGAGGACAGCAACTTCTCTGTAAGTCAATATGGAAAGCAAACACTCAAGAGAGAAAGTAAATTTGCCATCTCATCCCAAAGTATTGTTCCTCAAAACACCTGACATGACAATGCTTGGAGAAAAGGTGGCACAAGTTCTGACAGAAAAGATTTTGTGAAATGAGATTGTTATTTGAGATGCTGCTAATTTAATGAGGTTGTTAATTGATTTATTGAATAAATTTAATATTTATTTCATTTCTGTTTATCAGTGCTACAACCTGAACCAAAACCCTTTGGAGTAAACAGAAGAAAATTTCCATTGGCTTCCTACAGTGCCCACTGTGATGGTTCTGCATTGAGTGGAATCAACAGCAAACTTCCTATTCACTTCAGGAGAGCAAGGTCAGAGTCTGGTTTGTCTCTTGAGAATGAGATTTTATAAAGGAAGCTACAAAAAGTAAAAATTTTGAGTTGCTCAGGCCACATATCTGTGTTTGCCATGTATCTCATCTGAGAAGCCAAGAGGCCAGGTCTTGTCCTTAATCAAAGTCACTATTCACCTTACATCAGGTGCTGAGATAAGAGAAGAAACCTTTTTTCCAGAAGGTACATCATAAAGATGGACAAGATCCAGCTCCAAGGATCAATAAGTAGCTGCAAGGATGTCTATTTTCCAGCTCAAATCCTTCTTCCTTTAGGTGAACAGCCCTGCTAAGCCAATACCAAAGGAAATCAAACACACTGGCCCTGAGCATACAGCCCCAAAAACCTGGGGGGTCTCTTTCAATTATCTTGTTTGACTTTTAAAGCAGTGACAGTGCTGCCCTGGAGTGCCAGGAGTCAACAGACACACTGCTGTTTGCAGAAGGTGAGATTAAGTTACTTCATGAGAGCAGCCCTTGGTTTAGGAGCTGTTTTACTGTCACATTCCTGCTTGGCAGCCTCACAAGCAGGTAAGGGAAGGTGTCCCCTCTTCATCTCCTGGCAGGAGTGGGATGCTCAGGTTTGACACCACCACTGCCACGCAAGGGAAGGCAGCACTCCCCTCCCTCATGCCTAATGCACAGCTCTTATGGAGTACAACAGTGGAGGCACTAAAAAGCCACAGACATCTGCATGCATCATTTGCATTAATTGGATTGCCCTTGTAATAGTCTTTCCCCTCCTACACGCTCACATCAATATTTCCTCCTGCTTGTTCACACACATCCTGACACTTTTTATGCTGTTGAGCACCACATGAATTTCTCAATATTCAGACACATCTGTGAGCAGGTGCTGAACAAATGCTGAGCGTTAACATGGTGCCTTTCAGTCCTGTTTTTGCCAGTGTTCAGAAATCTGGAGGATAAACACTCATTTGCAGAGTGGCTTTCACATTTAAGAAAACTCTCAGAAAACTTTAACCAACCCTTACTCAATCTATTCCTCCCTAGATCTACTGAAACCTGTTGTATCTGCATTCAGGTGTCCAAGAGCAGCAAAAAAAAAAGAATATAAGAATTCTCTGCTGCATATTTTAACATTCACCTTACACTAAATAAACCTTCATCTCAGCCTTAGAGTACATTTAACATGCAGCTGAGATTATACTGACAGAAACACTCAAGAAATGCCTTAAAATATTTTATAATTGATGGATTCTCCAGAAGCCAAGTCATTAGAGGAGCAAGGACTGAAGAGTTTTTAAAATGTGAAGATCACAGTAAGTGAATTCTATCCTGGACACATCAGGAAAGCCATTTCAGGGAGAAATGCAGTAAGAGAGAGGGACAAAAGCTGTGGAGAGCAAAGCCCACAAATTCATAGCTCATCACCTGTAAACCTATTCAGATCTGAGACTTCAGGGCTGCCAATATTTGGGGTTGAAATTCAGTTACATCTTCCCTTTTAAATAAGAAAACTCTCCAAAGGGAGAAACATTTTATCAGCAACACCACCACAGAAAGGTTTCTGTCACAGAGCACCTTCTGTATATTGAAGGGAGAACAGGGTGTTGGAAACCACATGGCTCTGTGTTTCCTCCCATCAGGAGTTGGGCAAGTGTGTTGCTATCCATACCCTAATTTCTTTCCAGCTCTGCTTCCCCAGAAACACCAGTGCTGTTCAGGTTCACTGAGGACACTTTCTGTGTCTCCCAGTACAGGGCACAGACATGACAGGACAGGGCTCCCTGGTGGAAGCCACCCCCAGGATATTCCCTGCTATGAATTTTGCTGCCTTCCATAAAGAGATACCTACAGATAACAACAGCCCTCGGGTGCCCAGGTCCAGAATGGCTCTTAATGACCTCAAAAAGTGGCCACATGAAGGTTCTGTGACCATTTCTTTGTTATCTGTAGGATTTTCATCCCAGAAGAAGGCGCTCCATAGAATTGCAAGACAACCCCCCAAAATTTCAGAGAACACAGATATCTCCGAAGAACAAGCAAGTACAAACCAGGAAGTCATTAGGCTTGGACATTACAAAACAGCACAAGTGTTGTGAGTAGAGTTGACTCAATAATCTCTACTGAACTTTTTATTCTCAGTGGTATTCTTAATATTCTTTGTATTATTCTTCTACTTTTTTCCAATAAACATATTTGACAAGACCTTATTTTCACTTTCTTGATAGAAGTCAGAGGGTAGATACTCAATTAATACTTCTAAAACTCTTTGAAATGCTCAAAAGAAAAGAGGGAAATACAATAATTGTTAATAAAATATCAAACATGGTAGTGATGCACTTCAAAACCTCAAGGACCATATCAAAGAAAGAAGGAGGCTTTCAGAAGGTTGCTAACCAATTCTGTCCACATCCATTTCATCTCTGTGACTAATTCTGATCACTCCCAGAGAGTGCTGTCTCAATGCAATATGCATGCAGGCAGCACGCCTCTACCAGAAATCCTGAACAACCTCCTCTTCCTTCTAATTTCTTGGCTAAGTAACATAAGGAAAAGACAAATTTAAAGGGAGTTTGTATCTCTCTGTCATAATCTGCCACCCCTGATGAGGAGAGCTACTATGCTGTGGAGAGCAGCAAATCTGGAGTAGGATGAGCCCAGCTCAGCACATTCCTCAGAAAGCCTCAAACCCAGCAAGCTTGGTCTGCACAAAATCAACTGCATCATTTATTTAAAGGGTAGGAGGATGGATGTCAATAGGAGGATGAACAGCTATGGAACTAAATATTGCAGACAACATTAAGAGAAACAAATGGGTTTAGAAGTCAGCACTGATACTGTTTGGAAGAGGAAAGCACTTTAAGAAGCTTGGTGCCAGTTCATCATCTGCCTTCATCTCATGCTGGCTTTTGTTTACAAATACATGAGCATAGGAAGCACACACCAGAAGGCAAATATTGTTAGAAAAACACAAATATTAGAGGAAATAACACTTGCTATTTTTCGTATTCTTTGCCAAACCTATTTACAAGAACCAATCCAGCTCACATGGCAGGGTTTTTTGAGGGGTAAAAGGGGAAAAGGAGAATTTCTAAAGATGACAGCTCTTATCAAGAAAAGAAGTTAAAAGTCACTTGGAAAGCAAAATTTACACACCATGTTAAAGGCTGAGAATATCAGCAGAGATTTTTCTCTACTACAATTACATCAGCTATTGGATTTTTTTCATGTCACAAGGTTCTATCTTAAATGCTCTCCTCCTTCAAGGATACACAGTATATGTATATTTGTATACACACTCACACTTTCTCAGAAATTGTCTCTGAATATACGAATCAGTCCAGTTCCACTTTTAAAGTTCCACCTTTTCACTTATGGGCAGTAAGGGAGTGCTCAGAGACAGTCCAGAACTGCCACAAAAGCCCAGTTCAGCTGTTCCAGGAATAAATAGACAAGAAATATCTTCCCATAATCACCTGCCCTCCACAGTAGGCAAAGTAAGATGTAGCACACAAAAAAAATCAAACAAAAAACAAACCAAAAAAGGGAAAAATTAATCCTGTTTGATAGGCATTAGTCTTACAGTCCTCAAATACACTGCAGGATGGTGATTTCTAATGCTAACATCAGTAAGAAAAAAGCAAATAAAGATACAACCATTTTCCAGACATAGAGTAGAGGCTGGAGCTTCCACAATGTGCAAGTTTCAAACTAAAGAGCTTTTCTTACAACTTAAAAAGTTACAGATTTTGTTGTCATCAAGACATTTGTGCTTTTTTCCTTGTGGAAACCAGCAGTGTGGTACATGCAAAATCACAATCCAGATTTTAACTGGGGAATCAGGGAGCCAGCCCTGAACCACTTTAACTAGTTTCAGGTGAGAAGTGACATGTGGAGTTAAAAAAAAAAAGCAACTCTCAAAACAAGCAACCAAGTAGAGAGGAACACCAGGGGTACAGTGGGTGTACCTCTAAATTTGAAAATAGGTGAGCGACCTCAAACCCTGATAATGAGACCTAAAGAGTTAATGAAATCATAACCCTTCAGAGCAGGTGGAGGAACCTGCTGACACAGCTGGAGAGAATCGTGTAACACAGTGAATTCTGCAGTGGGTGCCAGAGGTCACATCCATATGGAGATTAAAGTCCCCTGGAATAAGTAGCACGGGTGACCTTAGATCAGACACAAGCACGGAGACTTCTCCAAGGAACAAGCATTAAATCTGAGTGGTCGATAAATCAAAACAGCTGAGAAGGTGCTGGAAATGGGGGGAAGGAAAATCTGCTGCAAATGGGAAGGTGGATGAAGGGTGACCTGGAAGCAAAAATAAATTAAAACATGAGTGTCTCTATCTGCCAGGGCGCTCGCTGAGGTCGATCGATGAGGACTGCTGCCTTTCAGCTGGGCACCAATATTCATCCTGGTTCAAGCACACACACCAGAGACATGTGATGTACACCTACAGACAAAATCCAGGAGCGTAAAACCTCATAAGGCACCTCAGAGCAGAGCAGTGTTAATTATTTCCTGCGGGGAGCTTCCTACTGTGGGGCTATTTTAGGTGAGCCAGAGGAGAAAATGCAAAGGAAAGATTTGGTTTTCAATCATAACTTGTAGCAAATGAGCAACATTGTGCTCTCTAATATAGAAGTATTTCCCAGGTGTCCCATTAACATTCACTCTTGCTATTACACACAGACCACTATTTTTCTCTCATTTGTTCCTTCCTTCACAAATTTATCATGAGGGAAAGGGAAAGAGAATGAAACCAGTTCCCTGGAGAGATTTCTGCTTGCCTGAAGAAAGCAGGTGCACACACATCCATATAGGCCAGGCTCATGGTTGCTCACCACTTTACAAGCAAAAATTAAATTTTCTGCCTCAAGTGTGAGAGCTGATTTCGTCTTAAAACAGGGTTGTTCTTGCCATAGGAAATCAAAAAGAGCATATTTGGGGCCACAAACTGAGAAAGGCAGTCCTATCCACATCCATAATGAAGCCACCCTTGCCCAAGGTTCACTAACACAGCCCTGGCAGGCACCAGGAGCTCACTGCCCTTTGCAGTTGCTCTCCACACCCAGACTCAGGGCTGTGCTTGTTGCCTTATTGCTTATTGCTGCTCATCTATGGCATGACAGAAGTTCATTTAATAGTATCATAATCTTTAAGAAATTAAAAAAAACAACAACAAAAAAAAACCTTTTAAGTCTGTCTCGTGCATGCAACAAAATATACTTTGAGGATTAAGCCTTGTGCCTTTCTGAGCATTCCTCCATCACCTGAAATACCTAATGAGCATTTCAGGCTTACTTGTGTAAAACAAACATTTGTAATCTACTAAATACCAGAGGTATTTTTAACCTAGTTCAAGGTCGTTCATCAGACAAGAATTATATTTGTTTAGAGAATATGAAACACTAATTGTCATCTAAGTCATTAGGCTCTGCAGATTAAGTAAATGGAAGCTGCCAGAAAACAAAGTAGATGTTGGGGAAAACAGCATTCTCTTCATTTCAAGTGAAAATTGAATCTTTATTCTCATGTCCAAATAGAATCAGTAAAACTGGGAAGAACAACCAAGGAAATGTGCTGTGCTCCATTTCACTGCTCAAAACAGCTCACACAAGGCATAAAGGACTGCTTTTCCAGGGTTTATTTTTATAATGCAAAGGTATATTTCCCTCCTTAAATTACTTTGATGGGACTATAGAATAATAGGACTTTGCCTGAATTTGACAGCTAGAGGTAGGCAAATAATTATTCATTAATTAACCCTCATTTGACAATCTGTTCCAGAAAGATCCAGACATAACTGTTATCATTAAATGGTGTGGTTTATGAAGCTCTTCTGGTTGTCCTGTTTGACATCCTTAATTTAAAAGATGGGTAGTGAATCCCTCTTTCTACTGATTGCTCTGTGTTTATTAGAAATCATAGAGCAGCATTTGTTGCTGCTGGAAGAACTGTCTTTTGCAAAAACCAGAACCAGCAGATAAGACTGAATTTGAATGATAGATTTCACTGCTGAAGTGGGATGAAGTTTTCATGCGATAGGCAAATCAGGCAAATGGAATTCTGAGGAATGCTACATGCAATCAGATCAGTTAATGCACTGGGCACCAGGCCATCAGCTCCTCAGCTGCTCTTTAATCCCTGGGAAAAGCCCCATGTCTTGATCACCACTGATTAATTATTTTCAAAGTTTGTCTCATTTTATATCAGGTTTTATACAGCTGTAATGATTACCTTGGGTTTATCAGATGGAATAGACAAGGAAAGCATCACAGCAGTCCGAGTATAAGATGTAGCTGCCAGTTAAGCAATAACAGGTCATAAAACTAAATTGAACAAATGCATTTTTAACTCTGAGTGGCGTGAGGACTTGTAAGTGGCTTCAGCATGTACAGACTCTATCCAGCCTGGCTGAACAGTAAATTGAACTTAAGTTGTTTTAACTGCTATATCCAGAAGTGCAAAGCCTAAGTGAGGTTTCCAGAATGTCAACAGACATTTTTCAGTCAGCATTGTTGAAATACAGGGGGTTTTCTTACATGAAAAAAAAGACAGAAAACCCACACTGCAGGCTGCCCACCACTTCATGCTGCTCTGTAACAGACATACAATAAAATATAATCACAATGAACTAAAGTGAGAATCAACCTGGTAACTGTCTCCCATAGGCCCACATTTAAACTTCTGACCCCAACTTATGCTGCTAATGACAGGAGTTGCCAGGGTCTGTACATTTCCTATTTTATACTGACGACTCTCTGTCAAAGCTTCACCATTAATACTTCTTTTCCTTTTCAAGATTCTGCAGCTCCCTTGAGCCCCTCAACTTTCTCTTTTTAATCTTCTTTACCTAAGAATAAAGGTACAAGACTAAAATTTTAACATTCAAGTTGCAGGCTGTAACCCAAGAAAATCCCAGAAGGGTGCAGTTCAAAGAGCTAGATGTGAAGGTCTCTGCTCTGGAACTGGGCAGGCACAAGTGGGTGCTGCCACAGCACACAAACTGTGCTGATCTCTCACCTTATTTCCTCCAGACAATTTACATTGTTAACCCTATTATCTTATGCAGCAAAGAGTTGTTTTTGAAGTCAGTGTATAGCAAGTTCTACATAAATTTAGCTTTTTTCATTTGGCAACTAGCAACAATAAGGATATTTCCAACAGGCTTGAAATATGAATTACTACCAAAAGGCTGCTTGAATCAGTAAAGACAGAATCTTACCACACCCTTCTCAGAAATGAAAGAACTACCAGTTAAGACATTATTTTTTTTTGTTCTACGCATCCCATTCCAAGTACCCAAGAATCCAGCCCCTCTTCCATTCTTATTAAAATTGACAGTCCTTGACAACGATTAGGTAGATTTTCCATTTTAATTAAGCCATTTGGCTTGAAGTGAAAAGCTGAAACATGACTTTATAATGGCACAGAACCCACTGTACCCTGTAATACAACCACAGGAACAAACTGGAGAGCAGCATCAAAAGCCTCCCCTGCACCCTGTCACAGCCATGACAGAAAGAGACCACAACTCTGGGAGAAGGTCCGAGAGTTCATCCTTGAATCAAATCCAATCCTCACTGCCATCACTCAAAGGACTAAGAGAGCTCTTGGCTCCTCAGATTATTGTATTTAGAAGGGGGTTTTTGACCATGAGATGGAAATTTGCCCCCCAATAACTGAGCACATTTATTTTGTGATGCAGCAGATGCAGTAATAGCATTTCCCTGTGCCTGTAGGAAACCAGACAGACACTGGCTTAGCTCCAGGGCACTTGACAAAGCATATTTGGATTAGAAGCTCAGAGGACTTAGAATTGAAGGGGAAGTCTCAAATTCCCAAGGGCTTTTAAAAGTCCCATTCTTATGTTGGCAATGAAATCTATTTGAAATCAACGGCAATTAGATATTTAAATAGCAGGAAGACATTTGGATATTTTTCTAGATGTTGGCCAGAAAAAAATAAATCATGCCTATAAATCTGAAAAGGAGGTTTACTTCATTCACCACAGAAGAGATGGATTGTTCTTTTTAGCAGGAAGGCTTGTCACAGCTGGACAAGTTGCAGAAACATTGTAGTGAAAACATCCCCTGAAAGTACCCCAGCCAGCTTGTCAGATTTGACAAAGTTTCTTTCTTACCAGAAAACAACAGGCTTCCTCACCTGGTGAATTTTCCCTTGGCCCTAATAAGACTATCAGCAAATGTAGAGATGAATTAGAATAGTCATTAAGGAGACAGAGCATAAAAAATGAGCCACAGGAAAGGTCAGAGCAACGAGGGTGAATGAAGAAGAGCACATGCCCTGTCACCACCGCTGCAGATGTGGAGGAAACAACCAAGGGAGAGAAGCAGATGTTCCTGTTAAAGCCATGCAAATTTCATGGCTGCTTTCAAGGATAATGGAGCAGCCATAGGTGGCAGGAGAGGACATGTCATTACCTTCTGCAGTGCTGGCTAGGCTCCCCCAAGAGCCATTGACTTTAACAGCAATTCTCCAGCATCTCCCATCAGAGAAAGTTAAAGGTGACCTGGCACAGTTGTCACTAGTTTCACTCTTTCCACAAGGATGGTACTCTAAATAATAAGCAGTTGGGTTTTCCTCTTGAAGTCCACATAATAAAAAGGGTAAACTTTTAACAGGTTTCTTCTGGTTGGATTCTCAAAAAAATTTCAACCCACAGTTTATGAAGAGGTTTTCTACCCTTAAAAATTGTGTTGACTTTAACTCACTAGAAAACAGTTTCTTCCAGTGTGGTTGGCTTTTCCTGATCTCAAAACACACATTGTCTTGCAATATAAATTGTCAGAATAGTAGATAGCTCTGAAAAATCCATAGACATTGTGAGATTATATTCAGTGTCCTTTTGATATTTCCTTCGACACAGTGTCTCAGCAGGGACAGGGTGGGAAGCAGCTGTGGTTTGCAATAGCTGTTCCTACAGAGCAGTAGCAGCTCCATTAAAGCACATTCCTCTGCAAGACTCCTTGCTTGAAGGTCCTGAGAACCCAAGGAAAGGTCAGTTCAATCTGTAGTGAATCCCAGCAGCAAGGGACAGTGACAGCCACACTAGTGCCACTGTCTGTGATGAGCTGCCAGGTGCTGCACAGCCCTGTACAGCACACTTGCTGGATAGCCCTTGGAAAAAACTTCCCTTCATTCACACCTGCTCAACTCCCGGTATTTTCAAAGCCTCTCAGGGTGCTGTGTGGGACCGGACTGCCTCCCTCACACTGTTCTTTGAGCGTTTAAAAGTGAACTTGCAGCAGTCTCTGCTTTAAACACGAGAGCTGTGCTGCCTCCTGCTGCTGGGCTCCCTCCAGCCCCCACAGCAGAGGACTCGTGTCCAGCAGCATCACCCCTGCCCAGCAGCAGGAACCTGGCCCCAATCACACTAACCTCCCTCAGCCAGCACAATCCAAGAAAACAGCAGAAATTCTATCTCCTATCTGGATAAGAGGGAAGGAGACAGCCAGAGAGAAAACCACAGCCCCAGCAATTTTTCTTCCGTGAATTTGTGCTTATCAACAGCCCTGAGAGCTCCAGCTCGCTGCAAACCAAGCCCCTGTCTGAGGGCACTTCCCAACAGCAGCAGGCAGGTCTGGCTTAGGAATAACCTTGAGGTCAAAGGCTCTGTATCTCTTTCCTAATCCATCGAGGCTTCCTGATCTTCTGTGATTGCATCTCGTCATTATTTGCAAGTGCCTCTTTTGAGAGTGCAAGAAATTACAAGACTTTCTTTATAGTGACTGCCCACCTTCAGAGCATGCAAACCTGAGCAGTTGAGATTAAACAATATCATTAACAGGTTGGTTTCTGCACTACCACTTCCCTGAAGAGAGCTCAATTTCCAGCACACTGACAGTCATGGCTAGCCCAGTTTAATTCTACCTCAGCAAATAGAACTTTCAAGGAAAATAACTCAGCCACTTGAACCGCTATGACTTTTCTTTAATTAAATAGTCCGAGTCCTGTAATGTAAAAATACCTACATTTCTGCATTTAATAAAAATATGAGTTTTGTTTAACAAATATTATAAAATTTTATTGTTAGGGAACAGGCATGGGGATATTCAACATGACAATGAAGAAACAGAAATGGCTTTTCAAAAGTCTTTTGTTATTTTGTATGTGATTAAGTGCCTGCAAGCTTTCTGTTTAAATACTTCTAACCAAGTCATTTACTTTTTACTCCTGAATTACTGGTGAAATATGTAACAATTTTAGTTGCAACAAGCTGCTTCTGAGAATGCAAAAATGGCAGTACAGAACCTAAGGTAAAATTTCCCCTTTATTTTTGGGCAAAGGTTAAGGGAGAGACAGAAAATGTGGAAGACTAAAAAGATTCTAAAACGAGTATAAAAAACTTACTGGGTTTAAAACAAGAAAATACAACAAAAGATACATTCCACTGTGAATCAGTGGCTGTGAAAAGGCAGGGTACATCCAGAATGAATATTTTAATTCATTCTGAAATCGGTGGCAGATAGCCTGAGGTTATCATAAATATGTACACTTTGGAAGTAGCCTTAGCTGAGAAGGGATCCAGCTTCAGCAGCAAAACCCCAGAAGAGTTCACTTACAAACAAGAAAACAGGTTTCTCACTATCCTGTTCCAAGCACTCTGTGTTCTGTGAGGCAGAAAAATACTGCCTTATCTTTAATCACAATTCAAAACTACACAGCAAACCAGAGCCATGAGCTGACAATAAATGTGCTCATAATTTGACCTGGCCACGTATAGAGTGTTTCTAACTCCAAATTACACAAAGCAGTGGTTTACAAGGCTCAGCACCAGAGAGAATTAGACCTTCAGATATTAAAAACATCCGACACTTCACTTAGAGTGTCCTACTTTTACCTGAAGGAAATTTGCCATGAAAGTTTCCTTAAAAAGCAGGGAAGCCCCAGAATCCACATCCATTGCCAGCACCTACAGTTTCACCTGGGGTGAGTAAATTGCATATTTCAGCAGCACTTGTTCCTCAGAGGCTCTGAACTCTGACACATCCTAGAGACAAGACCTGGACAGCTAAACCAGTACAGAGATGTGACTCCCCAGGTACCAGGACAGCTCCAAGGAAGGGAACACCCACATGAGTCCCTGCACTAGTGGTGGATGAGACAACTGAAGAAAAGTGTGATCATCATAAAATCATAGATAGGTTTGGATTAAAAAGGACCTGAAAAAATCACCTTGTTACAACCTGCCTACCATGGGCAGGGACTCCTCTATCCCAGGTTGCTCCAAGCCCCATCCAATTTGGCCCTGGCCCTTGCAGGGATGGGGCAGCCACAATCAAGAATTTCTTCCCAATATCCCATCTAAAGCTTCTCTCTTTGAGTTTGAAGCCATTCCCTGTTGTCTTGTCATTACAGGCCCTTGTAAGTTAGTCTCTCTCCATCTCTCTCATAGCCCCCTTCAGTTCTCACAAGGATTTCTCTGCTGTCTCTCACAGAGCCCACAATACACTGTTCTGATGGGCCCAGCTGGCAAATGATCCCCAGAAAAGAACTTGGAGGAGATTTCAAGTGTGTCTTCCAAACTGACTGCAGCAGTAGGGCACCTGAAGGCCTAAACCACTGAATTTCACATAAATTTCACTCCCTACATAACTTCTAGGTATAATTGCCTTAAATATCAATAGCAGAATCTCAGACCACCAACACCCTCCTTTAGCTACAAAGGCTGCCCTTTTTCAGTCCTTTTGAAACCTAATGAGTCTGTGAGCCAGGGTGGGTTTGTTCCCAGTGTGCCCTGGTTTCACATTTATTCTTTCACACAGGCAAGGCACTGAGAGCACTGAATTGCCACCTGTGGGTATCTTTTACAATCGAGTGAACTGCAGGGTGTGTCAGAAGAAGAACTCAGCTCCCTTCCTACTGAGAACTATTCCACTTTTCAGTTTGTACTCATTAAATTCCACTTACTATTAGACATGAAATCAGATGTGTTATTTGGCAACAAACCTGACATCTATTTGCAATGGTCTAGAAAAAAAACCCAGCATTATTTCTCCTTCAGGAATGCATTTTGCTCTCTAAGATTAAAAGGTGCATTCTTTTGAAAATCATAACTCATTTTCCTTTTATTTATTTAAAATCATCAAACTTTTATCAGGAACTTCAGTAATATATAGTTATTCAAAAGCACTAAAGTTGAGTAAGAGAATAGATTTCTATTTTTTCAATTCCTGTCAGTTCAAACCAGAAGGATATTTTTTTTAGTTAACTTTTTACATATCCATCAAATTTCAGAAAAAATTGGAGTCAGTAGAGAAGAAAAATCTGTTAATCCAGACCCCAGAAAACCTGAAAACACTGCAAGTCAGGAAACAGACTTATTTGTGCATGAAACACCTTGTCAAAATTGGGACTACCCTCTTTAAAAGAGTTTCTCACCTCGTGTTTCTCCTTCCTAGCATTATGAGAACAGAGCTATGACTGATCATGATTCACAGCTTAAAGCACAGGTGAGTTTCATGAGAGGTGGATGGCAATTTCCAGGATGAATAGATTCTGTGTTAGAGATCCAACATGCTGCCAGTCCAACACATTATCCTTTGTCAGCTTCTGAGTAATTTTAAGCATCTGTTCAGGGGTGGATTATTAGGTAGCTGATGTTTTGTGGCACACAGACCATTTATGGGGAGTCTGCTGGAAGTGGAAAACAGCTTTGTTTGCAGGATTGTGTAAATGGTTTCCTCAGATACCTTCACACTGGAAGGTGCTGCTTTCATGGGGGCCAAACAAGGACACTTTTCTCTCAGATGACACCTCAGACCACACAACAACATGGAAAGTGATGAATTAAAATACTGAAATACAGTCCTGGAACAGGGATGAGCAGTTTCTGGCTAGAGGCAGAGAGAAAACTCTGTGCTGCTTTCAGTAAGCAATCAGGCCTGGGTATAAAGGTAAATGCAAGGTGGTTTGTGTCGTGTCTTCAGAGGTACTGAACCAAGACAGGCAATTAGGCAAAACGAGAATGGACTCAGTGAAACAATCTGTTATTTGTTTATTATTCACTAACATCTGATAGAGACTCCACAGAAACAAAATCCCTTCCTGGAGGTCTTTGCCTTGCTTAGAACTCATTACCCCCGAGACTGGAGATATCCCTGATTCTATTTTAATCCACTAAGCTGTTGTTGCTTAGCTATGTGGCAAGTCTTATAAAACTCTGCTCTGCACAAAGCAAAATCTTCTCTCTCCTGGCAAGAAGTCCTTGAACTTGAAGGTATGAATCTCTAGCAAGTCAGACTGTGGCAAAATGACTAATCATAATAGCAGTGCAGGAAAATGTCTCATATTTTCAAATTCTAGGTTTTGCTGTACTGTATTAGTGCACATCCAGCAGCTCTTGTCACCAATAATTACTATCCCACAGCAACTACACTAAAGTACCCACCAATTAACTAATTTCATTTTGACAGTTTTAGAAGCAGAAGAGGAGAAATATTGATGTCTCCAAAGCACAGTCAGCAGCTGACACACATCTTCTTTCTATCCAAAGGAGCTGCTGTCAAATGAATTGCTTAAAAAGGTATTTGAGGTGGTTCTATAGAATACAGCAAGGATGCACTGCAAAGCCTCCTGCAAGTTTTAATTCTGGGGGCACTATTAAGGTTAGTACAAATGAAAAATACTCCTTGGTGGCAAGAAATGACGACTTGAGAAAAGTAGTATTTATGGATGGCCAGTATTTTAAAGGCTGAGCGAGTTTTGAGAATAGATGTTTCCTCCAAAAAATAAAGCAAATCTTGACTTTTTCAGCAATATGCACTAAATATTTAATAAGGGATCCTGGAGCTCAGGAAGGTTTAAGACACTGTGTTAGAATATTGAACTAATAAGCTCCTCCAGTAAGCCTCTAAATACGTATAGTTAAACATTACCTAGTTTATTTTAATTATTTAACACAGAGACTGAAGGAGGTTAATGTGACCCAGTGGACTTGTTTATGCTGAAAACTATTGCCTCTCCTTACTCAAAAATCTGCATGCTGAGCTGCATCAGAGCACAGAGCTACAAGGGAGCCATAAGGAACAGAGGTTTACAGCTGCCTGCTAACACCAGGATGGGAGTGTTTGCACCAGACACAGCCCATAAACAAAGTCAGGCCCATTAATTTTATTTACATCACTTGGAAAACTAATATACTTAAGATAGAGGTATAGCTGAGAACACCCTGTATGATGTGGGATATTGCTCCTTTCCAAAATTTAGTTTTAGAAATAAAAAAATCCCTATTATTTACTATAAAGTTCATAAATCCTAACAGCTAGTGGTTCTTCTCTTTCTTCAGACTATGGATGATACTTCACTTGGATCTTCAGCCTGGTCCTCCAGCTAGGACAGGAGAGAAAGCTGCCTTCACTAAGCCACAGAAAACAAAGAAATAACTCAACCATCCTGGAAAACTCAAGTGATAGAGGATAGGTAGTAAATATTATGGAGAGAAAACCAGCTTTGCAGTCTGCCAGAAAAAAAGGAGGAGATGAGGGAAAGGCAACTATCCAGGCCCCCACCAGGGAAGAGGGGGAATAATCCAGTTTTAAACAATATCAGCTAAGACCCAGCATATTCACCTGGATTTCTCTTCTTTAGAAAGACTAAAGGCTAGTCTTGCATAAATAAAAGGGTTGAATTTCATTTTAACAGGGTATCTTCTTTGCCAAAAGAAATCTTGTTCAGCATTTGTTTTTATTTGTCCTCAGGAATGCCAGCACAAGCTGAGGCTTATGTTCCTTCTTGTAAATGGAATGCAAAATCATCCACCTCACACACAGCATAACATGCTAATGAACAACATGGCTGAGCTCTGCAATGTCTCTGTTTCAGAGAAATGTTCAGAGCCATCATTTTGATTCTATAAACTGGTATTTATCAAATAAAGGTTGTTACAGACTAAGGAGAAAAGCCACTGAGAGCAGAAGTCAGGGAGCCCTCAGAGGATCAGCTGGCAGAAGGAAGGCATTGGAGTTCACTGTGCTAATGGACTCTTATGCACTCCATTATATATGGAACACTTAATGAAAATTTTGCATGTGTTTCCTAGAAACAAAGAATCCTCTGTGCTACAGCAATCCTATCAGCAGATCCATGCACAAAACTCTGTGCTGCTCTGCTGCTGGAGATCTACTGGCTTAAAACTGCAGAATCCTGCCCAAAATAATGGTAAACACCTATTTCAGCTTCACAAGAGACCTGCTCTGCCACCTCAACCCTTTCTCACCAGCACCACCTTCTTGGAGGTTATAAACATGGGTGACCATGACTGTGCTTTGTTTCTAACTCATTGCTCTGCTTCAGTGAAAGGTGTGCTGGTTTTAAACCTTCACAAGATCCAGGCGCCTAAATGCCACAGCTATTCAATTTCCAAGATTTAAGTAAGTTGAGGTTTGTGCTTTGGAGCTTTGTCCTCTGAAAAAACAAAACTTCATGAAAATTACTGATCTCACAGTAAAACAACCTGATTTTAAAACAAAGCTGAGGTAAAACAATGCAAAACCTCCAAGTAACATCAACATCATCTTCAACAACCTAAAAATCTCGGTACTGGGGAAATCAGTGGGGCAGAAACCCATCCACACAAAAGAACATAATAATTAGTGATTCAAATGTTTTATCTGAGAGTGAACCCAGGGGGTATCAGAGTCTTTTTTAACCCCAGTCCTGAATAAAAATAGCATGCTTAAGTCTTAATTTTGTTGGCTTATTTTTCCTTTTCTGCAGGAATTTCATTAGTGCTTTCCTTTAAATCTCTCCCAGAACTCGGTTATGTGCCCGGAGAGCTTTTAAAGGAAAAGCACTCACTCACTTGGCATCTCCCTCCAGCCCCTCCTAGCTCTAATTACAAGGTACAGATTAAAAATACAAATTAGTCCTACCATTGCATCCTTGGCCTTTTGGAGAAAAAAAAAAAGGAAAAACAAACCAAAAACACACACAACAAAAACATAAAGAATTAAAAAAAAAAAACCAGTAGAGCATCCAATCTAAGGCAAAATGTTGAAGTCAGCAGCTTGTACTGGGAGAGGGGGGAAGAAAAGATGAAGTCCAATTAAAAAAAAAAAAAAAATCAGTACAAAGCTCACATGCCCGTGGCAGGGTTGCTTGAGTACAGAGTTGTGCAGCATGCAGGTGACATAATTAGGTCACTGGGGGCAAGGCTTCTTAGAACTATTATATAAAGAAATCCCTGAAACTTGTCAAATTACACACCTTCCAGGTTTCAGAAGGTTCAAAACAGCAACTCTGCAAGCAACCTGTGGTGTAAGTCCTTCCTGGCAGTGCAGCTGCAGTTATATGATCTGGCTAACTAGTTGCTTTCCATCATTATTCCATTCTCAGCTTGCTATTATTTATGGGATCCTGCCAAACATACTTTATAACTTTGTCACTGAACACAAAACAACATTAAAGAAGTTAAAGGTGAGCTACTGTTGGTGTTTTCCTGTCATTTGAGGATGAGAAATGGCATTGTCCATGTAACAAATGTGACTAATAAGGGACTTTTCAGAAGAGTCTTAAGGGAACACTGAAAACAATGACCTTTCCTGTTCAGCATTTCCTGTTGATATCTAATGCATGATACCCCAAAGGTATGGTATCTAATAATCAAAATCTAATGGAACTGAAACCAAGTGTGAGCTGGACACTCACACCTGAGAGCAGCACAGGTTGTGCTGGGAGAGATGGACCCCAGTGTTTGGGCCACAGCCTGCACTGACAACAACCTCTGCTGGCCCAGCTCTCTCAAAAATTATTGGGGAGTCAGAGAGAGGTGGAAGCTCTGTAAAATAACATCTGTCCTGCTCCTTCAGAACCTTCAGTCCTTCAGAGTTAAGAAGCGTTTGAAATTCAAGGTTCCCCTTTAGGAAAGCATTGTGAAATACAGAGTCTCTCTAAACTCACCAAGCCACAGCAATCTCCTGTTCTCTGCAGCAGCCCCAGTTGCTTTTACTCTGAAGCATTTCGAAATTAATCCAGAACATGCTGGACTACTGGATTGACAAATATAATAAACAAGAACAAATTGAAATGGAACCAATTAATAGAGGAAATAACTTGCTTAGGACAGAAAAAGTGTTGTTCATGTGACCAATCCCAACTCATGGAACACGACACCAACATCAGTATGTTCTTAGCAGCATCCTGTCTACAGCACTGGTATAAGTGCATAAATCATCTCTTGATTGCACTTTATCATTTCATAATGAATGTACAGGACCAAATCCCAGTACATTTCTAAGCTGTGCCCTTAAAACTTCCAAACTCCCCTAAAACTCCCCAGTTTCATATGGATTATTTTATGTGTCTGCCAGCTAGAGCTATTCTGTCTCCATGGATATTCCATCTCCTGTCACCTGGAGCACACACAGCACTCTCCACAGGGGCAGGCACAGACCTAGATTAATAATGTTAATGAAATATCTTCCCTGGATGGCACAATTAACCCAAACTTAGGGATCTCTTTACTTTCAAAAAATTCTCCTTCAAAGCAATTTTTCCTTTAGGCTTTTTAGCCAACCAGATAAATCCAACAGCTGGGAGATTCATGTAAATCAAACAGCCCCAGTTTCCATAGTGCAGTACCAGATAATGCACTCAGCCAGTGCTGGTGTTGAAAAGTTTGAAACAGTTTTGTGTCAGTGCATCTGTAAGCAAGTTCAGAAAGAGGTGAACAAGTTGCCAAAATCTTGTTTCATTCCAAGATTAAGGGCTATAACAGAGGTCAAGTCTGTACCAGCTCCAAGTTTACATGTTTTGTCCATATTGCAATTTTCCTCTCTTCATTGTCTCCATATTCTTGCCTAAAAGGAACATAAAGACCTGTGGCTAGGATTAAGTCTCTTCTACATATCCAAAAGGAAATATTGTGGATTTATTGTTAATAATTCAGCATTTATAGCCCTGCTGTTCTTGGGAAATTGTCTGTTCTGGTCTCATATTTCCTGCCTGCAGCAAACAGCATTATCCTTATTGCAACCACTTAATTCCATAGTCACACTCTAGTAAACATAAGTATTCTCTCTTAAACTTAGAACCACCTCCAAAGAAAGCAGGTGTGATATTTTCTAAAATAGGGATTTGTACAGTTAAGGCTCTCTCTTCAACATGAGAAAGTCCCACAAAAATTAAAATTCAAATGATGCTAACATTTTGGGTATCCAGGTAGAACCTGAACTTCAATCAACAAAACAGAGCTTTTTAATTTTTAACATCTGGTCTCTTGCAGCTAAATGTTGAGATTCAATGCATTTTTTTAAAATTGTTCCTGGCTAATTAGTAAATACTGTAGCTGACAGCAAGATATGTTTCTCTCACTGTACAGAATCCACACACAAATAGCTAAAAAATACAGCAGTGACACTGAGGTGAGCTGCCCACACTTTCATCCTAATAGATTGTTAGCCTTGGAGGTGATCTCATTTAAATACTGGCACAAATATAAAGTATTGCAGGTCTGAGCACTCACAATAAAATCATGACATTTGGTTATGAAGCATTATTATGTACCTTTATAACATAAATGCTGAACATCTTGAGCTATACGAGATGTTGTTACAAATTTTAAGAAACATAATTTACATTTTAAATAGACTCCAAAATTCAGATACTGCTTCTAACATGAGGATACCAACATGAGGGATGTGGAACTGCTTAAGGTCAAACCTAATTACAAAGCCTGCTAAGACGAGGATCATTTTTTAAGCAGTGTGAAATTAAATTATTTGTCAGCACTATCAGGCAGTAAATACCTGCCTGTTTTAATTGCTGTTGATACAGCCGAATAAAACTTGGAAAGGAAATTCTCAGGCTCAATTTCCTTTCCCTTCCAGGTCAACATCTGCCTGGGCTGGGCTGGTCCTGGCTGCAGTGACCAGCACCAGGGATGTGTCCCCTTCCCCCAGGCTGACCTGGCCCCTGCTCTTGGGAAATCTGGAGCAGCAACACGTGCTTGGACACTCAGGAAACCAAAGACCGAGCTGTGCCTCTCCTGGGTATGCAGAGGCAAATAAAAAATTAGATAGGGAGAAAATCCCTTGGAAATCTGGGAGATAAGTTCCAAGGGGAGCGTGGCACTGCTTGGGAGCGTGTGGCCGTCGTGCTGCTGCCATCCAGCGGGGCTGCTCATGGACCACGGGCCACAGGGATGCTCCTGTCAACGCCCAGCAGGGCTAAAGTTTGCAGGGAAAGGAAAATAAAGCAGGAGCTGAATGAGAAGCCACTGTAAGAGCCTGCTCCTTCTGCAGAGGACAAAAGAGGCACCTCCAGCCCGGACTCGCTGCTGGTGCTGCCTGAGAAATCATTCCATGGGCTCGATCCACCTCGATCCTGCAGCTCTTTAGCTGGTTTAAGATGCTGGAGAGATGAGAGGAATGGTGACACAGAGATTTGTAATGTGCAGGATCTTGTCTATCTTATACCAGCACAAATTTCAAGTCTTCAGTTCTAGAATTTCACTGCACTTAAAATGGAAGTTCAGCACATACATTGCATAAACCCATTTGAAAAGTCCTACTGGCTGCTAATCTGCTGTGATAGGTATCTAAATATATTGTTAAATCTAGCTTTTAAAGCCTGTGTCTGCCTTGTTTCAGTACTTGGGAGCTCAGAATACATGCAGAGCAAAATAAGACTTTGATATGCTGCTATCTATTTATCTCCTCAAAGATAACAGAGGGGCTAAGAATTTGTAAATGATAGCATAACATTTTCATTATCAACATCATTACTTGTGGATGATGAAGCAGAGACACTGACAACAATTTAAAGCCAACTCAGACTGTCAGGGTACCATCTACAGGGCAATTTATGAAGAAGATAAATTTCTGATGTTAATAGGACTGTACAGCAAGACATCAATGGCACAAACTCCTCCAAGTCAAGGAGAATGGGAGGGAAGCAGGGGAGAAGTGGGCTGACTTGGGACCAGGAAAGAGGAAAAGACAAACTTTCCTCAGCAGTTTAGCTGCACAATCAGTGCTCTGCTCTGTGAGACTGAGGTGCTGCTGAGACAGAGGAACAGATGTCAGTCTCTGTATTTTTCATACCTTCACATTTCCTGTAAAATTGCTACAAGAAACATAAAATTATCATTTACCCACTTTTAGTTTAACCCATCTTTGAATCCCACTACACAGAATTCTCCCAAAGAGCAGCAGTGGTGCAGAAAAGAAGGGGATGATGCCTTGGTTTTGGTGTTTGGGAGGAAACAGGTGAACTGTGACTGATAAACAACACTTACCATTACCTGACATTCAACTACACCACTGACAGAACGGGAGAATCACAATCCACATTTCATCTGTTTTGATTATCTTGGGGTTTTTGTAACTTTTATAAAGCCTGACATGTTGTCCTCCCTGTACAGTCAACCTCCCAGAAAAGCAGGGGCACAACCAGAACTCCTCCACTCTCCAGAAAGTCCTGAGTGCTACAAAAAGCTCTCCACTGGAGTCCCAGGCAAAAGGCAGGGCTGCCCTGTGATCACAGGCTGTACATTGCAGCAGGCTCCAAGTCAGCTTTTACAGAGAGTCTGCCTGGGTACCTGCCTGGATCTGCTGCCATATGCTCAGTTCAGCTCTGAGTGAAACACCCAGCCCAGGACACTCTCAGTGCTTAATTTCAGGAGGACTCATTTAGGATAGTTGTGTTCTGTCAGTAAATAGATATTCTTGATTTCCCTCTATACCAAAACACAATAAGCCCTGTTAAAAAAGTTAACTGGGGTGTTAAAGCCCTGATAATTCACACACCCTTACAAACAAGACTTGCACAGCACACAACCTGAAGGATAAGCTCTGCTTTGCATATTTCTACCATGTTTCTACTCAATTGAATTTTAAACTTTAGCACTTATTTGGATACAGGACTGCAGACTTAACTTAAATGTACAATATATCATTTGATTCCAGTCAAGAGGTTATGTAATCATTAGTGCAGACCTATTTATCTCCCTCTCATTTCATCATTCAGAAATTTAAATGTGATTTTTGGATTTCAATTGGCCGATCAAGTGCTCAATGACATCATGAGATCCTGTCTCCACTGAAAGGGATTTCTACCTTTCTTCTTCCTAGAAGACTCACATCCTGTTCACTCTATCATGCACTCCTTCCACAAAGCAGATAGCTTAAGTCATCAGATTTATGCAAAAAAGACTAAGTAGCTCTCATTACCCCAGAGAGCACTTGGCAATTGGATACCATTTCTACACACATTCTTACTGAAGCACGGTGTTTATCCTTGTGATTTTCACACTGATTTCTTTTTATAGTCAGAATTACTTTGTTTGATGCTTTATTTACAGCGTGTTATAACATCACTGATCCCTTCTCTGCTGAAGGCCAGTCCATGCTGCCCCTCAGCTCCAGGTACCTTGGTGTTACCTGTGCTCCACTCTGTGTGACACCAGGGTCAGCCAAAGGGGACACAATGCCTGTGCTCTCATCTCACTCACCTGGGACACAAGGACCCCATTTCTTCCCTCCCCATCCCCACAGCCAAGCAGCAAACCAGTTCCTACTCACCACGCCAATATAAGAGCAGTGGCAATTAGCAAACCCACTCAGTACAACCATCTGCTGAGGCTGCCACAAACCAGACATCTTTCCACAGCTTGTCCCCTGGCTGAATCCATCATTGCACAAGGCAGCTTCCCCTTGGTCAAGGAGTGACCCTGCTAATAATATTTATCATCTAACAGATCTCAGACTGAAAGGTCATGTTCTATTCCACAAAAAAAATATAGTGAGCAAAAGCTAATAAATAAGAATAAATGTCCTTTCTTTGCAGTGCCTTTTTGACCAACTCAGCTAACAGACTCTGGACTGAGAAATGCTGGAAATGAGTTTGGGAAGGAGCTCTCCAGTCACTTGCCAGCTCTGACAGGTGTGTGCCTGTGCTGGCCAGTGCAGTGCAAGGATGGTATTTAAATGTGTTGTTTGCAGAAATTGCAGCCCAGCCACCAAGTCCCAGGCAAGATAATCTAAACCTGACCCCTGGCTCTGTTCTGCAACTGAGACCTGTTGGCTCCCAAGGCATGGAAGTGTTCACCAGGCACACAAGGGTTTCATCCCCATCTCCTAAATGAGAATAATCACACTTCCTTTATAAAGCAGTTTGTGTTGCTGACAAACACCTGACATTGCTTTGATTTGGCTGCCAGAGGAGTTACCCCAGCAGATATCTGTTTATTCAGGCTGCAGAATCTGGGGGAAACACCCTTCTCCTTTTTGAAGAGATGACACAGAGAAAATGCTGAATCACCTTTATTTCCTGGTAAACTGGTCCTTCTGCAGCCATAGTTCTTTTTAATGCTGCTTTGTTGCTGTTCTTGCTACAGCCAAAAGAAAAATGGAAATGATTTTGCAAAAACCCCTACACAGGTTTTGGGTTTGATCCAGAATTCCGTCATTCCAAATCCCTTGATACTGGGAGAGGGTCAGGAAAATTCTGTCACAGTCACTGCTGGATTAGATTTGTTGCCCCAGAAGAGGACATGTTTTCAGAGTAAACTCTCTTTTCTCTCTAGCTTGGCACAAACTACCATGTGATGCAGGTAGAAGGATGTTTCATTGCATTAGCACTGCAGACTTATTTGTCTGTTGCAGACTAATTATCTTGGCTCCTTGTTTGAGGACTGTGGCATCCCTTGCAGTAAATTGCTTTTTTCTGAGGACAGCAATTTTACTCCATTTCTGAAGAATGTCAACACAAAGTTGTTTTTTTTATTCCAAACAAAATATTTTTAAATTGTGTGGTGGGGGGAGAAAAATAGCCCATCCGCCACAGTACTTCTGAATGAAATATCAAACTGTTGCTTTTTTCTACATAATTCAAACAACACTGAACATAGGTTCAAAACCCATTATATTGTCTCCATATTTCCGAAACCTTGGAAGAACAAAAAAAGGGGAAAAGATAATTCTATGCAAGTAAATTATTAAACTCTATTATCAACAGCCATTCCTAAAAAGCAGACAATGGAGTTGGAAGCCCAGCCAAGCAAGTGACAATCCTAAAGAGCAAGGTGCAGAGCAATCAGACTCTTTTAACAGCATGCATTTAGAAATGAAAGTATATGAAATGAACATAAAAGTATCAGCTACATTTTTTTCCTCAGTGACACAACAGTACTAACTCCAACAGGATGCATGTGGAGAAAAGCAAGGACAACTTTCTGCATTCAGACTTTTTAGATGAGAAATGTCAGTTGACTTAGTTTTGGTTGGGTTTGTTTTGGTTTTGCTTTATTTTTTCCATTTGGAAGAATACCAGCATCTGCTGAAAGGACTCAATGGACAGAAATCATCAGCACAGCCACAAGTCATGCCAGACACTCCAGTTGCTGGGGTGAGTTAAGCCAACTGACATCACATGTTCTTTCCTCAAGTTATATTCTGACTTGATTGTAATCTTTTCAATAAATTATATTTTCTAAAGACAAATCTAAGAAAACTTAGCAACAAGTGTCAGTGCTGACACACAGTCTTAAGATCCTCCTGTCTGATCTCCTCTGAAAAGGGCATCTCCTCAACATGGCAAGTCAGGAGAGACTTCACGTCCCATTCAGAGGCAATCCAGAGGCACCACAAACAAGGAAGGTCAGGTCTGCTCTCTATCAGCCTTATTTCCTGTTATGCAGAAGGAAACCTCCTGAGAAAAGACAGGATGCTCTAGAAGAAGGGATACACAGCTCACAAAAGGTGCTTTAAGGTTTAACACCCAATATGAAAATAAAATGAACCCAAAAGGCTACGTTGGTACGTTTCGATTTTTGCTTGACAGTCACAATTTCAGTTTTGCTCTCAGGCAAAACCAGCCAGTGTGATGCAACACCCTACAAACAGCTGTTAACACACCCCAGGTCTGCCAAACACAGATACTATCATTCCACTCCAGATAATTTGCAACAGTTTGTGCAAAAAAAGACATCAAAAGAAATCTTCTGATTCCAAAATATTCACTGCATCTTAAGATGCTACTTGAAGGAAACACAGATATAAAACAGAACTGGTATCAGGAGGATGCAAGCAGGAAATGAAAGTAAGAAAAATCTTGCCTCACACTTATCTGGTCATTTTTTCTCAAAATAACAACATAAAATCAAAAGACTAGTGACCATTCATGGAGGGCAAGGCATATGGATGATATCCATAAGGACAGAAACAAGTGGAAATAAAGAAAGGAAATAAATAAATAAAGGTAGGTCAAACAGTAAGCAACAGAACTATTGATCCTTGAATTTTCCACTCATAACTTCTGGCATTTCTGGAGGTATTGTTAAAGATTGCCACCCTGGAAGATAATGAATGTCAGGTATAACTTCCATCTCCAGTGTGATGAGGAGAGATTACCCTGCTGAAGCCTACAAGACATCTTTAATCTCCTGATTTAGAATCCATTGTCTGCTATCAGTTGCCACTCTCCTGAAGTAATGCAAGAATGCTGCCAAACACAGAAAAACAGCTGCAGCAAAGGGCTACCAGCAGCAACCCCAGGGTGCTCTGCCAACAAAACACTTAAGTGTTAGTTAAAAAAAATAAAATTCCATCTCCAGGTTCTTCCATTATTAATTAAATGTTTTCTGGTGTCCAAGAAGAAATGCTTGCTCAAACATGTCCTTGAAACCAGGCACATCAACACCACAAACTTTCAAAGAGAAAGTTGAGGGGCAGCTCTCAGGAGGGGAGAACACCACGCTCAGCACCAGAGCAGAGCTGGGCACTCCTTGGAGTCTGAGGAGACCAGGCACAGGTGGGACATGTTTGATGCTACAGCCAAGGATGACAACAGATTTGCTGCTCTTAAATTCAAGGTGAATATTTTGTACCCACCCAGAGCCAAGTGGGCAAATGAAAGCCACCATGGAGAGCCAGCCCAGCCTAGGCTGCCTCTGAATCAGGTGGCACAGACAAAACCAGACAGTCTAAAGCCACCACGCTCAGCACCCCTTTCCAGGGGCATTTATTCAAGCCTGTGCAGCCACCCTTTGGGGATGAAAGGCCTTGCAATTACATTGAAATTGGAGTTTCAGTTTGGGGCAGGTTCAGTGTCACTGAAAGGCTGTGGCAATGCAGCCCAGCCCGTGAGCACCAACGTGGGGATCCAGAGAAGGCCCTAAAACAGTTTCCATCCCTCAAAACAGCAGTGATTTTCCACCACTAAATGGTGAATTCTGTGACTGGTTTAAGTTTTAATAAAATCATAACTATGAAATTTAACTTTTCTGCTGAGACATATCCAGAGTGGGCTGGAAACTAAATCGCAGAAGAATCACAAACTCCCACTTTAGTGGGGTCAGGACTTCATCTTAGGCAGGTCTTTTAATCATTTCAGAGCAAGGAACTCGATTTAAGTCCTTTACATCTCAATCTCGTGCCTTCATCACTCTGGCATCCATCCTCCCAAGGACTCAATGTGCTGACCTCCATGTAAACCCAGAACAGAGCATGTGCTGCTTTTTCTGCATCACTTCACTCAAGTGAACACCAAGGACAAGATCTTTTCCATTCTATTTGTGGATTTACACTTATCCAACCATTTCTTTCTCACACTAGCACAAGACTATCCATTTACAATGTAAGGGTTTTTTTCTGTTATCAGATCTAAGTTTGGGAGAAGTAGATTTAAAAGAAAAGACACAGAGCAAAGAAAACTTTCCTGGGCAGAATTTTGGTCAATGGAATATAAAGATTATCATTTACTGCAGGTGGCAGCTATGTAAAAAAAAAAAAAATGCTGTCAATGTAAAATGAATAAAGACAATATTTTCACAAGCTTTCCCCAATGGCTTTAAAATAAGATCACTTTGATAGTGCAGGAAAGAGCTTGGTATCAGCCTCCTGCTCTACAGTCCAACATACTGGGCTTGGCCCTTTGTTTTAAGTGAGACTCTGTCTTCTTTTTATTACAGAATTTCACCCCCCCCCCCCCCCCCAACACTTCAGAAACAATCCCATTTGATACATAAGCCTGCACATTTACGAGTTTGGCTGCAATTCTTCCCCTCTCACCCCTCAACTCCCAGGAATTCACAAATCTTTTTATATGCAATCATATTCCATGCAGTTAAAGTGTATAGTCTTGGAAAAGGACACCAGAAGCTACATTTTACCCTATAAAAGAGTAAATCAACACTGAATTGTTGCTTACTGGTAACATAGCTGTCTATCTAATTTCAAGTCATTGTCAAAGTCTGTCATATATATTAAAAGTTTGCATTGTTATTTAAGGAAAAATAAAAAAGAAAAATAAATATTTCTTATGCTTTTTTCTCTCCTCAAAAATAAGTATACCAGCAAACTTCACACAGAGAACTCTGCTCCTTTTTGTCTTAAAGGGAACCTATTTCTCAAGTGAATTGCTTTCCCTACCTTATTACTTGGAGAGATTACAGTCAGGGTTGTATATTGTAGCTACCCTATGTTTAGAAGCTGGGTAATAAACCACATAAATAGCACACTGAATAAAACATTAAGACATAAAAGGTGTTAAATAGAACAAAGGGCTAAAGCTTATTGTGCAGTAACCATGTCTGACCCGTGGAAATACAAAGGACTCATAATTCTAGTTAGCAAAATGCAGAGTTGGGATTTAAATCAGGAGGAAGCTGGTGGAGCCCCTTCCACAGCCTTGCAGGGCCCTCTGGTGGAAATGGGAATCCATCTCATGCCTGCCCAACAGCACTGCCAGAAAAAATAACCCCAAAACAAGGGGAGAGAAAACAAGCAGCATGGGTTTTCCCTGTTTTCTTGAAAGCAGCAATATTTCTAATACACAGCTGCGTTTTTCAGCTCTCCTTTAAGAAGATTAAATCCTGGAGCCTGCGTAAGTAAATAATTTTTCCTCTGACTCCAGTGGGGACAGTGTCTGTCCATAATGTCCTGGAAATAGAGAAAAAAAGTCCCTAAAGTTGTGAAAAAGCACAGTTGATGTGGAACATTCTGCCCAAAAATTTAGACCCTTCAGTAAAGCTAGAAGAATTTCAGGTGAGCATCATCACATAAAAGAGTCTCAAAAAAGCCAAGCTGGACCAGTAATTCATGGCAGAAACTGCTCAGCTGGCTGTGCCAGCTCGGGGTCTACAGGGCCAGCCCTCACATGAGCTGACCTGACAAAATGTCTTTTCAATGCTTCTTCATTTGTGACTTAGTGCAGTGAGGTGGAAACAAATCTTTTCTGGTACTAAATGCATGTTGCTTCATCCAGCACAGCATGGAATTAATCATTATATTGGTATTAGGTACTCAAGAGGCTGAAATACTGCCCAGTTTTTTTAAAAAATAGTAAAACCGGTGCTTATGCTTCCCTTAGTTTTTGTCAGGGTAAAAGAAACTCTTCAGAAGGATATTCACAGCTACAAAGTCAGATGAACAGTCTCATGTTTCTCCTCCACACAGATATACAAGGAGGCTGCTAAAATAACCTGCACAAGCAGCATCTTCAATGAGCTAATGGTGATGAGAAGGAAAATTTCTCCTCTACCTTTTGACTCTGTCAGTCAGGGCAACTACAGTGTTCTAATAAAAAAACCAGGCTGTGGCCTTCAAGCTGGATTCAAGATCCAAACTGCTCCCAGGCAATGGCAGGATTGAACAGTCTCTCCCCTGATAGGTTTTTCAGGGGATATTTGTGGTGAATATTTCACAGAGCAAAAGAAAGAACCAGGTCTGTCTTACACTTCATTACAGTGAAGAAGCCTCCATTGTCAAAGGGATTGCTCAGTGCCATTCTCTCCTGCTTTTCAGGAGCAGAATGGCTATTGGGTCCATAAGATCCCATCTCTGTCCCTGCCTGGATAGGGCAGACAGTTGTCAAATGTCATTTTTTCAGGCACCATCTAGCATGACCTAGGTCAATAATTGTCTTTTCCCAGATTAAGTTCCTTAAAAACGTCTGTATTTTGAAAAGAAAAAGCCAATTCCAACTTTTTATCTTAAATTCTCTTGTCTGCTCTCAGCTAATAAAGTTTCTTAGCTGTAGCGAGTACACATTTATTTGAAAGTGCTGATGATATAAAGTACATCACTTGAAACACACTGATTGTCAGGAGCAGACACAACATGTTCCTAAAATCAGCTCCTCTCAAAGCATCCCAGGCTGGGCACCTCATGCCTCCCAGCTCAGCAGGTACCTGTCCAGGTGACAGCTGCTGGACCCAAAGGACAAAGCCTTTGCTGAACCCAAAGCTTGGAGTCATTCCTCTCATGTGCTTCAGGACATTTTACTTTGAAAAACAGGAATGCTGCCTATTGACTGCAAAAATTTTATCTCAATTGCTATCCAAGAACATGCTAATTTGTATGAAATAAATGAGGCTAATTATTTGCTTTCCACGAAACAGGCCCTGCTAAAAGCTCTGAATTATTTGCTTTCCTGATGAACAAGGCAGCACCTTGCTCACATAATAGATTCCATCAGAGATTTGATTATCCATTAGAAGGTCAATCTCTGTGTTGTGTCAAGCAGCAAAGATAAAATGAGGCTGGGAAGTGCAGGCCCCTTAAGGACAGACCCCTTAACCTTCTATATCCTCTGTGGTGCCAAGAGTCAGATGTAGGGAGTTAGAATAAAAAATGGGATCACTGCTTCATCTACCTTATGGAATAAAAGTGGGATGGGAGTCGCATCAGTGTACAAAGGAGGAAAACTCACATCTGGGGAAGAACAGGACACCACAGTCTAAAAAGGTGCATGAAGGCTCCAGCTTCAAGGGTGTCCATTTGAAAAACAGCTCCACAGTCAGACCAAGCTATTGGTGAGGAGCAGAACCTTCTTTTAGCTCACCAGAGAGTTCACAGCACACAAATATGCTTAAAGCTGAGCCACTTGACTGTGTTTGACTCTTTGATAGAGTGGAAAGAACTCTGGGTGTCAGTTTAAGGTATGCTCTCAAGCATTCTGAAATTTTGTGTAAAAAATATTGTCATGATTTACATAATACACCGTGTTTGTCATACAAGCCCACAACACAAGATCACTGCTGCCTTATTACAGGTACTTCTCTTAGGTACATAGGCAAAGTGCACCTTGAAAGGACAAAAACAACATTCCATCTGACAAGACCGCTCCCCAAATGACAAAAGCTGCTGAAGGCTCTTCTTCAGGTTTTTCTGCAGAGCCAGCTCTGAAATGTTCTGCTATTAACTTGTGATTGTGCATCGGCCCCCTTCCTCATGGAAGTGCTACAGCTAATTCCCAGAAGAAAGCAGCAACGTGGGTCATCCTCCACCACTGCATCCTGGAATCACTCCTTAGGTTTTTGCCTCGCAATGCAGCAACTCTCCACCAACTGTGGCTGTATTTTGTAGCAAACACAGGGGTTGCACAGCCAGGGAAAGCAGAGCTGGTGATGGGGGAAGGCAGGGACCAGGTTTTGTAGCTCTCAGAGACACAGCAGCTATGTGGACATCAGTCAGTCCTGCTTGCCAGTTCTGAAGGTATTTTGGTGAGCACAGGAAGAGCCTTCAGCTCCTACCTAGACAACCACTGGAAGCAGTCAGGAAAGAGATCAATAGTTTGTCTCTTCTGGAGGATGGAGCCTCTACCAAATGCATCCTCACTTCCCAGCCCTGAGGGGAGTGGATGCTAACATTAGACCTGGGCCCACAGGAGTCTGGCTCAGAGCTAAGAACACTGCAGATGGATTTGAGGACTCACACCTAATTTAAGAATAGGGCCACATCACAAAGAACAACACTTGCAGAAATCCCCAAGCCAGCATGAAGCTGACAATGGTGCTGAGAACACAGACCCATCGTGGAGCTTGCAGCCAGATTTTGGCCTCTCCTGAAAAGCAGCACTGGCAGGGGGCATTTTGTTACCTTCCCCCTCTCTCTAGTGGGACCAAAGATGGCACAGTCTTAGCACAGCTATCTCGTGTTATTTAGGACTTGCATGGATACTTTTGCATTAGCACTGGCACATCTTTCTCTCTTTCTGCTTTCAAGGTGATGCCTGCATGATCCTACCTGAGATGTTGCTGCAAAGATCCAGTCTGGAAGTCAGTCCAGCTTGTTCTGAGCTCTTTCTGACATTTATAATATGATAGCACATCGTACCTGGTAGGTATTTCCCTACTACAATAATACATCCCCTCAAATGCAAGATCTTTGTTTTCCTCACTATGCCAGTTAGGAAAAGAAGGAGAGTATCACAGGCTGATCTAAGCACAGGTCAGAATTTGTGTCAGTCAGTGAAAGAACTGACTAACGTGAGTCTGAGGGCTTCGATTTATTGCCCACCAGAGCAAATGATACCGCTGTAAAGTCAGTTGATAACGACAGGATTAAGAGGGTGAAGATAAAGATACATCTCAGAATGTCTTTGGATAAGGATAAAGCAAAATGACACAAACAAATCCCAAAGTCCTAGCAGTCATGAAGTCACTCCAAAAACCTCCTGGCAAGCTTCAGTACATAAATAACTAGAGAAAAGCCATGAGAATTTACAATAATTCTTTTTTTTTCCGTTGGTGGTGTATTTTTAACCTATTGCACTGATTATAACACACTGTCAACAGCCTCATCAATTATCCATTGCTAGAAAGTGGGGTCTAACATGCTGCAAGTGGTATTAATTGGTCTCAGTAGCACATAATGAGTTTAAAAGCTCCTACCTGTGTGCCCCCGGGGATGGTGACTAGAGGCGGACAACAATTTACAGCAGACCATTAACACATAGACCAGAAAGAGCCAGTCAGACAGAAGCATTGATTTGGCACAGAATCTCATCCTGGAGGCAGAAAAGGAAGCAGTTGAGTGAAAGAACAATGCAAGCAGGGAATAACATAAAAATGACGTGGGGAAGGTAAGGCTGAAAGGACGCTGAAGAATAACTAATGTGGCTCATTGCAAGGCAACAGTCACAAAATCATATTCATTGTTTGGTTGGGATCAATTCTTTGTTAAGGACATTTTATAATTAGAAGCAATGTCTATCACACATCACATTACCCACAAACATATGTTTATAATAACACAGTATGAGTTCAATACAGTTCTACAAATCTGAGATAAGGGATGGGTTCTTTTGTCTTCTCTTAAGATCCAGCCACACTCAAATTTAAACATACATATTTTTACATGCTACTGTTTTTAAACTGAACCTCCCCCAATAAAAGAAAAGAAATGTCATTTTTACTTAACACTTCTCAGGACATATTTACTAAAGCTACCAACTCCCCTGTAGCCATGCACAGGACTTGGCTGGGTCTCTCAAACACTCAATATTTGGGAGATTTCCTGAAGAGCAGCTGGTTTGCTGAGGGTGAAACACTCAGGAAACAACACCTCAGTCAAACACACAAGGACTCACTTCTCTGCCAGAGTGTTGGAAATTGCATTTCAGAAAACATTTGCACTAAAGAAGGTGTTGTTACTCTTATTCATGTTATTCTTAGAACTAAGATCCCAAATCCTCCATAATTTTCTGCAAATATCTACAATTAAATCCCTCAACAGCTTATGTTATGCCATTCATCACATAGAAAGGGAATCTAATCATCTTTTTAAACTCAGTTATGATGATTTATTGCTTGCACGATACATAAATGGGCATTATGTACTTGAACCCTTAGATTCCATGTTCCACACTTGCAGCAAATTCTGCAAGCAGGAATACATCAAATTAATTAAAGGCAATTTATAGATTTGCATAAATTGAACCAAATACTGTTCTCATGGCAGTGACGTTAGTCTGCAGTTAATCAGCATGCTGGGATTTAGGCAAGCCTATCACGAGTTTATTTGCACCAAAAGGTCCTTTGGGAACTACTTTCCCTCTGCAGATTCCAGTTCTGAATCTTCCAAATATTTTCAAAAAAAAATTATCTGTATACTTTGAAAATATCTAAGATTATTCAGCTAATCCAATGTTCAAGTGCTCAAAAGACAAGCTTATAAAAAGAAACCCCAAGCAATGAATGCCTTAGACAGCTCTACTGTCACAACCAGGTGACAGATACACTTGGATGTTGTTTAAACTCGATAAACATCTACCAATGAAACCAAAACAGAGGCCATGTTCTCTTATTTAAAATTGCTCCCACAATTTCCCTTTTCACACTTTGCAAAACAATATTTTTTTCTCTAATTTTAAATGCTAATAAAGCCCAAATGAATAAAAAATGCACTTATTAATATGAAACATTAAGGGACCATAAGCCTGCTGCATGTAAATATATTTTAGCAACAAATGCTGGTTTACACTTCAGAAAAAAACACATCAATGCAAAGCCCATCACCTTCAGCCTACTTTTTTAAAAATTACATAAATATTGAAAAAAAAAAAAACCCAGTTCATCAAGTCTACAGGTTTTAGAGAATGAAAATTATATGAAAAGAAGCCACGCTTTAAGCACTGATCTGGCAAAATAGTACCTTTTCTGGCTTTAAAAAAATGCTCTGTTTTGAGCTCAATTTGTTGCCATTCTGAATACAGGAACAAACACCCTGATGGCCTTTTACAGCTCTGTGTAGGGGACTTCTGTGAGCATGAATCCAGCCAAGAAGATGAAGACATCCCTGCTCCTCACCCACCCTGTGAGTACTCTCTTCTGGAGCACTCCCAGGCTAATTCAGAGCAGCTGAACCTAATTCACCTCTTGCACCCAGCTGAACCACATAATGTCACTGCAGCTAATGGGCTTGAGTCACTGTGAAACCAGCATAAATGTCACTATTGCTGTTGATCCAGTATTAGCCTAAGAAAACTGCCTAGTGAGTTCCAAAAGCAGTGTACCATTTAATGCTTTGGTCATCCAAACCTTTCCCAGGTGACTGAATCTCTTTTTTTTTTGGAGAGAGCTGAATTTAACCTCAGTTTTCTTGGCCTCTCTGTGAGAAACACACAGTTTACAGCTCATGCACCAGTTATCACTGAATAGGATGTCATCATCTGCTCAGCTGCCAATCCCATCCTTCTCTTGCTCTAAACGCAAACACTCAGATGTGATCCAAGTATCAGCCCTGGTGTCACCATGAAGACAAAAACCTTCCTCCAGGTTTCCTGGATTTAACCTGTGGAATTAAATACCCCAGCTGTGGCATTCTGAGTATGCCATTTCTGGTGGGAGCCGGTGGAAGGGACAGGTGTGAGGATGGACAGGTCCCAGATCATGCATCAGGTGCTCAGCAGCTGCTGTTTCAGCACTTCTCTGGACCCAGACCATTCCCAGTGCAGAGCAAAACTGTCCCAGTACAAATGGTCACATCCTGACCTATGTTCAAAGTTTTCCCCAGTTGAGTTTGGCTCTTCTGAGACATTGAACAAGGCACGTGAAACCAGGACTGATCAGGTTAACAGGGTAACCTTGCCCCTGTGTAAGGATGTTCAAGTCCAGAAATAAATGTATCACTACAAAGCATCCACTTGGTCATATCCAAGCTGAAAGGCTGCTAAAAGCATCCAGTACCATCCCAATGACACATCTGCAGACTTCAGTCTGCCTTGCAGGTAGACAGGATGCAAGTTTTCAGCCTGCTAATGTAAAGAAATACAAGAGGATCTTTGAAAAGGCAGGGAAAAAATGAAATTTGGCAGACAGACGCAGCAAGGGGTGCTGAGCCCTTCAGCGTCAGTGGGCTGCCGCTTTCAGAAATGTCAAGCCTTCATTCTCTATTGGATTCAAGTGGAAATTGTTGCTAACCAGAACAGCGAATCTTCAGTGTCATTTGAAAGATAAAAAGTGCTCTTACCTTGGGGACTTTGCAAGAATTTTGTTCCAGTCAAACACAATTATTTCAGTGTGTTTTTCATAGTTATTCCAGATTCCCATTTGCAGCAGCAAATAAGCCTTTCTGCATCTCAGAATTTTTCCTTCACTTCGGGGACCTAGAAAGAAAGCCACATTACACTGCAATTAACGTTTGGAAAGGTGCTGTAAAATACATCTTTGTTACCAAAATCTTAGTTTCACAGTGCCATCTACAGTGCAATCCAGGGCAAAAAGCAGCAGCTGTATTGCTCTTTTCTTTCTGAGAACACAGAGAAGCTGTGGTGAGGCAGCTCTGAGGTGTCACTGCATTAACCAAAGGCAGAATTTTCTCTTCTAGGGGTTGCAGACAGAATTGTGTGCAGCTCACTGGGGCCTTCATCACCACGTGTCCTCTCACCACCCAACTGCTGGCAAAGCTGTCAGGTCTAAGACATTGCAAACACATTTCCAGGTGGGTCCATGGGGCCCCCCACAGTTTGAAGGAGAGATTATTAAAGATAGTGGGGAAAATCTGTCATGGTCTTTATAAAGATTTGGCCCAGACCCTGGAGCTTGCCTCAGCAGCAGAGAGTCACATCCACAGGAGTGTGCCTGGAATGATGCACCATTGCACACTCTGACCCTGCTGCCTCTGCTGGCTTCCAGCATCACCTCTCACACCCAGCCCACTCACTCCCAGGGGTTACACTTGGAAATCTCCACGTGCAAACACTTGTGCAGCAGCACAGACACACGTTCTCCAGAATAAAGAGCTTGAACACTCCATTTTATAGACATTCAGGCCTCTTTGATTTTGCTGTTTATATTTGTTCTCTCACTTCCTTCCCTGGGCACAACTTGACCTTCAGCTATTGAAAACATGACACAGAGCAATTTGTGAGAGTAATAATAATGTGGTCTTCACCTACACAGTGACCACAACAACCTTTTTCACATCTTATGCACCATTCTTTTCATTTCACTCCTGCTTTGATCAATTAGAAATTTACTTTTAAGAAGCACAGAATTACAGCTCCACATTTGGAGGGCAGAGCATGTCTGCGGCCATAAAAGCACATAGGCAGATGCCTTTCAGCAGCTCAGGACAGGAAAGCCTCTGGCTGAACACACTCATAGAATCACAGAACCTTCCAACCACAAGTTGGAAGGGCCCTTAAAGCTCATCTTGTTCCAAACCTTGGGCAAGGACACCTTCCATTGGACCAGGCTGCTCGAAGCCCCATCCAACCTGGCCTTAACAGCTCCTTTTTGTTCAGAATGCCATGAGAAAATGGGGTAATTGCTGGAATTAAAGAGGAGCCAAGCCAGCAATCTATAATTAATCACATTTTACTCTCTTCGCTTTCCAAGGTGGAGTTCCAGGGTGAGCCAGCATCAGTGATTCTATCAAATCAACAGTGGAAATCAAAACAAAACCTAGGCAAAGAGCAGTCTTAAGAAAAAGCACTACAATCCTGTATTAATCCTTTCTTCCACAAATACACATAAAAATAAAAGTAAAACAACAGTGTGCCTCAAAAGACCTATTAAGAAGAAGCAAACAAACAGGATTTTCAATATAACATTGACTGAAATGGTTATGTGGTACATTTTTACCCATTTCATAATAGGACAGGTAGATAAATATATCCTTACAGTGCTCTTATAGAAATCAATACTGCAATACACTAACTTGGATTTTGGTGCTTATCTGTTCCATAATTTTTATTAGAGAGGAAAATAAAACCCCGTGCAGATGCATCTGCAGGTAAATACAAACATCAGTGTAACCTGTTCTGTAAACACATGTTAAACACTGGCAAAAGGCAAGGGAGTATTGATTAGTCCAACTCATTCTAATTAAGTGGATGCAGTGAAAGTGACAGATGATACATCCACCTGCATATCTCCAGGCTTTCTGATGCCTTCCAGGCAGTGATATTTCTTTAAAAAATAGAGTTGTATTGGGGGAGATTAAGGCAAACTCCTGAAACCAGCTTCAGCTGGTTTATGTCAATAAAGGAGACAGATCAGCACAGAAATAAGAGGCTCACCTGGTTAATAACTGTAAAAGGAATTCCAGGCTTTTCATGGCAAAAGCATTCTTTGTGTGTGTTTTGTGAACAGTGGGTTTAGCTGCTGGCCCCTGTCTTGTCTCAGGGTGACACATTGCTTTGGAAAACAGAGCTGCTTGTTTGTTTTTACACAATGAGCTCTGGCCAGAGAGCAGCTGAACGCCACCTCCATCTCCAGCAAAGATATAGAAAAGAAGGAAGAGGGAATAGGGGAGGGGAGGGGCTCCACTTTCAGTATTTATGCATGGATTGGCCATGAGCAACTCCTGCTTTGCACAGGAGCTCCCTAGAGGTTAAACCACTCCCCTGGCTCAGTATTTAGGGCAAATGAAGATTGTGGTTCTGGGATCTGGAGGGAATTGCAATGGTCAGGTCTGCTGTGCCTCAGTCCCAGCAGAGTCTGCTCTCTGTGCCTCTGCACTCTAGTAAAAAGGATATAAACATCATTTCCCTGTGCCAGGGAAGTGTTTCATGAACAGAAACAATAAAGGTCTAAAGTTATTTGAAAACTGTATAGACACTGTAAAATTCCTTTGACAGATGGAATAAGATAACATTTTAAATTCGGTGTATTTCCTACCAATATTTACATGTTGCAAAACGCTTTTAACAGCTACTTTCTGCAAAGAATAAATTACTAAACCATTTTATGCCATCTTTTATAATAAGCTATTAAATAATTTAGGAAACCTCCTTTCATTAAATATTTAAAAGGCCTTAATTTCTCCATTCTGAATAATTCCTCACTTAAAATACAACTGTGCATCTCTTAAAGACTCCTCTTCTGTAAAGCAAGAGGTGGGAAGGAAAGAAATTTGGGGGCCATGTACTGTTCAGGGGATTTGCCAGCCTGACTTTAACCCCACTGTCAGCCTGGCCAAACTCTTATCTCATACTGAATAAAGGACAAAGGGAAAATAGAACAATATCTGACATTTCTTAAAACAGGGGGCAAAAGATCTGGTCAGGTCGCTGTGTGTATTTGAAAACTGCTGCTGTTTCAGGGAAACTAGAGACAAAAGAGAGAGCAAAAGCAAACACCTGCACACTGGCTGAGCATCCCAGAGCCCCATTTTGGGGCTCAATCCCAATACACAGGGTAAGCATTCTGTGACAGCACTTGAAGGGGGTGTATAAAAAGAGGAAGAGCAACTTTTTACACAGGGAGGTACTGACAGAACAAAGGGGTATGGTTTTAAATGAAAAGAGATTTCTATTAGATGTTATATAGAAGTTTTCCCTGTGAGGGTGGGGAGGCCCTGGCACAAGCTGCCCAGGGAAGCTGTGGCTCCATCCCTGGCAGTTCCAAGGCCAGGCTGGACAGGACTTGAAGTAACCTGGGGCAGTGTAAGGTGTCCCTGCCCACGGCATGGGATGGGATGGGATGGGATGGGATGGGATGGGATGGGATGGGATGGGCTTTAAGGCCCCGTCCAGCCCAAGCCATCCCTGGTTGTGCTGATGTTGCTCCAGGGTCTGGGGCAGTTCCAGGGCCGCAGGCAGGTGACTGTCCCTGTCACGATACAGGTGACTGATGTCCCTGTTGGGGTGCAGGTGGATGACGTCCCTGTCGTGATACAGGTGGCAGATGTCCCTATCATGATACAGCTGACTGATGTCCCTATCATGGTGGACGATGTCCCTATCGCATAGAGTTAACTGATATCCCTATCGCGACGCAGGTGACCGATGTCCCTATGGCGACGCAGGTGACCGATGTCCCTATCGCGACACACGTGACCGATGTCCCTATCGCGACACACGTGACCGATGACACTATCGCCATACAGGTGACCGGTGTCCCTATCGCGACACAGGTGACCGGTGTCCCTATCGCGACACACGTGACCGATGTCCCTATCGC